>VXBB01002167.1:94648-106949 GCA_013399915.1 Illadopsis cleaveri | reverse complement strand
TCATTTTATTTTTTTTTTTTCTTTTTTTTTTTTTTTTTTTTTTTGTCACAGAGGAAATGGGAAAAAGAGGGTAATAAACTGAACAAGATTCTTTTAGAATTTCCATGACAATTGTTTAAAGCTATTAAATTATATTTACTTTAGGAATTAGGCGAGCTAAACATTTTTACAATATTCTAGGTTCCTAAAACAAATATTCTGTCGTAAATCACGAAGATCAACAGCAATCAATTTAAATGAATACTGATTCACTGAAAGTTTCTGCTTGTCATTTTTTAAGGTATCATATTTTCCTATTGAAAAGGTGATTTTCACTGCATTACTTTGCTGTAATATTCTCCAAGTAAAACGCTGTTTATTTCCCTTTTAACTTATTTTTTTATTAAAATATTATTTGGTAATCAATGAGCAGATAGGACACAAAAAATAGAAAACAAAGAGACAATTTCCACAAGGGTAGAATCGGCCAATGTATCCCAGCAAGATCTGTGCTAACCTTTTCTCCAGCAGAATATGCAGCACTGGTCAAGCAAAAATGATTAATAAAATAAGGTGACAGAAATAGTTGAGTATATCAAGAACTTCAGGCTTGCCAAAGTTAAGAGTCTAGGTAGAAATGCCGAACAATCTCACAGTCTTTATATGTTGCAAAGTAGCTGATAGCACAAGTTAGCCCTGATGACAAATGCCTCTGAATTACCTGTTACCACTTATGAAGTAGATCCATCATGTGACAAGTTCTTTGAAATCAATTCAGCACTGAGAAAACAATCTTAAAACTTGCTTGGAAAGGACCAGATCACCAGGCAAGTAATGTACTACTGAATTAAACCACAGTGAACTCCTCTATTAGGTAATGTGACCAGTTCTGTTCATTTCTAACAGAAATAATGTATGAAATTGTTTAAGAAGGAATGGGGATGTTTGATTGGTTTAATGGTGGATGAATGACTGTCACAACTTCTTGGAGTAAGGAATGTTTTCCTGACATATCCTTTTTACACTTACAATGTCAGGGTTATAGTTCCAGTTTAGGCTATAGTTCTCCTGTGTTTTGGTTTTCAGGAAATAGAATGTATCCTGATTTGTTGCTTGTAAATATTGTCCTCTTAAAATAACAATTTAAAAAATCCATCATAAAAACCAGAAGGATAAAGACAAATGGACCAAATTATTTAGGAAATTTCTAGTAATTGGATTTTTGTTTGTAGCTGATGAGTCACTCTGCCTGCCCACCCTCCCTCTTCTCTTCTGCTCCAGTAAAGCAGAGAGGAAGACAGTGGTGATAATCCATCTGGATGGAAATATTTTACACTTCTTTGGTAGGTGATAAATGCTTCATTCCAAGGGGATTAGCACAGTGAAGATTCACTAAAGGAGTGAATGTTTGTGCATGCACGCTAAACAATTCAGAGCCTTGTTGAATCAACAGTAATAATACTTTTTCTGTAGGAACAGCTAATACAGGAGCAATGACCACATGAAGTTGTTGGGTTTTTTTTTAATTTTAATATTCTCCTGCAGCTACTGTGTTGTGAACTTTCTTAATTGTTGTGAGGATTTTTCTTTCACTATTTCACACTAATCTTTTCAGTTAAATCTTAACGGAGTTAGTAACAACAATTGCATTTTCTCAGGAAACGAAGACAATTTTAGGCAACTTAATGTTTTAAGCCAGATGAAGCATTTGTAATGATCAGCATTAGAGCCACCATAAAATGTTAATAAATGTATATCCTAATAAATGCAAAGGGTATAATATTGCAAGTGAAATATATCTACTTTTTGTGGATTCCTATAATTTCTTTACACATTACAGTTTCATTAAAACCTGTCACTGAAAGAACAGGCTTAATTTTCAAGAAAGGCAACAGTAAGAGCATTCTGTATTTCTTATCCAAATCAATGCACATTCTAAAATACTGTTGAGAACATTCCAATTTTTTTTACCTTAATGAAAATAATGTAATAAGAACTGCATGCATAAAATGAGAAATTGATTTGATGATTATAAGCTCTTTAAACTCCCTTCTTCCAGATACATCAAATTTATGCTTAAAAAATTCTGTTGTTTGTAATTTCTTCAGCCTACATAGAATAACAAGGCAAATAACCTACACTAACATTGAATCCAAACAATATGAGATTTAAAGGACGGTATTAAAAAGGTAAAGTGAAATTGCTTTCTGAGATCTTGATTTTTAATCACTGAATGTAATAAAAATTCTTATGGAAAATGTTAATTTATGGACATTTTTGATTTTCCTTTGTTTTTTCCTATTTTGTCATGTACTATCCATAGTTATGTCCTAATGTGCAATCAGAAGGCTGCAGTGGAACACCAGGAAGAAAAGAACCCATTAATCCATCTAATGCTAGATACTTCTACTACCAGATGGTATCACATGGATGCTTTTAAATTGTGAGCTTTCTGCTAGAACTGAGTGCTCCATCTGTGACAGATTAGCTCCCCAAGTTGGAAATACTGGTTTCAGTCCATTTCTCTACTAGAGACTGAATGCATTGCCTTTAAAAAAGCCATGCGTTGAGCACAATTATCTTTGCTTTGAAACACCATTGAAAGATAATGCCCAGTGAATTGTTGCCAACAGATTGAACCATGCTTGCTCCCATTTGAAGATTTCTTGTCTTGGTAGTCTTTATACAGATTATTGCCATCCATGATCTCAGTATTGAAAGTGTTGGGGGAAGGGGGGATTTAAAAAATTGTAATTTATTTACCTTCCTTTTAAAATGTAGTTTATGCCGTTCCGCCTTCAACAGTATAGGATTGCAGGCTAAGGAAATGGAGTCATGTTGTTGATATGTTATGTACAAGAGAAGATGAAGGAATGATAGGCCACAGTGATAGAGTGCATCAGTTTGGATGTGAAATGATTGTTGGGAATCTTAATATATCTCCCCTTCAATATTGAGATACCTTCCCTTCACCAGTTCCTTTTGCACGTTTTGTGCCTAATGACTTAAGAGTGTACAGAGCACTCAGACTACACATACACTGTAGGCTGGTTTAGGAGGAATCTCAATTTCTTTTTATAATTTCATGGAAATGTTAGAAAAAACTCCAAACAAACTAATGAAGGTAGAATTCTGAAAACATTGAATGAATTTTTTTTTTCTGTTTTCAGTACCTTGACATTAATTGCACAGCTTAAATGATAGGCAATGCATTTAAAATCAGTATTAAGCTAAAAGAAGAAAATCCTAATAAGTCACACTACTATATTTTTCTGAAGAACATGTCATTTTTACTATTTGAAAAACAGCACCAGTGATGACTAATTAGATCTTGAATTTCATGCTGAAATATTGTAATTATTTTTAAGCCATCATATATAAAAAGCTACCAAAAACTGCATTTACAGTGCTTGGCTTATAATAGGTCATTTCATGGCTTTGTTTAGGCTTTCCAATATGCAATGCACTTATGATGGCAGAAGATAAAATGATGCCTCCTCTGCTGATTTAGGCTATAACATTTAAATGCTGCAGTAACTGGAAAAACTATCTGCATCTTAGTGTTAATTGTTAGTAATTTGTTGGAGTGCTAAAAATCTTTTCGACATATGCAAAATAGAAGAATAAAATTTTTGTACGCTAATGGTGCAACACTAAAAATATCTAAATATTTTCAGAGAACTGATTAGGTGGTTAACACCAAAATTTTTCTTTTTCATGGAATGTATGGTTTTAGCACTTTAGACATAAATAACACTTGTGGCAATAAAAATGCACAGTATTGGAAAGTCCATTGAATATATTTTCATCTAGATGAAAAATTATGTGAATTTTTACTTTCAGATTTCTTCTTCTAAAATTGCAATAATTTTTTTTAACATAGGATGACATCTCACAGCCAAAAGTAGAACTTAATCATCAGCCTCAAGAGCAAGGAAATGTTTGGTGGAATTAGTCAAAGTCTTCTTGAGCAAGTCATGTAATAAAGAAGTTTACATATTTCATCTTTGCTTAAGACACATTTCTAGGTAGTTCAAAGAATGGATTCTGGAAATGGGTTGTTTGTGTGATGATGATGGTTGTGCATGGGGTGACTTGTGTGGTGCATACACTAGCACAAGAAGTATGTAGGGAGCAGGTGTAAGATAATAAAAACTGGTGTATAAGATATTATATGCAGAAAAGTAAATAATATTTTTCTTCAGCAGGTCTGATATTTTGGGGTATTCCTGTTACTTGACAAAAGTGGTGTATGTTTCTCTTTTGTTGCCTCGTTACACTGTTGGTACAAAGAGGTGAACAGGTAGAGGGGAATTTAAGTCTTTTCCTTGTCTAATCATTGGCGTTATTTAGTGAATTATACTTTTAAAATTCTGTGAACATTATTAGACACCATTTTGGAGACACTTTTACTGACCAATCTGAGATGTAAAAGACATAAATTATCTCAACAAATCCTTGCCGGGGTAGTGTCATGATAAAAGAAAGCACTGTTTCTCTTCAGATTCTATACTGAATTTTGTGTTCCTTTATTCTTTTATCTAGAAAACATTTAGAAAAATTAAAATTGGAGTCATGTATTTAGTCTTTTGTAATTCTAGTATCACATCTTGAGAGTTGTAGTAGATATGTACAGATCTGTTGTAGCACATTTTTTGTAGCACATTTTTTTGCTGAAATACATTAGGGTTCTCTTTTTACCTTAAGGACCATAGAAAACAATGATGTTTCAAGAGAATATGAGGTAAAGTTTTTACTTTATTATTAAGAACAAGAAGTTTTTACTTTATTATTAAGAACATTCATTAAAAAACACCTTGTTATTATTTTCAAAGGTTTCAGGCATAAATTTAAATTTAGAATATTCTCAGTAATTATAATGTAATAAGTGAAACAATATTGCAAGCATTCACCTGCATTAGAAAATTTTAGTATGTGAAAAGAAAGGAAGTTAAGGAAAAAAGAGAGTTGCAAAGTATTACAAGAGATCTTCAATACTGCACAGTAAGAGCTATAAAATTATTTTAAATGAGACGGAAATAGATTTTTATTGTTACTGTAGAGATAATATATTTATGTAACCCAGTTTAAAAATAATGGGGCTTTTCTTAACAAAAATATGATATTCATGGATTTGTGGTGTTTTTAATGGGAAAATCTTTTAATTTGACCCTGCATTTCCTCATCAGGTATATTGTCTGTCAAAAAAAGTCATTAGAATGGTAACTCGTATGTGAGAAAGAAAATAGACCCATATTTTGTGAGGAAATAGTAAAAGGGTAAAAGGTGTTTCTTGAAATGTTAAGACAATTTTGCTACGTACTCTTCTGTTTAAAATTACATACTTGTAAGCAGAGATGTAAGTAATCCATTTTAAGACTGTGAGAGCCTGTTATGATCCTCTAGTTTGATCTTTTGAATAACACAGTCCTTTACATTTCACTGAGTAACTTTTCAGATTCTGATGGAGCTTCTCTTATAGAAAAAAAAAAAACCTTATTGTAGTCTAAAAAGATTTAAAATTATGGAAAATCCATTGTTCTCTGTTTTACTGAGTAAGTATCTCTGGGATTAAAACAGTGCTCCTATCTCATCTGAATTTATTTAGCTTCTACTTTCATCCTGTGCATCTTGTTATACCTTTGTCTGCTAAACTCAGTGTCTTGTCAGAAATCTTTTGTTCATATTTATATTGTCTTCCTTCTTGTACCACTTGTCCTGTATCATCTTCACCAAATTTCAACTATAAAATTACTGCTATTAAATGACTAAGTGATAAAGATTAAAATTTTTAAATTTCTCTAATTCAGAATTCCCAGATCCAGAATAACTTTTTGAGCTCTTCAAAGAACTCTTTTCTTTTTCAATTTCCACTTGAAAGTGAGGTATGAGAGCTGTTTCTCAGTAATGGTCTCAGCAATGTAAAGAACAGGGTAAATAAAAAGTCCAGTTCACACATACACATCCTACATACATGTTCAGGGATTTATATTTTCTTCTTTACAATTTGATTCTGGGAATTCTATTCATTAATCACTACAGATCTCAAAACCCTTCCCGAGAATGATTTTTCTTCTTCCTATGTTGGAAAAAAGATGGATTTCATGAGTGGAATCTTAAATAGACAAGAAAATGGTTGGATGGTTGCATCCAGAGAGTAGTGATCAATGGCTCAGAGTACTGATGGACATCAATAACAATTGATGTCCCTCAAGGGCCTATACTGGGATCTGTGCTAATTAATATTTTCATTAATGACATCGATGAAGGGATTGAGTGCACCCTCAACAAATTTGCAAATGACACCAAGCAGAGCAGTGTTGTCAAACACACTTGAAAACAGGGATGCCACCCAGAGGGACCTGGGCACTCTGGAGAATTGGGTCCATGGGAATCCCATGTTTGAACAAGGTGCAAGGTGATGTTCCTGGGTTGAGGCAACCCTGGATATCAACAGAGGCTGGGGGATGAACAGATTGAGAGCAGCCCTGCTGAGGACTTGGGGGTGCTGGTGGATGAGAAGCTGGACATGACCCAGCAGTGTGCACTCACAGCCCAGAAAGCCAAACGTGCCCTGGGCTTCATCCAAAGCAGCATGGGCAGCAAAGAAGGGAGAGGATTCTGCCCCTCTGCTCTGCTCTGGTGAGAGCCCACCTGGAACCCTGCATCCAGCTATGGGGTTCCAGACACATAAAGGACATGAACCTGCTGCAGTGAATCCAAAGGAGGCCACTGAGTTGATTAGAGGGATGGAACACCTCTCCTAAGAGGAAAAGCTGAAAGAATTGGGTTTTTTCAGCCTGGAAAAGAGAAGGCTTTGAGGTGACCTAATTGCAGCCTTCCAGTACCTGAAGGGAGCCTACAAGAAAGATAAGATAGACTTTACAAGAACATGTCGTGACAGGAAAACAGAGAATGGTTTCAAACTGAGAGTGAGTAGGTTAAATTCAATTTTAGGAAGAAATTCTTTTGTATGAGGGTGATGAGACACTGGAACAGGTTGTCCAGAGAGATTGTGGATGGCTTGTCCCTGGAAGTGTTTGACGTCAAGTTGGATGGAGCTCTGAGCAGTTTGGTCTAGTAGAAGGTGTCGCTGTGCATGGGAGATGTACTGGAACTGGGTGGTCTTTTAGGTCCCTTCCAACTTCAACCATTCAATGATTTATGGTTCTATGATTCCAAAATTCAGGAATCCATCTGAAAATTTGTGATGTGTGTTCCTTCTTCCTCGTTCTAAGATATTAAAGTGTATTATTTTGAAAATGTGCCTTACTCTGTAATGTAGGTATATGTGTAAAAATGTCTGCTCCTCATGAGTGTTCATCATTCCACCATCTTTTTGTCAACTGCAAATTTTTGCTAACGTGAAAGTGCAAATTCTGGAATAATGACTATTATAGAGATCAAGATCTTTCCCCTAGCCCACTAAACATTTTTTTTGTATAATGGTTCCCAAGTAATAGCTGTTTTCTGAGATTAGCCAGTGAACAAGTTTTTCAAAGGATTATTATGACCCTGAGATTAGCTCAGTTGGTTAGAGCATGGTGCTAATATCATTATGTGCTACAGGGAATTTTGTGGAGTGCTAATTTTAAATCTGAATGTTGTGCAGACAACTGCCCTTACAGAAGTCATATTATGTCAGCACACTTTCCTCTGTGAACTGAACTTGTCACCTCATCAAAAGTTCTGATGAGATCTGTTTTCCATAAAACTACTGATTGGCACTAATTATGCCACCATCCTTTATTTCTTTCGTACTTTTATGTTGCATCAGCTTTTCTGTGACTTTGCCAAGAACAGAAGTTCATCTAAGCAGACCATAATTACTTGGGTCATCTCATCTACCCTTTACAAAATATGCTACAATAGACAATTACAGTTCTTTTTCCTTTCTGTTGTTTCACAAGTATAGCCTAAGATCTCCATACAGAGTGGAAAGTACAGTTTTATGTAGTATGTCCTTGAAAAGGACTGGGGTTGCAGGCCATGGAACAGACTGCCTGACACAGGGCAGAATATCTGCAATATATATGCAAAGGCTGAATATCACTTACTTTCTTCATGACAGGGTACATACTGACGATGCTACTGGAAAGGTTACAACCTACTTAAACTCTTCTCTGCTCCATTAAGTTGTTCCATATCTCAGATAATCTCCTTCAGTGGAATGTTTTCAAAGCCTTTGTCATAGTTCAGTATCACTGTCTTGTCTGTTATGGCAGGACATCACAGATCGTGTGTCCCAGAGACACCATGAAGATGGATCAAGATCACTACACAGCATGTGTTGCTTTCAGTGATGATGGTTGACAAACTTAATTGTATTTAGAAAATAGAATATTTACTGGTTATGGATCTACAGTTCTCGATCTCATGATCTTTGTGTAGTTATAATCTCAGGACAAGGTGCTCAACCAGAGTAAAGCAGTGCCAACAGGAAATGTTCTTTTAAATTACGTGACGTCATCATGATTTCTGCAGCAGCTGAGCAGCGATAATTGTTCTGAAATGGCATTAACACACTATTTTGCTTTTACTCCTGAAGAAGAGTTACCAGAGTTGCACGGCATTACCAAAAACCTTTCTGACGTCTTTAAATATTTAGTATGCATTTGGACTATTTCCAATTCTCTTTTTTTCAGATTAATACATCAAAAGGTTCCCTGTGAAGCCATACCAAAGAATAAAACCCTGAAAAGTAGCCCAATCAGAAAAAGGACACTTTGGAAAAAAAATAATCTAATCTTTTCATGCCTGCTCTTGCCCTTTCAGAGGTGCACTTTTAGGAAAAAAAACTTAATTGCTCCACTTTACAAACCCAGTCTTTTGTGCAATAAATGAGGTTGGCATATACAAAGGAAGCAGCTATGATTTGTAGTGTTATTTTACAGGCAAATCAGACACACATTTTGCTGCCATTTTGATCTTGGAAAATAATTGCGGGACTGAGTGTTTTTGGAATGTGCCAGCAAAAAATAGTATGCTGGAAGTCCTTTTATTTTGAGGCGGCACTGCAATCCATCAAACATCAGCAAAACTCTAGAGGGATTGAAAATACAGTGCAATAACCCTGGTTTCTGTGTGGAAGAAAAAAAAAGTGTAAACAAAATCTATTTGATTATAAATATTTATTTAAAATGTATTAAAATATATAAGAAGCATAAATAAATTTTGGAGAAAGTAAACTATGATCTGCATACTATGCCAGAGTTGAGTATTCATAGCAGATGTCACCTTGAGCAACTGTTAAAAAATGTTCATGCACATGTACACGTACAAAGTTTAATCAAGATATTTTTGCAGACAAAAATAGTTCTAATTAAAATTTTTCCTTGGAATTATATGAAATAACATGGAATAGCTTATATTTTTTTATGTAGTTCACATTGCTCTGCAAGGAGTGTATGAAACATCTCTGATCCAGAATTCTCCTAAGGAGACTTTGTCTTAGGAAATTTCTAATGCCAATTGCTTCTAGGAATCAAGCAGGTTACTTTCTTTCTTTGGATGTTTATGTAAGTTTACTTCCAAGAAGTGAAAAAAAAAAACCCAAACAACCAACAACAAAAAAACCCATCATTAAAAAAACCCCAAAACACCTCCCACTTGTTCTGGAGGCAATATATTTGTGTTTGATTCCATGACCTGTGAAAAACTCAGATATTGTGCTTCAAAAATGGTACTGCAATTTGTTTGCAAATTCCTCAAAATAGGTTTGAGATGTTTTCTTTTTAAGCAATTTCACTAAATATTAATTTATAATAGATAAATAATTTTTTTTTTTTTTTTGGTATACACCTAATTTTCTGGTCTTGAACAGCATTGACTTATCCTGTAAAGAACATAGGTATTATCAGTGTGTTATATTAGTATATATGAAAAGTATATGTGTTATCTGTGATCTGGGCCAAATTAACTTGAAGATTAATTAAGACTGATAAATTTGAAGCATAATAACTCTCCTTCCAAGGTATTAAAATTCATGATTGAAGAATCCTGCTCAGTTTCCTGAAGCTGAGACACAAATTTTCTTTAGCCTATTCAAATCAACATAACACTTTTGATGGAGAAATTCAGTTGCTAAATCATAAAATGCCTAGAAGTTCTTGATTTCATCTTTTGAAAAATAAGTGTATTATACTGGTCAGTCTTTAGAGAAGTTCTAATTAACTCCCACCCTTAGCTGGCACCTACTTGCAGTTACTCTGTTTATAGGTTATATTTGCTTACTTCCATCTAGAATTAGTCTCTACTTAGTAGTACTTATTTGTGGCCAGAGGCTGTTGGGAGTCCTTAGTACTAGACGTCAATGTGGTGTCTGACTTCCTGCAGGTGTGCTTTGCATTTCGATGGAGAGTTTCATGCTTTCAAGACTACTATTTGATCTGGAAAGGCAAACACAGTCTGATCCTGGTTTCATCACCTGAAACTGTACCTCTCTGTTCTCCATGGAAAGTGCACGCCATAAAAATCTGATTTTATTACAGTACTATTAACATATTATCTTTTAATTATGATCTTATGAAAATGATAGAGGTTTTTCTGCAAATAGCATCAAAAAAGCATGTGTTCATATGGTAATGAAGGGATATATGAATTCTGGGAGGCATTGGTTTTTTTGAACCTTAGTTTTACTCAGTTTTCTTTTGTTATTTCTTTCATTTGATTATGATGCAAACTTTGCAGGTTATTTTCTTAGTTTTGGCTAGCATAGAGTTAATTTTCTTCTTAATAGCTGTCACAGTGCTGGTTTTTGAATTTATCATGAAAATAACGTTAATAACACACTGGTGTTGTCGTTGTTGCTGTGTAGTCCTTACTCTAAATTGAGCACTTTTTAGTTTCCAATGCTCTGCCAGTGAATAACCAGGGCAGCTGACCCAAATTGTCCAAAGGGTTATTCTATTTCATAGAATGTCATGTCCAGGATATAAAATGGGGGTAGGACAGGCAGGAGTGTTGTGGCTTAACCTCAGCAGGCAGCAAAGTACCATGCAGTGACTTACTCTCCCCAGCAGAATGAGGAGAGTCAGAAATAAAGTAAAATTAATTGTTTGAGATAAGGACAGTTTAATAATTGAAACAAAATGTAGTACTAGCATTGCTGCTACTATTATTGATATTATTATTAATAATAATAATAATGTTGTTATTATTATTATTAAGAGTAATAATAATAAAATTATGTGCAGTGCAATTCCTCACCACCCACTGACCAATGCTCAGCCCAACCTCAAGCAACTAGTCCCTCCCAGTTAACTTTCCCCAGTGCAACAGAAAATTCACCTTGGATTAAGTATTGTGTGGCAATGCAGAAAAGAGACGGAAGACTCATGTATATTTTCTTTTCCGCAAGACTAGTTTCTCGTAAGCAGAGTAGTTTTTCCTAAGTCTCATTTATTTTCATTAATGGTGGTTGGAAAAAATGATGAAAAGCTTCATTAACAAAACTAATGGTATAAAAATTGCCCATAAAAGACAAAAAGGAAGGCCTATAAGTGGACTAATTTCCATAAGCTACTGTGCTCATATATTTTAAAATTATTAATCCAATTTTTATAGTTATACTTTTTGAAGAGCAAAAAGATTTGTGTTTGCTTAGGAGTGCTTTTCCTCCCTATTTTCCATTCTGTAGAAATCCAGTGTTTAGAGGGTATTTTAGATATTTGACATCATTATGACATAATAGGTGTGGAAGACACTTACTTAGTTAATATAATGTGGATTTTTCTTATTGAGATTTCAGTCATATCTGCTTAAAAATTTTAGAGGAAAGGTGAAGACTAATCATGTCCCTTAGCCTCTTCATATCTTGTCACGGTGGGTCACTCGCCCGGCCAGCCCCTGACCTCCGCAACAAAGCCCCAGGGTTCTTCTGCAACCGAGGCTTCCAATGCGCACACGATGGCAGGCGGAGAGAGAGATGGGACTCTCCAAGGCTTGGGTACAGCTGGGTTTATTGAGGGACACAGAGGGATCTCCCACCCCAGGACCGGTGCCTCAGAGAGACCTCAATCCTGAGATGGAAGAGGATTTTATTCAAGGGCTAGCTCGGGGGTGGGTGCAGAATACAACCAACAGGGAGAAACTGGGGTGTGGCTGATAGCATGACATACATGGGCTACAACAAATCATAACACAGAGGGAGGGGAGAACTCAAATCCCAACCAGTCACAGGTGGTCTCTCATCGAAGATTGTGGGCCTGGGGGCCAGGCCAAGCAGTGACAGGCAGGGAGGGGGAGTGTTACAACAAGGGATTGATAACTAGAAAGAGCGGGAAGGGAGAGCCAATGGGAAGCAGTTTCTAGGCAGCAGCAG
>VXBB01002167.1:32612-94586 GCA_013399915.1 Illadopsis cleaveri | reverse complement strand
ATAAAATAAAATAAAATAAAATTAAAATATTGGAAGAAATAGTTGGAAAAAATGGTGGATGAACAGGCAGTTTTTTCACTGATACAAATTTAAGGATTTTTTTCCTTTTATTCCTTCTCATATTTTATTGTTTAGGATCAGTTTCTAGCTGTTGGAATGTGGTTTATCACATTTTGCTATATTTTTGTGTAATAGACTCAATTATTTTCATTTTTGGGGAAGTAGAAAGGGGAAGTGCAAGGAAAGCAGGAGAAACGGCTTAAGCGCTCATGTTCAGTGAGAGGTCTTTATTCCTGCCCTCATCTGGGATCCAGTTTCTGAAGAAAATTTTCAGGGGTAGATGGAGACTTGTTATTTTTACTGAGTCTTGTGTGTAGAATAGAGAGGAGAACTTCAGCTGCCTTACATTTTTTATCTTCACTGAAAAGCAGGGGCAAAGAGTAAAAGACAGTCGTGTCAGGGCAGAGCTCCTCTTTTACAGGCTGTCTTGACTTTTCTCAGCTTTTGAGATGTAATTGCTCAAATATGAAATTCCATGATGCATATGCAACTTACTGACTTGAAAATATTACAGTTCCAAATAGTTTTGGTACCAAAGAAAGTGTAATTTTTTTTCCTGCCTTTTTTTCTTTGATTTTAATAAGATGACAAACCTTAATTTTGATTTCTTTTTCTGAGAGACAAAAAATATTAATATTTTTAACAAGAAAAAATGGAAGGATACATTATAATGCACAATTACATTCAAAATTTTCAATTCCATGTAGGTTTGTGTATATCCAGAAAAAAAAAAAAAAGGCCAACCTTTCCATATTTTAATTCATGTTATTGAATTATGAAGACTAGTATTCAGGCATTTGAAAAGGGAAGCCCTAAGTTATTGTCCTTTTGTGAAGGTGATACTACATAGAACATGATTAAATGGTTATACACAACTTTTACATCAGGACCAGAATGCATAAAGTGCACTTTGCAGTCTGAAACAGAAGCATGTTATTTCTGTTTGTGACATAACTTATTTGTTACACATTATGCACTGGATATGGATTTAAAATGCATTTGCATATTTCACACTTGACATTGGAATGGACTGACCAAGGAAGTGGTGGAGTCACCATTCCCAGAAGTTTCCCTAGAAACAACTGGACACGGTATTGTGGTTTGGTTGGCATGGTGGTGCTGTCAGTCAAAGGTTGGACTTGATGA
The DNA here is from genome assembly GCA_013399915.1 of Illadopsis cleaveri. NCBI lineage: Eukaryota > Metazoa > Chordata > Aves > Passeriformes > Timaliidae > Illadopsis > Illadopsis cleaveri. The sequence goes on along the minus strand of VXBB01002167.1, from coordinate 93,380 downwards.
TCTTGGAGATCTTTTCCAGCCTAACTGATTCTGTGGTTTTCCAGTCTCTGCATAGTGTAATAGCAATCTCTTCTTGAAGGCTGCCTTTATAACCACAAAATTTTATTACAGAACAGTCAGCCCTTTGATAAGAAGAGTACATATAGTTCTTAGCCATAATAAGGACACCTTTTTTTTTCATGATAAAATTTTATTTGCAAGCAATATACTAACTATTAATGAAAGCTCATTGTATGTCAGAAACTAATGCATGCAGAGGTACCCACTGAAACATCACATGAATAGATTAAAAATAGTTATGCAAACTGCATCCTGATAAAACAGTCCAATTTTCTTTGCAAATGGTTTGCCACAGGCACAGTATTAACAGAACAGGAAGACAAATCAGGCATTTCAGCTCCCTGGCTACTCCTTGATCTGATGGGAACTGTTTCTTTTATCTAAATTACTTATTTTAAGGGTGCCTAATAATCCAATTACACTGCATCTAAAATCTCTGGCCTATCTTTCTAGGAAGAATGCCAGCAGTAGTAACTAGGAATTAATGCCAACAATAGTCCAGAGTAGTTTTCACAAATTGTCCCCAAATATTTCATGGAAGTTTGTGTGTTAATGTTGTTCATTCAGTGCTCTAAAACAGACTTTGCAATGGCTTGTACCAAATCCTCCCAGTCAGTTTAGCAGTTTACTGCACTAGCAAATCTTTGGTTTATATCCAAAAATGCTATTTTGTCTGCTTATATTGCAAGAAATACCCTAGACATTTTCTAACTGCAAGTCTTGTCTGCGCTGATTGTGTCCTCCCCAGAAGCTGGCACACTGAGTCACCAAATGGTTTCTCAATATTATGCTGAGACAGTGGTCTGCTACTGAACAGAGGGAAGAGTGCCAAATATTGCATCATCAGTGCTACTTTCCTTAGCACCTGGGATTTTCTTTGGAAAGGTCCCAACCAATTACTGTGCTGGCCAGAATCTGCTTACCTGACGAGATCACAACCTGAAGAGACACAGATGGTGAGGCATTCCCATCATTACCAGCATCCACAAGCAAATGAACTACATTTTGTTTAGATCCGCTTCCAAGGAAACTTAGTATTTGATGGATATAATTAGGTTAAGTGAGCCCAAATCCAGGACTAGATATGGAACTATATTTGCAATCCATGGATAATAAATCTCAATTGTGGATACATGACAGTCCTAATATCTAAAATGTGTGTACACAGCAGAGGGATGTATAAGAACACTGTAACTCATTATATGGTTGGTCACTGATTATAGGAAAAAAAAAAAATCAAACCAACTGAAAAAAAAAAACCAAACAAAAACCAACACCACAGTCCGACCAAATGAAAATAAAAAACCAAAACAACTTTCTTTGTGGGAGAGTTTCATACCTTTTGGAGTATATGGAAAAAAGGGCATATATCTATGTATATATACATCTATACATATAAAGTGCATGAAATCAAAGGCTGCAGACCTGAAAGAGTAATGGGAAAAATACAGATCTCACTATCAGGAAAAAAAAACCCTTAAATCTCCCTTCTGAGACAACTGAACTAACAGTGAAGCCCACAGGAGTGATTCTACTCAAAAGGCAGAGAGATAAGAATAGATACACCCTAGGATAATATGGGAAGCCTAATCACAGGGTCATAGCAGTTATTCCCACTTTCTGACTCTGTGAATACCTTATCATTTTACAAACTGGAATAGCTCCCAACTGGAATAATTTCCAAGTGTGAACTTACAAGGAGGTATTGCTATTAGGTCTACCTGAAATTTCAGCCATCAAGTCTTAGACACTTGTGTTTCAACACACATTATAGCTGACAAGAGTCTATATTTATCTGAGTGATGGGAGAATCTAAAACAGGTCAAGGGGATTTCACATTAATTTTAAATCTTCTAATCATTATACTATCAAATACAGAAGAAGAGGAAAAAAAAAACAAAACAAAACAAAAAAAAACCTCTTCAATTTTGCAAGTGTATCTCTTCAATTTAGGCAATATATCATAAAAGAACACCTTTGCAGGCAATACTGGAATCAATTGTTTAAACGTGCTTCTCATTTGGTGTCCCGCAAATATAGATTCTTGGATTCTGCAGCAAAGATAAAATGCAACAACAAAAAAAAAGTGAATTAACAAAACTGAAGAAATAAAACAAGCACAAGTGAAATGTTACTGTCCAAATTGCATATACATAAAGTCAAGGATTTGAACCATCTGCCTCTTCTGTTTTTTGAACTACAGAAATTCCCGTCTTTTCTGCCAGTTGTTGCTTTGCAGTCTTTTAATCTTTCCAAAATCTCTCTTGATTTTTGTTTTTTCAAAAGATCTATTTTTTCTTTCACAGAAGTCATTTTGTGATTCTTGTCTCCCTCCATATCAGAATGCCTTTCTCATATAGTTGAATTGCAGTGCTTTGTTTCAGAAATGTTACAATCCTTTTCATTGATCACAACCCATGACCCTCATGGAACACCTGCAATTCATCTACAGCAACAAAAATGAGTCTGCCTTGATACCATTTACCTGCCTCCTTTTTTCAGTAGCTTTTTTGTGTTTCAGGGCTATCATTTCAGCAGCAGTAAAGCTTTGCTTATAATATACATATTTCTGCCTGGAATGTAGATGAAAGGAATATCAGTCTGATTAATATGCTAAGAAGTGTTGTCTTTCTGACTCACTTTAGGGTGGGAGAAGACAAATGTCTGAAGAAAGATGCTTTTTGTTTCTCGTGTGTTCTCCAATCCATAAATAAATACAGAAAAGAATATAAGCTACGCAAAGGAAGAAAACACTCCCATGAAATGCTAAGACAGGCTTGCTTGCCTAGCATTGTGATAGCCAGCTTCTCAATCCTCTCTGCAATTATGATAACATTTTGCTTTCCAAAACTGCTGCAATTAGCATATTGAAACATAGTAATTTCAAAGTATGCTGTTTAGCTCAAATTTATCAGCATTTTCATTGCATAAAATTTTGTCTTAATAATCCATGAAGGTCAAGCTATTAGCAAGACACTCACAAGCTCACAAAAAACATGCCTGAAGCACAGTGGAAAATTCATGACACTTAAGTGACTTGGCTATAATTCCTTTTCATCTCAACAGCCTTTAAAACTCCACATGAAAACAGCAATAGCCTTATGACATTTGCAGGGCAGCATGTTTTCTGAACATTTACTTTCTTGACTCTTTTTAACCTAAGGGTAATGTTCAATGTCAGCATATTTGCAGAAGTTAACGGCAGAAACAGAATTCAAAACTAATAATTTTTCATAAGAGCCTTACAATGCACTGAATTTGCATTGGCACCGTATTTTCTGTGGATAGCTAGGATTTTTTATGAACAGAGAAGAAAATCCATTTCAGTTTTTAAGTCCTTTTTTATGCCCACAATATTATTTCTTATAAATATTTGTTCTGTTGACTTTCTGAAGTTGTTTCTGTGAAGTCTGCATGAGGCTGTGAACTTTAGAAGTTAATTTATCTAACAGGAGAAGTTCTATCAGGATTATTTTGACAATTTGAGTTTCAATACTAAGATCAGAAAATTAAAGCATTTGACCACTAGGGTTCCTTATGTTTTGATTTTTGCAATGTAAAACAAACAAACAATGCCCCCAAACACTCTACAATTTTATATCTGCTCTTCTTCTTCTCCTACAAATACACCATTGAGGATCCAATTGCATTCAAATTTCACTCACTCTTGGTTTAGTTTCATGTCATGGATATAAGTTGCCTTCTCAGTGCCTTTGGCATTAGATTTAATGAAAAACTTTTGAAACATTTCATGATGATCTGTTTATGGTCCTAACCATGATCTCCCAGGGACTCCCATATTTATTTTTAGTTTACATTTAATTCAGATTCATCTCAGATGTTTTGCTGAGTACTTTGTACACATCTTTTCTACCTTACTGATCCATCAGCTGTGCAAAATTCCATGTCATTAGTAGAGTTAATGGGGCAAGCAAGTGTCCATTGTCTAATGTTAGATGCAACCTGATACAAAAACAAATGAAATAACATTTAGTGGAGTTTAATAAAGAAAGGTGGGGGAGGTTTCTGCAGCACAAGTTAGTGTCAAGAATGACAGTAGTCAGTGCTGAGGGAGTAGAAAACAGGCAGTTGATGTCAATATTCAACCATTTGTAATAATTAAGACACATGCTCATTACCTGCTGTGTTACAAGTATCAGAGTCAGAGAATCCTTTAGGTCAGAAAAGACCCCAGGATCATTGAGTCCAACCATTAACCTGACACTGACAAGTCCATCAAATTCAAATACTTTTTCCCTTGCAACTTACTGGTATTAACACGCCTTCTAAGGGAAATGGGTTGGTGTTGGATGAGGGTTTTTCTCTTGTTGAACCAATTTGAAGTTCACCTTAGGAATGCATTATATTGTGGCCTAATCATTAATGACAAAATGGTTTCAGTTTTGAGCCATGCCCTTTACTGTGATGACTTTAGTTTATTATTGAATATAACATATGTTCTGCTGTGAGTTTTTTCACAGTAAGTGTAGTTGGTAAGCAGGAAGAGCTGGATTTTGACAAAAATAAATGCAGAGAACAGGGAACATGTTAGATCACTTAGCTTCATTACATCACCCACCTGTAGAAATTATTACCTCCTGTCCTGTCACTTTTATAGAACAGTTTGCATTCCTAAATACCTACCTACAGGGATCAAGAAAATAAAAATTTATGTATTACTTCTAAAGCTAAAAATAATCAGTTGGAGGAATTTGCTCATCCTAGAGCCCAAAAGAATCCAAAATTCAGTTATTTCAGCTTAGGTCATCATCTGTGCTCTGCTTCCAGGGGTGCAAGAGAAGAAGTTTTAGTTCAGTGTAATCAAACAAAAAATTCTGACTCCAAATAATTACTCGTGTTCCTAGAAATTATTTATGATTATGATTTGTGTTCCTTTGGACATCAAATCCCTAAGTTTCTTTGCATTTATGATGACCAAAGTCATAAGTCATTGCATTTTACATGCTTATACATGTTTCTAAGTGTCTTTGTTTTTTGTTGCTTTATGTAAAGAGTCTGTGAGCCTAGCTTGACATCTTTTACCTTTTTAACAGAGATGGCTATTTGCTTAAGTACATAAAGTTCTTTAGTGCTAGAGTTAATTAATAATATGTACACAGTTTTCTTGGTTTGGGTCACCTCAGGACAATAGTAGGTAGCAACTCAGAAAGGATTTTTGAAATAAGAGAAATCATTAACTTAACTGGCTTTCTTGTGCTAATTAATATCTTTGACTTTATGTAATTTTAATCCATGGTGATCATCTTTCATTTTTTTTAAATAACAAATTCCTAAAAGAAAAAATTCTAGGTTAAAGGAGCAATCTACATTTATCTTTAGTATACCCATCCTATTCTTCTATTTTGTACCTTACTAAGAACGAAAGCAAACAAGAAGAGAAGGTTTCTTTTCCAGTGAAGTAGTATTGTGTCAAGAAGAATTTTATTACTTTGTTGGTTAGGGAATCTATTAGGAGACTTCCAAGTCAAGTAAGGAATTAACTTACCAAGAACTGAAAGAGATTATAAATTTTAAGTTCATGTGAGTCATAAACTTAGATTATTTGTCCAGTAGAAGTGAGCCCAATTAGCTTTCCCTTTCTGTTGCATGTCAAGTGTGTGTGTGTATATGTATGCTTGTGTCTGGTTAGTGGAAGTCAAATTGAAATTTTTCATGGGATTGTTAAACCCTGCAAGATACAGTGCCCTCCAACAACAAGATTGATTGTAAGTCTTATTTCTACCACCAGCCTCTATGACTTCATATAAAACTCCAGAATTCTGATAAAGTGTCATGGGGAAAAATGATAAAGTGATTTATACTCAATTTCACTGGAAGGGAGAAATGCAGAGGCTGTCAGTCTGGGTCTTCAGAACAAATGAGTTACAGTTCATGAGGCAGCTCAATAAGGCTATCATTTCCCATCAGCTCCTATCACTGACAGCCACAGATTTACTGGATGGGGAAAGAGAAAATGGCTGAGTTTTTGTGCCAGGTGAGTCGACACTATTACTCCATCAACCAGACTTGTGTAGACAAGAGGCTACCATGAATATTTGATAGTAGCTTCTTCCTATAAGTGCCTGCAGAAAGCAGTAAAGCTGTTCTTTCATTTGTATAAAAAAAGCCCTTCATCTCTCTGTTTGGATCCAGTTGAAAATGTCCATTTGTAAACCGCAAAGGTTTTTGTGATTTATTTTGTGCGTGTGCATTTGTTTCATTCAGCAGTCTGTTTTGTGCCACATGCCTTATTTATAGCCCTTGCTGAAAAAACAAAAGAATCCTCAGTCTGCTGGGATTTTGTATACAATGCATTTGTCACTATCCGTCTCACAAGACTGCAATACAAACACAGCCAGAGCCACCTGTGCATGCCCAGAGGAAAGAGGACTTTCATCTGCCACAATTACAAGTACTAGCTCTGTATGTGCTCATGTTAAAATAGATCAGCATAAATGACTTCTATATTATCCTGGGTTTCTCTTGCACAGAACTTTCCTGGCAATTGTTGGTGTCTGTACAAAAAGCTACTATGTATGCTACCTGCATTTTTTATGAGGATGTTTGCGCAGCCAAATTTCTTAACAGAAATCCAGATTTGCTTTACTGACCCATGCTAAAATATTTAGCCTTTCTTTAATCTTTATTATCAGTAATGGATTCGATCCCTAGATGTCAGCATTAAACATGGGCTGTTGTGCTACAAGGGTGAGAGACTTATAGAATCATAGAATATCCTGTTGGAAGGGGCCGATCAGGATTATTGAATCCAGCTCCTGACCCTGCACAGGACACCCTAAGAGTCACATCATGTGCCTGAGAGCATTGTCCAAATGCTTCTTGAATTCTGTCAGACTGGTGCTGTGACGCCTTCCCAGGGGAGCCTGGACCAGTGTTCAGCCATCCTCTAGGTGAAGAACCTTTTCCTGATATTCAGCCTTAACCTCCCCTGACACAACTTCAGGCCATTCCCTCTGGTCCTGTCACTGATCACCACAGAGAAGAGATCAGTGCCTGCCCCTCCTCTTCCCCTCATGAGGAAGTTGTAAACAGCAATGAGGTCTGCCCTCAGTCTTCTCTTCTCCAGGCTGAACAAACCGAGTGACCTTAGCTGCTCCTCATACAACTTCCCCTGCAGACCCTTCCCCATCCTTGTGGGCCTCCTTTAGATACTATCTAATAGTTCAATGTCTTCTTTATGTTGTGGTGCCCAAAACTCACAAGTGTTATTGCTTTTTAAGACTGAGATTACTCCTAAAGGAGAATTTAATATGACAGTTAGAAACAAGGCTGTGATGTTCTCACTCTCACTGATATGTCTTGTTAACCTGATTGTATGTGCAAATCTTTGTTGTGAACCAAACACTACTGCATCTGTATCAGTCAACAGAACTATATCTCTCTGTCCTTTATTTATCTGCAGAAATGAGACAGACTCTAAGTCTTTGCTTGTGTCCATAGCTCAAAGTTTTTTTTAAATACCTGTTCAGTTACAGAAACTCCTTCCATCATATGCCCACTGAAATTAAAAGTTGAAGAGTTCACATACACACACAAAAAAAAAAAGAATTCAAACTATTGTCAAATATGTCTTTCATTATGTATTGAATCTGGCTGATATGGTGTTTCATTTTACAATCTAAGAAGACCAAGGCTATACAGGCATTGCATGTATGACTAACGTAGTCCCAAAAGAGTTAATGATGATGAACTTTATTTGATTTCTTTTTATCTTGCTATGAAAATTTAGAATAATATTAAACCTCTCTACATTTATGGAAAAGTACAGATAAGACAAATATTGCTAATATTAAAACGAGGGTTTCTTACCTGAATTTTTAAACCAGTGCTACCTGGTTTTTTTTGCCTAGGTTATTTTCGCATGTGCTTGAGCCATTCCTGTCATTACTAATAGGTACCATTTCTTTTTTCAAATACTGCTCTGCTTTCATTTGCTTAAATGACTGAAAGCTGTCTACTGGTTCTTTCTTTAATCTTTTTCTCTTAAGCTTTGAGAATCTCAGTAAATACACTTTCAAAAATAGAAAAAAAAATTTCAAAGTCAGATCAGATTAATGGGTTTGTCATTTCATAGACCATTTTTCATCTAGGAATAATAAATACAAAGAAACAATTTCTGATTTGTATTCCTCTCTCCTGGAGCCAGAGAAGGCTGAAAAGTAAAGTATGTCGTAAATGGGTCAAATTCTGTGTAGACAGAGTAAGGAAAGTACTGGACAATTACAATCATAGAGTCCTTATGTTTCATATCAGTCATCTGTCCTCTTAAACTCTAGAGAACATAGGGAACTACACATAATCTAGTGTTGAGAAATCCCAACAAAACTAATGCCACATGTTTTTCCACTCCTTTTGGTTTTTCATTTAGCTGAACACAGGAGACAGTGATCCCATGGCAGAGCTTTAAAATTCTCTCTGCAAGGATCAGGAACTCATAGGCATCCCTGCATCACTTCACTTTTTGTCTTTTTAAGTTCACATAACTAACCATAAAAAGGGATAGCAAACTAGGATACCAAGGCTCCATGAGTATTATCTCACTGCGACTGTTTCCTACTCTCTCCAGTGACTTAAGCATGGAGCATGAACTGGAAGAACTGCATTTTTTCAGAATATCGGGTGATTTTTCTTGATTCAAATTCTTGAATAACCTGTATCTGTGTGTGGGACTATTATGGCAGAATGGCAAGGAAATGGAGATCAGGAAAGAAGGCAAAAATGGAAAAATCAAGAGGAAAGAACAGGAAGAGGAAAGGTGGAAAGGGAAGGAAATGAAAATATAAAATCATACATGACAGGTTCCTTAGCTAGCAGATATTCCAGGAAGAATCCTTAATTATAACGGAGCTGAAATTATTGTTCAGGAGTGATTTCTCTTTGAATTTCATTCAAAGTTCAAATTGATTTGTGCTTCTTGTAGCCTCAGCTATAGAGCATGAGCTACAAATCATAGGTTTATGCCAAAATTTGAGGTGGCATAAATTTCTCATTTGAGCCAAGATTTTGTCTAATTTTACCCTGTTTTCACTGAAGAGGTGTTCATCTTCACTGAGAGTGCTGGGGAAGTATTTTCGCATCTTGACTAGCTATAACAGACTATCAGACACATTGTTCTGAATCAGCATTTGAACTTGAAGAATGTTCTGAAATATTCTTTATAAGGCTCTGATGGTAGCTGGTACACCTTTTGTTTTTGTCATATTTCCCAAATGAGCTGTATCCTTTTTGAGATTCTGGATCTCAAATGAGATTCCTGATCTGCAATGCAAAACAAAATGAATTTCCAGTTTTAGTCCACAGTTCACATCTGAAAGATACTTGTGTCACAGAACCGCTATGAAAGCTGGCAAGACTAACAGCAAAAGAAAACCAGAACTGAGATAATCAGGCAGGGTGAATGTATAGCTGAAGAGTATCACATGGGCATTTCCACATTGCCAGCCTGAGTGCCTTCCCACGCTTTCTGGCACTGGTTCCAATATTTTTTTTAACATCCTGTTGAATGAGAGACTTATTCTTTGCCTCTGATTTTGCACTCACAAGGACAAAAAAAACCCCAAATATTTGGGGTTTTAACCAAATCTGGTGGTAACCAAAGGATTTGAAGCCTGTGCAACAATGCCCTGACTTCTGTTCTTGAATCAGCCCTTCTGTACAAATATTACATATTGAAGTTATCTTTAGGAAGAAGAAAATATCTCAGTTATGGTCTTTCAGGTGAATATGTACATGATTATATGACATTATCTCCATTTTGTTTTCTAGTAAAAATTTAAGAGCTGTTACAGGTTGAGAGCCTGCGGAAAAAAGATAAGAACTTACTAGAAGGTATTAACTGCTGTCACAGTTATTCATGGATTAATTATATAAATTCTGCTGTAAAACTGAGCTTATGAGAATGCAGCTGCTGTGCCATTTTCAATCTCTGTGCAGTTGTACAGCTGGTGATAGGTGAATCTGCCACCAACTTGCATCACTCCACTTTTCTCATGTAGACTAACATGAAAGTCCTTTATAAGTCCTTTATAAGAAATTGCGTATCTTGCTAGGGATCAAATAATTTACTTTCTACTAGTTGAATTGCTGCTCTGATTTCTTTTTTATATTCTCTGTTTTCCAGTAATAGAGTACTGTTTCTGTACAGCAATTCAAGGTGTAACATGACAACTTCTCCATTTCTTGAAGTAAAATCATAATGGATAATATATAAAGAAGAAAACTGGACCCAAAACATGGTCCAGCTAGATAAGAACCACAGTAGGCATGCTGTTGCTTTATTGATTTGAGCCTTAATAATCTAAATTTTCCAGCAATGTTCAAGAATTAGAATAGAATCAACAGTGAGGAAAGACTGAAGTGTTCATAATAAAGTTAAGGAAGCCTTTAGAGCATATCATCCTGGTAACAGCAGAAGCTTTGAATCTTAACTATGTTTATTCTCTTAACTTAAAAGGATCCTATGAAAGTTACTTCCTTTTAATCCATAATTTTAAAAAAAATGAGGCCACAATTAACAACAGATAAACATTAAAGGCAAAGGCATGTCTTAACATGTATAATTTCTGTAAGGCTGCCATCATGCTTATGGCAGATAAAATTCTAGAGAAAGGTTAACTTTTGATCTGCCTTTTCCGTATCACCTGATAAACAAACTAGGGAAATTACACAAGGTTGGAGTTATTGAATTTATATGATATGAGATCAAGCTGCATGTATACATCACTCCTCAGACACAGTTCTGGTAATAACTGGATGGTGCAAACCATTATGAAATACCTGTCTGTGAGGGGTAATTCACTTGTGTAATTCACACTTCACAATATCATACACGCTAAAAAGCCTAATGAATAAGAGTCAGGGCCCAAAGTGGAGTCCACATCTCTTAGCTACATTTGTTGCTTAGGCTAACGTATTTCTGGAGATGAAATAAAGGATGCAGATCATCAGCAGGAGGCAAGGGACAATTCCAGCTATGGGTGTGTTTTAGCTAGAGTGAGAGATGCAGGTATAACAGGTGCAGATGTAACAGCATTGCCTCCCTCCCCGCCTCATCTCCAAACTCATAGCCCACAATTCCCTGTGGAACTGGCTCATCATCCCCATTGCATGGCTCCACCATATCTTCTACTTTCTTGTCCACAAGAACTTCTGCTCATTCAAACATTTGGGTTGACTCAATGCACATCAGTAGTCTGCTTGGGGAAAAGATGTGAAATGCCTGGCACTGCTATGCGATTCCTGTCAGTAGGCTTCTCAGAGCATGATCCAGACACCATCAAGGGGAGAAGCGAGGAGGATAACTGCTGTAATATTGGTGATGTACTAGGGGGAAGGCAATATGTCACTACAGCTTTGATGTAATTTGTTGATGTAAAGCATATGCCACCCTGGGCAGTTCTCACCGGGTCAGGCAGAGAGCCAGTCCACAGGAACATTGGCTCTTCATTTAGCACAGTAGCACTGGGGTTACAGGGTGATGTGGCAGTCACCCGCCTTGGGGGATATTTCAGATTTTCCTTCTTCCCTGGGAAAGTCAACCCTAAACCATACTAGAAAATGATTTGGCAGCAATATTCTCTTTTGAAGTAATGTACTTATCCTTCAAGTATAACCTGTTACATGCCATAGAATTCTTGATCATTTAGACTTAAGAGATTGAAGGTATGGCCCTATGATTCAGAATGTGGGGACCAAGAGTGTCAGATGCCCACAGGGATCTGAGGAGCATTGTCTCCTGCCTTATCTTCAAAAGTCTTAGTAGAAATTGGCAGTTTTGTAAGAAATATCTTGATTTCTTCAAATTGATGTTTGCCAGTGGAAAACATTTCATTTGGTGAATTTGCATCCAGCTCCCTTTTACAAGATGTTGAGAAAAATCTGACAAGAGACCAAATTCATGTCAAACTTCTTTTGTAAGGGGAAATCTGTCACTTCTGTTGGCAACAAGAACTAATGATTTGATTGTCACATAGAATTTGTAACAATCCAGTTCCAACAAGCTGCAAAATTCACTGACATGAACGAATTCTTTGGCTGCCTAAACATACAGATGTATCTAGAAATCATTGATGCACCTCATACACCATTACTTTGATTTGTCCAAAATATGCATTTGAAAAAAAAGAGGGATTGAGGCCCCCCTTGTTCCACAAAATATCAGTCTCCAGCCACTTCTTTTAATTATTCACTGACTGGTTGGTATTTAGGATGACTGATTTCCTTCCCACTTGTATCTAGAAATAGGTCTTTAACCCTAACCAAACTAGTCTTTTGAGAATCATTTTTAGGCTGTCTTTAATCACTTTGATTTCAACAGTACCATAGTGCCTCTGCCCATGCTTGGCCATATTAATGTAAACTATCAGGTCTGTTGAAGGTCTTCCCTGAAACACTCCTAACTATTCTTGCTTACAGCTCTTAACTATTTAAAAAAACAAAAACCCTTTTGGTCTTTATTGATGGGGTCATGGGTTCTTTAGTAGTTATATCTCTTCTTTCTCAGAAGTTTGTTATGCATAGTGTATATTACCAGAGCTATGAAGGACACAGACTTTCACTGCTTTCGTAATTACTACATTATTAATAGCTTGTTTCACTGGATACAGAATAAGAACACCAAGAGTCTTTTTTTCAGTCAAAAATTTTGTTTCCTAATTCAACTTCTAAATTTTGTGTTAACGATTTACATTAGAAAATGTCAGCTACATTTCAATTGAACTAAAAATAAAGATATTTTTATTTCTGTCTAAAGCAAGCTTGCCTAAGTCTGCCAATGTTTTCATGGAACACTTTTATCATAACAAATAAGTATATTTGTAACATAAAATGTTTCCAAAATCTTGGTATATTTTTCATTGCCTTTGTGTATTTCTGACTGTGTTATGGAATTTTGTGAAGTTCCTCCACCTTTTTCTGAGCTTTTGATGATCCCTTTTTATATTCTGTTTAGACTTTATTATCCTACAGTGTGAAGAAATGAGTAATATAGAATTACGCTCTTACTCATATTGCAGCAGCCCTCTTGTTAGAGGGTAGAAATGAGCTGAGATACAGACTTGTTGTTTATTACAACACAAAAAGAGTCCTAGTTTATTCCTCTTTACAGCTCAGCCATCCTGACTCCAACTATTCACTGGCTCTGGCTGCAGTAAGCTCCTACTGTAGCTTTCTCTTGCAGCCTCTGACTGCTGGTTATTTCCTACTAAACTATGACTGCATGTGTTAGATTGCAGACTCTTGACTGCAGGCTTTTACCTGGGTAGTCTGTGACTGCAGGTTCCAACAACAACCTCTAACTGCAGACCCAGCCTGCCCTCACAGCAGTGAGTCTGTGTCCTCAGGATCCTTCTTCTTCATGATCCTCTCATTCTCTCTTGCTCAAGGTTCCTCCTCCTTTGTGATCCTCCATCATGATAATAAGCCCTTCACCAGCTAATCCACTCCCTTTTATCACACTTATCTCTATTGGATATAGCTATGACTCATCAGGTGCAAGGTTGTATTGGGCAATTAATACAGCTGTTTCTTATCAGGGGCAAGGTCGCCTGTGTTCCCTTCTCCTACAACTTCCCCTACAACTGAGTTCTATGCACTTTCTACTGATATTTACCTTCTTAGTTTACAGCAGAAAATGTGTCATTATAATAAACTTTTGTAGTTTCTTTGTGATATGTCTTTTGCTTCTGAATTTGTATTTGCATAGTGGGTTTACTACCTTTACTAGTTTCTCATTCTTTAGTTTTGTTTTTCTATCTTGAATCATCGTACTTTAAAAAAAATTGTACATATATTTAACGGTAAGTCATTAATTTATTTTCTTTAACTCTATGATTATTATTCTAGACATTTCACTTTTCTTAAGTCATGACACTTTCCTCATAAAGGGATAAAACTTGACTAGCAATACTTGACAAGACAATTAATGCAGTGCTTTTTGGGAAGATAAACTGATTCTTTGATATGCTCAGCTCGTAATTTTAGGAATTTTATTTCTCTGATTGCATTGGCAGTGGAAAAAAGTGAGTATTAAATCTTCAGTGTAATGTTAGATTTTACTTATCTTTTTATGATCTGTATCTTGCTCTGCCCCTTATATAAGAAAAAAACAAACCTTAGTGATGTGCATGTCATTGGACTGTGTTGAATTTTGAAGGTTTACACTTCTTCCTTTTAGTGTTCCTTAAGCTATCACCGTAGGTGGCCTAGTTGCTCAGCTTACTGTTCTCTGACTCACATAGCAGGTGATTGACTGAAATGTTATGAATTTTCATCCCAGTACTTATAGACTACCTCAACAATAGTATAAAACGGGCTTGTCTGCTCCGGAGAGACCCAAGAGTTATTTTTTTCCCATGCAAGAATCAAACAGAAACTTAAATAAAGCTTGTCCTTTTTTATTTTCTTGATTCATGTTACTTTCTTCCCAGTGGGATGGAATAATTAATTTTGTTCCTTTTTTTAAGGGAGAAAATTGTTTTGATTTCCCAGTTGGAAATGAAGAGCTTGTATGGGGCTGTGAATCTTGTTCTGAGAAACCTATTTCCCTGTTTTGATTTGACTTCAGGGAAAGGCATCAGATTTCCAAGATTTACTTCAGTGCCCTCTAAATCAGAATCTGGATCATGCTATTTTTTAGAACTGGGAGACTTCAGCTCATAGAATCACAGTGTCTCAGAAGAGGTGAAGTTGTGGGAGGGAGCTCTTGAAATCTAGTCCACACATCCCACAGACTACACTCACCCACCCCGTTCAGGCAGGGTCAGTTGTAGCAGGATGTCCAGGATGATGCTGTTCTTATGCATCCCAGGACACGGCTGGTTCTCCTGGCTGACAGGACCCTGCTGATGCACATCCAACTTTACAGCGACCGGGGACCCCCAAGTCCCTTTCTGTGGCACTGCTTCCCAGCATCTCACCCCCCAATCTGTCCGTACATCCAGGGTTAGTCCTTCCCAGGTGAGGAATCTGGCACTTTCCGTTGTTGAACATTGTCATTCATATCCACTGCCTCTTGGTCTTGCTTCATTGATGAGAAGTCTTTTCTCCTCCCTCCTTTGTCAGGACCGCTGTTGAGAGGATAAGTCTCCACAAGGGCCTGAGCTCCTCTGGTACCATGAATGGGGTTTTAGGCAATGGTTAATGCATTGTGGGTAATTAAGAAGCCCCAGTCTTGTAACAAAGACAGTGCCTTTTGGAAAGAAACTGGAAGGAAAAAGGTAACACATGAATCCTTTTGAATTCATTTTAACGAATCTTTTTTTCTGAAATATAATCAGGTTATAAATATTCTTAGTGTGCCATTGCTCTCTAACTCAGAAATTATAAACATTAGTAGCAAGTAGGTTTAAAGCTGTGATAGTGTCTGCTTGTACTTGACTCCTTCTAAGCCACCAGTATTAAGCTTGTTTTCTTCAAATTTAATTTCGAATCACAAACCCAAAAACATGCCCTGAGCTTAAGAGACTGGAATTTTCCGAAAAGTAGGTCACAGAAAAAAGGATCTGAATCATTAAATGATGCTATCCATATCAGAAGAGGAAAGTCAGAATCTTATTATGAACTGTTCCAGACTTTTAAGTACTGAAACCTGAAACTGAATTTTAGTTAACTGAAAATACCTTTCAAATTTGGAGTACAAAAAAAAAAAAAAAAAAAAAAAGTCTGCCAAAAAAAATAGGAAAATTTTTNTTTCAAATTTGGGAGAAAAAAAAAAAAAAAAAAAAAAAAAGAAGTCTGTCAGCAAAAATATGTGAATCTTTGATAAACTTATCTCTCAATCCTAGTCATATTCCATACTCAATGCATGCATGGACTTAAAGAACTGTCACACAAATATTAAAGGAGTAATAGAAATATCAATTTATTTTATGTCACTGAGTCCAGTACTTCAAACGCTGAATATTCTGATGCATATTTAGGATAAAACATTTTATCAGAAAATATTCATCTGGATGGTAAAATAAGCTGAGAGATATATTAGTGCAGATAGAACACAGGCTTCATGATGCAAAATGCTTTGGAGAAAACATTGGAGATTTTTTAACATGTAAGAACATAATGGAGAATCCATAGTGGAAGAAGAAATAATTAAAGATGTTTTTATAGAACAGCTTGTTAGAGAAAATAAAATATTTATGCTATTTATTTGATAATTTGCTAATTTCCAGAATTTTTTTATAGCAAAAAGATTTATTTAATTTAATCTTCATGAACTTTTCAGCAAAATCACTGTATTTCTTAAATGGCCTAATGGTGTTTGAGAACTTCAGGTATGTATGTTTCAAATTGCTTAAGGGCTGGAAATCTACCACTACGGAGCACAATGTAGGAGTTCGTAGTGATGCATGAAAAATAGATGTAGCCCAGCTGTGAAGCAACAGAGAAGGCCTCTAAAATACATGTCAGCAAACTGTCAGTGAAAAAGCCAGTTAAAATAATGATAACCACAATGCAACCTGAATTGTTCTGTATAGTAATTTTATTGAGATTTTTCAAGTTCCTTCTTCACATGTATAATCATTGAAACGTGATCCAGGTATGTTCAAAATTAGAACACTTGCATTTAGAGTTCTCCACAAATTATGGTATATATCTTCCTTTATGTAGACAAATTCTACTTCTTAACACATATGCAATCTAAAGATGTTGGGGAGCAAAACACTATTCTTTTTACCATTTTGGTGCTGCTTGATTTTGGGAAAATCAGTTAACACTTTGGATGAAAATTTTAAAGAACATGTCTCTGAAATTTGGTTCCTGAATATTAAAGTGCTGGTGACATGTTTTTCAAGCTACTGAATACACCTGGTTATAGTAGTATCATTTTTAGCTCAATGGATAATTTTCACATAGACATTCTGTTTTCTAAAATTCATAGAGGAGTGGTTCATCTTCACAGTGAAAGCCTGTATATATGGCTTTTACAAACACTGGCTTTGGTTGAAAATTGGGAAATATTTCCAAGGAATAATTTTATGGATACACTCATTGTATATGTTTGCCTAAAGGAAATTATTTTTCCAATTAAGAAGAATTTGAAACTTTTTTTTCCATGTCTGTGCTTTGATCAGTCCAGGAATGATTGGTCTTTCTTGACTAGGTATTTCTCTCATACGGAGGGAAGTTTATACTTGGATGTTTTCAAACTTTTTGCATATTTCAGAATGCTGTTTGCTACAGGGGCTATTTTAAGGCAAGAAAAGGAGGATATAAAGCAGAGTTGCAAAAGAATTTCCTATCTCTCTGGGTTTTTTAACACAGATTTACACGGAGTTCAAATGAAAAGAGAGTTCAAAACTCAGATGAAAACTCACAGTGTAGTTGAAAGTCTATTCAGACATATTTATGACAAATAATGTCTCACACTGTGCCAAAATTAATTGTGTATGTTAATGAGAATACTGTAATAATGGTCTAGTACACTGAGCACTGGCATGCCCCATCTATGGTGATTTAAATTTAACCTGAGCTTTTAACCACAATTAGAAGAGTGGTTTAGGGTTATTACCTGTTAGACAGTAGTCCCCCTTTAACCTTCATAAAGAGAACATAATTTATCACAATTAGGCTTAATTGGCAATTCTCAGTCTGTGTTCAGCAGAGTATCAGGACTAAGACAGCATGGACAATCACTTTATTCCTTTCATCCTCGAAGGTGATTTTCCTCAGCTTGGTGATAAACAGTATGAGCATCTCATTTTAAAAGAATAAAAATTATAAATTCTGAANTTCATCCTCGAAGGTGATTTTCCTCAGCTTGGTGATAAACAGTATGAGCATCTCATTTAAAAGAATAAAAATTATAAATTCTGAAGCTGTCACACATTCCATTCTTCTTCAAGTTAGGCATTCTAGGCATTTCAGCTAGGAGACATAACACTTAGAAGACACCTCGGAGTGTACTACATTATATATGCAGAAATTGAAAAAGATGCTTTACATTGTTCACACTCATTATATTGGCAAGTGCTGCTGAATAGGATGGCGACATGTCTTTGTATGATTAGTTAGAATAAATAAAACCTATCACACCTGCAAGCTCACCTGTCCCTCACTCAGACTATATTTTTTGAAAAGCTTTACACCCGTTCAAGCTTTTTCTTCTCTTCTGGAAGGTTTTATATCCCATTCTACTGCTGCTAAGTGTTACAAAATGACAACTTATGCTTAAACATCTCAACTGCCTTCAGAAAGTTTGATTGTTTCAGGGGACATCCTTCCTTATCAGCTATTTTTTTTTAATTTTTTTTTTTTTTAATTTTTTTTCAGCAATCTCTATGACCAAATGCAAAATGTTCATAGGCAAAAAAAATCTCAGGCATATTTATCTGCCATTTGTGCAGTGGCTTCATGGGAATAAGGAGAAATGTGGGAAAATTAACAAATCTAGGTTTTCTTCTTTTTATATATGTAGTTTTTGTTTTTCAAAATCCTACCAAGTGTTGTAGTTCAAAATCAATGTTAGGGTGAAGCATGAAAGCATGGCTCTATTTCAGAAATAATTTTAAAAAGTAGAAACTCCCAGCCTAGACTGTGATTTGTTGAGGTTGAACTGATCTAAAAGTCAATTATATTCCTAAGAATATGACACTAAATGTAGACAATTATATTTCTGTGGAAATTACTCTCTTCTGGGAAAACTGACAGGGAGTGACTTCAAGGTATACAGGGCTTCCCAACTGAATTTGGTGTTTAAGATACCATAGTGATAATATGGTATGAAGAACAAGAAAATCTGTCAACCTTCCCTCATAGTGTTCCTTCTTAAGCAAGGGCAATATTAACTCTCAGGATGTTTTTTGCTGAAATTGTATGGTGTTGGTTTGTTGGGTTTTCTTTTCAAAAACTATGAATGAACAGAACAGAGTTGAAGTGTTCATGGGGAATTTTGTTCCTAAAGGACACATTGAGAAGTAATCATTTCTTCTCAAGTTTAAACACAGTATTCACTTGCAGATGCTGTTCTCACTAACAATCCCTTTCCATTACACCAGCATCTACTCTTCAGCCTCTGTAAGGACACTTGTTCAGCATCAGAAGCTAATATTCAGTCCATAAGAAAAGTAAAATATAGATGCAGATGTGGCAAATGTAGCCACATATTTTGATAAGCATTACTTATTCCAGAATGTAGATTTATGGAATAAGAAAGGAATAATCTCCCTCAAAGCAACGTACTTCAGTATCTGAAGAAATTTATGTAATTAAGAATCAAGATTTCACTCTTTCAGTTGAGATATAAGATCTGTGTCTCAAAATGTGATGGTTTTGACCTAGGAGCAATGGAGAATTTAAACAGTCTCTTCAGCTCAATAACAATGCAATACATTTATACATCTTCCCTGAGTCGCAAGGGGCCTATCTGTGATCTTTCAACATGTCAAGTATACTGGATCTAAATAATTTCTTATGTGCTGAAAGGAAAAATGAATGTTGTTTAGGTCTCCTAGACAACAGACTATGCTTCAAAGGCAAACTATGTAAGAGGTATTTATCTGATTCAAATCTAAAATTCAATTTAGGAGTGAAATAACATGACCATCTGGCATTGTTTTACTGGGCTGCTTCAGATGGACAAATAAAACTCAGCCAGGCTTCAGTCAAATGTTGTTTGGGGTTTTTTTCTTTGTTTGTTTGTTTTTAATAGATATCTAGACAGAAATATTTCTTCTCCATTTTCCTTACAGAAAAAATAATTCCACTAATTTTAGTGTATTGACCTTTCTTATAACATAACAGTGATTTTGCTTTGGGTAAATTATATTCTCCAAATGGACAAAAGCTTAATATAAACCAGCAACTAATAATGTATTTATTTGTGGCTCTTTGAATATTATTTTCTAAAAAAATTTTATTCTTTTTTAGACCTATATTACCCATTATGAATAGTTTAACTTTTCCAATAAATGTCAGCTATCCTCAATTGCCAACTCAGGTACCAAAGTAAAATGAATTAGACTGAAATTTTTGTAACTGGCTACAGAAAGGGGGATATTCTTCACAGACATTTTAAGAAAAAGTGAATAAATCAGCAGTTCTTTCCTATATACAGATGATGACATCTTTACACAATTACGGAAAAATCTCAGTGTGATTTCTAGCATATATGTTATCATACATAATCATTGGTTTGCAGTGTTGATTTGAGTAAAACCACATGGGTTAAATAACTAAATGAGCTAATTTTCAGCCACATCAAATTTCAGGTGAAAATCCAATTAACGGAGGCAAACTTAGCTTAATTTTTTTCCAGGACTATTTCTGGGAAAAAAGAGGGAAAAAACATAAATGAAAATACTTGGAACTATAAATAAGCCTTTAAGAGTATTTTATCCTAAAGAAATAAATTTTCTATGTGAATTGTTGAATTTTGACATTGGAAACTCATTCAGAGTCTCCATTCTGCCTATTAAATAATACTAAAGTAACATTATTTTTTTTTCTCTGAAAATTAATATTTGAGGTTCCCCAGATTAAGAAAAACATTTTATAATTTGCCTCCCAAGTAATATTGCTTTTTCTCTAGCAGGAAAAATAATGAGTTTGCTTCTTAATTCATTCATTGCTTTTAAAACTTGTCGTAGCCACAACCTCAAAGGTTTAAGAATATTAATTCAAGTATCCATAAAATTTAAATTATACCTTTATAAAATTAGATGGACTTGCCAAGTAATCTTTAATTTAAAACACTATATGTGAATATATAAGAAGGTATGCTCTTTTGTAAATTAAAATATAAGACAGATAAATATTTTAGCAAGTAATCTGAATAGAAAACAGACCTCTTTTTACTGCCAGTTCTTATTTTCAGAAGCCAGTACTTGTCATATTTACATGTCTGACACAATCCTGATACAAAATAATAAGACAATTTTAATTAACAGGTATCACTTTTTCTCTCATTAAAAGACTTGATATATCTTTCTAGAGCAGCTGTTTGGCTGTCAAAATCGGCCATGTAGCTTTTTCCTGTTAGGAAGTGTTTGCAAAAATCTTTTTACTGCTAAAAATAGTTTGAAAGTTTTTTCAGCTGTTTCATCTCAATGCTAACTGCACTGCAGTTATCCATAGGAAATAAATGTAAATTATTTGGTTTATATCATTTTAATTGAAAAGTATGTGCACTTTAAGGTGAAAAATGAAAAGATAAAATCAGAATATGAGATAAAATTAAGCTCAGTAATCTTGCAACTATAAATTGCTAGTAATTTTTTTAGATGAGATTGCTTTGAGATGTACATATAAAATGCACATTTTTTCTTCACTTGTACTGGTTTTCATAGTAGCATAATTCTGTGGTATTTGAAGGACTTTTATAAAAGCATATCTCAAGCTTCTGTGCTATAAACCTCTGAGGTGATGAACTCCCTCCTGGTGTTCTGATATGGGACTGCATTTGCACAGGAAGGGGTGGGGAAGGGTAGGATGTGGGATCAGTGTCTAAGTAAGGAGACCCCAGTGAGTTAAAGATTGCAAAGGGTGATAGATTGTCAAGTCACTGACAGTTGTCCCCACCTGTTTTGATCCGATTGTTAAAAGATGCCTCTGCCTGAATTAAGGTGCAAACAAGATCATAGGCTGAAGTCAACAGTATGGATTTTATTTAACAGCAAATGTGAGGCACAGAGATAGAAATCGGAAAAAGAAGGTGGCCAGAGGGGTGGGGGCAAAAGAGAGAAAGAGAGATGGAGAGATCAAGCAGAAGATAATTACCTCACGTGGATACTGTGGCATCCAACTGGTCCTCCTCCACCCTGGTCTTCTCAGTGGTGGGTGTCCCAGAGTCATTCTCCTGAGCAGTTCAAGTTCTGGGAATCCTCAAGGTGGTCGCAGATGTTCCTACAACATGGGCTCACATTGGTGTGAGCATTTGTTTCCTTTCTCACAGTCTGCACAGTGGAAGTTTTTGTCCTGTGTGCTAACCAAATCTTCACCTCCATTAGGCCAGGAATTAGAACCTTCCTGACACTGCTATCTGTGCTTATCTCAAGTTTCTGCTGTGGCAGCTTATCTTATAGTTCCTTCTGTGGCCTTGACTGTTCTTTGAGACAGGCAATTGCATGCTTTAAATCTTTACACCACCCCATGGGAGAGCTGTTGCTTGACCTGGACTGTAAAAATTCTCTGCATTCTTCTCCAGTTTTCAAGTTTCACAGTTGTGTAACAGAGGCTCTAGATGCACAAGAGCAGATCAGTCTGTAACACACTCAATGTTCAAAGCTGGAAGAATGCACCAGAGAATGACTGGATATGTGTGCACATGTTCTCCTCTGAAGCTTCTGAAACTAGTCTCTGTCATAAAAAAAGACACCAGATGTTCTTCTGGTTGAGTGTTGTATGAATGGAAAGAATTTGTTTTTACTCTCTGGAAACCGAGAGCACAGAGCTATAATGTATATTTAGTTTCCCAAATGCTATTAAAGGCTTTTTGAAGGTAAAAGGCATTGCAGTAGCATGGTCTTCATCTCATATTGGCATGACTTAAATTTTGTCAGGTTATACTTTATGACAGTCTGTTGGAAGAACTTCATAGTACACATGGTTTAAGTAGTGTCATTTGGCCACAGATACCACTGTGAGATCTCCAATTGCCATTGCAACTAGCTAGAAGATTAATGGGGAATTAAATCTCTATATCAGTAAAAGATGGAGAGAGCATCTTCTTTTATGCTTCCCTGCCCTGTCTGAACTACTTCTCGTATAACAGCTGCATTTCTGCCAACTGCCTCTTCTTTCCAGCAAAGTACTATAAAAGCAAACTGTCCTTGCCATTTAGGAAAGGTATTGACAGGAGGTAGATGTAGTGATACCCTGCATACTTATGGCACCAATTCTTTCCCATCACCATCACACATGAATAAGTGGCTAACTGCCAGGTGCCATTCTCCAAAATGGAGACATTTAGACAGTGCTGGAGAGTCTAGTCTGGATGCCCAAAACAACAAAACTCAAGGTCTCATCTCTGCATAAGAATGAGCTTAAATAATATCAAACCCAGGTTTATTACTAAAGAAAGTAAATGGGTTTAACTAAGGTGGTAAAGTGAATGTTTACAGGTGAACTTCTGTCATAGGTGTTCCTGTCCCTAAGTAAAACAGATCATAATGTGTAGACCTGATAAATACATTCTACCAAGTGAAAGCTGTGTTTTCTCAGTGCCAAATCTGGATATGACATGTGTATATAACTGTGATGCTTGGCACACCAGCAGGTGGCCAGACAAAGATCTGCAGGTGTCAGTATGTGGAATATACAGTGGTGGTGGATCTAAACAGCTGAGGGCTCCTGCAACACACAGGCAGTGAAGCAGCTCCTAAGTTCTTCGGGCCATTGTACTTTAAATGCTGTAGTATGTTTTCAGATTAATAATGAACTGTTCTGCATGAATGAGAGTAATATGAATGATAATAGCTGAAAAGTTACAATGGAATGTAGGTACAGTTTCCATGGAAGTCCTTGAAGCTAGCATGCTATCTACTAGGAGTTCTTGGATATCATGTGCCAGACCATGCTGTGCAGCCATGAGGCACTTCAAATGACACTGCAGAGACAGCTATTGGTGAAAAAAAAATGATAGTATCCTTAGCCCCCCAAAAAAGTGAAATGATAGTTGTCCACTGGAAGCAAAATCACTCTCCTTACAGTAGGAATTTGTGTAACTTCTGTTTCTGCATAGTGTTGCAAGGTGTCAAAGCTAAAACTCCTCCCTTTTCTCACTTTCTATGTAGCCTGTGTTGCCTCCTAAACAACTGTAACTTTTCAGTGAAGAGAGAAACAACTCCTTAGAAGATGGGTTTTAGAAATAAAAATGGCAAACATTTCACACTGTGTAGAGGTGTGATATGTTACAAGTAATCTTGGAAGAAATGCAGTAGTGGGCAGAGTGCAGGTGGAGTGTTCAGAGCTGCATGTGTAATTCACACTTAGTGTGGTGGGTGCTATAAAAAATCAATGCATAAACTCGAAGGCAGATGGAATTCATCACATATCTCTGCTGTTTGTCACCTGAGTATTACCAGTAGGTATAGAATGCATCTGTATAACTTAATCTTATTTTCCTTCTAAAAACACATATGCTAAATGCATATTAATTTCTGTACACAGAACTAGAAACGTTTAGTGTAAAATATGCCTAGGATTCTGGGAAGTTTTAATTGGAGATAACTCGCACACTGCCAGAACAAAATACATTTTTTCCAGTATCACATTTACTCCTCATCAAGAGATCTGTCATATCATTGCTTCCTTTTGGGTAGCTAGTTCTGTTGAAATGTACAATAATTACTTAACCTGTAACAAAAAAAAAATTACAAGAAAACAAAACCTATTAATAGTAGCAACCATTATCTCATCCTTATTAAATATATTACACTTCCTTTTCATAGCTAGGCCAAGTGCTGATTTCTGATGAATAAATATTCTGGTTTTGCCATTTGATTGACATCTGCGGTGGAGTCCTAAAAGAATGAGGAATGATTGAGGTATCTATGTATGTTCTTGCTATGGTAAATAAAAAGTGCCCTTCAGGCCTTTGATATGATATTGAAAAATGACTTATTAAAGGGGAACAGTAGGAATTTGAATTGCAATATAGAATTTTCAGTTTTCTGAGAGGTACCGTCCTGCTAGTTTAAATGGTAAAGATCTGAAAATCCAGTGTAAATTGATGTTATATTTACTGTGCAGCAGTCACTTCAATATGCTTGCCTTGAAGCCTCAAAAGCAAAATCCTGTGTATTAATCCTATGGCTTCAGAAAAGCAGGGAGAAAAATAACCATTGATGCTTATAAATATGAAGACTGCAGAGTATAAGTAAAAGAAATTTATACAGAAAACCTTGAACAATTCCTACTGCAACATCAGGCCAGTTTCATTCTGAGCTGTTGAGCCAGAAATGTGAGAAAATGAAGTGACTGAAGCCTGTCAGAAAAGAAAAACAGCTAGTGGGGTGATGATATGAATCCACAGACGGACGCATTGAATCCACTATCTTCACTGCATTGATTAAAGACTGTTGCTGTTCAGGTGAATTGAAACCTTCACTGGAGCCATGGCGGAGATGAGCACAATAAAAAGTTGGTTTTCTTCTGTAATTCAGTAGGACTCTGAAGGAAGAAACTGATTTTTTTTTTTCCCCTTTCCTTCAACTGGGTTATATTAGATGGCTTACAGGAAGAAATATATATCATGTACATTTCTTCCAGTAAATACCTTGGTTTATAGAACACATTAGGAATCAGATTAGGCAAAACCTACAACATGGCTTAATTTACCAAATATAGCTCTGCCTTACTGGTATAGCTTATATCTTGAGTTCATCCAGTTTGCCTAAAACATGCATCACATTTAGCCTCATTTAAAGATGAAGCTGAACTTTGAAAATAGCACATATTTCAACACACTTTTGTCTCTTCTGATCCAAAGGGGTACTGATATTTCATACCAATTGCGACAGAAGACAACCCTTTTTCATGACCAGAAAAAAAAGAAAAAATTAGGATTTTGAACTTTGTGGTTTTGTTTATGTTGTGGCTTTTTGATTTGTTTTTTTAGGGTTCTTTGGATTTTATTTCTTGGGTTTTTGGGGGGTTTTTTGTTTGTTTGTTTCTTTGTTTTGGGGGTTTTTTTGTGAGAAGACAGCAATTTTTATTAAACCTTCATCTTTATAGCATTTCACAGCTTGTGGACAGATTAACTGATCAAAGCCAGAGACATCACCCCTGGAATACTCCTGAGGCACAAATGACTGCCAGGGAGGAGGCATTTACATGGTGCTTTTTTTCCTGACTCAGAGCTGAGTACTTACTCTAGGTCTCCCACATTTCAGTCACACCTCCTACAGACACAGTCCCTTGGTGCTTGTGAGTAGGTCTTCCCAGCAACTTGAGTAGGAATTTCTCCATTTCAAATAGAAATTTCAAAGGTTAGATTTTCCTGGCCTGCCTTCATTACAATGAATATAGTAATTTTGTCATTAAAAAAATCTTGTAATAACATTATTAAATACATTAGTTATGGCAGGTCAACACCTGTTAATATCAGGTATGTGGAAAATGCTGAAACAGACTAAAGGAATTATCCAAAATTGGAGCTTTGTCAGAAATTTGGCACACGTTTAAGAGAGCTTCAGGAAAACGTTATAATAAATCTTCCTACTTCCTTAATATGAAATAAGGCCTGCAGTTTGCAGCATTGCACAAAGAATGACTTGGCTATACTCTCAGGAACACATCAGAGCAAACCTCTGCTCTGTCACTCATGTATGCATAGTAGCAAAATTATTCACTGAAGTTTAAGTGTAAAATAATGATTTCTTCCAACAGTTCTTAAATTGAGTTGACACTATTTCAAATTCATGAAGTTAAATTAATTCAGAATCCTTTCTGTCTCTCAGTCAATTATAAAACAAAATATAGATTTTATTCCTTATACCTCAAAAAATATGAAAGTGAACAAAACCCACTTTCTAATTAATGTGAAGCTGATTTGATATGTGACTTGTAGTAGTAGCATTTGACAAAGTATCCTTAGCCTGACAAAATCAAAAAGCCCACTATATTCTGGTATGTTGCTGTCTTGTTTCTACTGAAAAGCTTTCAAAAATCAGGAGAGAAATCCCTGGTGATTTTAATAGATAACCTCCTTTTAGTAGTAGAGAGCGCAGCTTTTTCTATATGCTTTATCCTCTCTCAGTACTCTTTTTGGCATCAATGCAGAGGATACATAAAACTTTCAGGAGATATTTATTAAATAATTAGAATATGAACTGTGTTTTGAGCTTGCAATATGAAGATATAAAAGTCAATAATTGTTCAGGGCTTCAAGTGGAAGGAGTTTTATTTCAAATGGCATCAGTTTACAGTACCATGTTATTTCAATAAGTAATATTTATGGAATAACATTGGAACTCAGCATTCTCTAATAAAAGTTTTTTTAATTAAATATGATTATTTAGAATTTATTAACTTTCTGATTAAGAAAGGTCTCTCTAGCATTTTTTAGGTTGTTGATAATTTATTTCTTTTACTGCTTAAAATTGTTGGTATCATTGCAGTTAACTCTGCCCATCTTTGCACAAAGCTTTTCAAGAATAGCAGAAAAAAGTCAATCTTGCTAAAGCAAATTCATATATCAGACATAAAGCCAAAACAAACTAGCTGTTGCATATTTGTAGTTTATATTTGCTGCACCTGAATGTAATGAAATGCAAATTGTTAGTTAAAGCCAAAGTACTGATAAAAGAATATCCCTTCAATGTAGTTTCCTTAGTCACAAAATTTGGCAGGTTTTTGCAAGACATTAAAGATGAAAAACAGCCAAAAAGAATGCCTGATCAGGGACTTTATTCCTGTTGATTCTTTCCTCATGAGCTGACCTTGCTTCAGCAATTTAAGAAACTCATTACCACAATGAGTTATTCCAATGGTAACAACAGATAACATAAACTAGATTGCTCGCCTTCACAGACTCTGGAATGTCAGTCATATACTTCAGGCCATTTCTTTTCTCTTCCAACAAATACCAGTTAACCTGAGAGGAAATTCAGGGTGTCTGTACATAGCCCTAACTGTTTAACATCTCATTTCCTTCATGACAGCTTTTCAGTCTCTGCACAGCCATGTTTCCTGTCTTTACTTACCCGTCCCATGCCTCCTGAGGTAGGAGTCATGTGCTATTGACACTGCTTGGCTCATGTTTCTGGAATTGATCCTCCGTGGATAAGTGTGACTACTTTTAGAACCTGACATAAGAAGTGAGCCATGTCAAGTTGTTTACTTTATATTCGTTGCCATTTGGATTCCTAAATTCATTATTATTTTTTTAATTCTTTGATCCTTTCAGGATGTAAGGCTTGCTTCAAGGGATCTCACAAAGAAGTATTCCCTATCATAGGAAAAAAATCCTGTTGTAATTTTCTTGGTGGTTAAATCCTTTAAAAATCCCAGATCATAGAATGGGAGTTTTAAAAATGTACATTTTAATACTTAAAATCAAAATTAATTAGAATCTGTGCTGTTGTATAAGTTTAGGATGAAAATTCTTAGTGCATGCTATGCAAGAAGAACAATGAGTCAGTGACAACAAAGATCATGGGGGAAAATGGGAGATCCTTTCACAGAAACATGAATATTTGATTTGATCTGAAGCAGTTGCTAATGGCCTTTGAGAGAAATGTTTCTTATTAGTAAGTCTACCCCAACCACTGTATGTGATATCTTGCAATAGATCAAGTGGGATATAACTGAGTGGGGAGGCCAGAATCTATTTTCCAAATCTGAGTTTCTTACCGGCTATATTTGGAGATGGTATTCATCTTCATTTTTATTTACCTCATATACGATACAAGAATAAACAAAAATCTTAGCAAATCCACGTTTTTTCCACGTCTGGGGTTAGACAATACCTGTTACAGTAGAACAAGCAGACTTCTTTCTCCCTGTGTAACCTCATGGATTCAAGTAATCACTCTTTTAAGAACAGTCTGAACAAGAATTTGCTTCGATTCTATTTTGTTTGGTAGCCTATAACAAACATTTCTTCCATAAGTTTCTAGGGTAGCTTTTCTTGTCCACTGAAAAGTCTAGTATTTAAAGAATATGATAGCAATGAATTCCACAGCTGGAATGTGTGGAGTAAATAGAAAGTAGGGGGGTTTTGTTGGTTTTTTGGTTTGGTTTGGTTTGGTTTGGTTTTTTTTTTTTTGGTCTCAACTTCACTTAGCACCTCTAGTAGAAGAAAAAAGGAAAAAAAGAAAAAAATAATTTTCTATTCCCTCTTTCATCCTATCTTTCATTGCATACAACTTTCTAGGCCCATTTTCTCCAGGCTGTAGAGTCATAGGTTATCAAGTTCTCCTGCCAGTTACAGCATCTTCTCTTATGGAAGCCATTCCACTTGTTTGATATGCCTTATGCCCTTTTCTGCATTTTTTCAAGTTCTTTCGGCTTCATATGCTTGAAGATCAGCTAAGTAGAACTGTGCATATTATCCGTAGTAAGGCTGCACTATGTCTTTAAAGTGACATTTTGGGTTGTTCCCTTTTTCCTCCTAATACATTCTGGCACTTCATTTTGTCTTTTAAACACCTCTGAGTATTGGTCTGAGATTTGAAATACTATTCCCCAAGTCCACTTTCTAGACCAGAAGAACTAGAAATACACAGATTAAAAGCTATTGTCAGGTTTTATCAACACTGAATTTAATCTGTCATTTCTTTGCTCAGTTATTCAGCATTGCAGTGCCTTGCCAAATCTGTTGCCTGTCTTTGTTCCAGTTGTGACTGTGCAGAATTTTTAATTGTAGAAATTAGGAAAAGTTTAGAAGAGTCAAACATTCACATATACTGCTTGTGCTCATTCTTCAGTGAATGTAATAAAGTTCAGGTGAGTTGTATCTAGTTTATCATGTGTGGATTTACTTAATCACTTTATTCTAAAATCTATTCTATTGGCTTTCCAGTCTGACATTTTATAGTCATACTCAAAAGGGAAAGAAAACAAAAAAAAAAAAGAAAAAAAAGGGAAAGAAAGAAAATCATTGTAGTAATCATCATTAGAAAGAAAAAATTAGGCTTATTTTTCTGCTGTGGTCGTGTCTTCTCTGAGTGCTCATACAACATGCTGACATCTATAGGCACTGAAAACCATGTCTGGTTGAACTATTCAAATCAATCTAGAAAAAAACCCGGTTTTTTCAGACTTTATTGCATTTACAGAGTACTTCCTCACTCTTTCTTTTTGGCCTATGTCGTCATGCTTTTGCATTTAAATTCTCAGATATTATATTATTTCTGTTCTTCTAGTCTGAACGCAAATTACGGTTTCTTATTGTAAGGTATCTTTTATCGCAGATAGCTTCTTCTACCTTGTTGTTGTTGTTGTTGTTGTTGTTGTTGTTCTGTTTAGAATCTTAATGATGACTGTTCTTACAATAATACTCTTTGGGGCTGTGCAAAGTCACTCGAATTCATGGCCAGCAGAGAACCAGCCGAGAATAAATCACACCACAGGCCCTGGATTGATGCACCACACCACAGTTTAATGGCTAATGTAGACAAACCCTTTGTTTACTTTGAATCTCCTTCCTATGATTTGAACACTACCCGTGATAACAGCAAGCATTTTTTCTCTTAGGTTTTACCTTTTCATTTGCTATTATAAAACATCCTTGCTTTCTCTTTTAGACATTCTTACCCTGTAGGTTTTATGGTTTTAATGTGTTCCTTTAAGGATGCAGATAATGAATATTTTACCATGACTATTATAAAATGGCTTATAGCCATTATGCCTTAAATCAGATTCTTCACAGCTGCACCATTTAACACAAAAAGCTAAATAGAGTATTTATGTATATATATATTCCTATATATAAAATAAGAATTTAATTAATTGGAAAAAAATAATTTATTTAGAGTGGAATATATCAAAGACTGAGGATTCCACATTAAAAATTAGGTATAAAGTCTGCTAAAATGTTAGAACACCTTCAAAGGAAAATATTTTTAATAAAAGCAGTTTCACATTCATCTGCTACAGGCAAAATCCAAAATCCATCATAAATATAACTGCTATTATTTTATGATGGAACAGTGAAAAGGAGATGGACCTTATTTGCAATAATGTAGCTGGGCTGAAGCTATTTTTCCACCTCTCTTCCTGCATTAATAATGACAGGTGGTGTTGAAGATAATTTTAACCAGATTATGATGAGCCGTAGTTCAAATTCAAAGACTTTTTTCTTTTTCCTGCTTCTCATGCTAGGTATGTGAACAAACATACTTTTAAATGCAATTCTTCAAAAACAACATTTGAAGATTTGTGTGTGTGGGAGCTGATGAGGTTCTTGCCTTTTCTGAAGAGAATTCTTTGAAAAACTTAAAAAGGACATATTTTTTTAAAAAAAGATTCTTCTGACTTTCATGTGAAGATATCTATTTTGATATGAAAATGCTTGTAAATGGAATTTCCAAGTAGCAGATTCCCTCCCTCTGAAAAAAGGATCACAAACTAGGTGGAGAACAAAAAAGAACTCGGTGCTTAGTTCATATCTTGCAAGCTGGCAAGGTAGTGTGTTAATTGCAACCTGCTTGCAAGGCAGCTTTTCTTCCTTTTAAGAAGAGAGTAAGTGTATACATTTATATGGTACTTGGTTTACCTCACAGCTCAGTGAGTTACCTTCGAAGTTAGCACACCCCTTGAGGAGAATTTCAGTTTCTTACATTCTTTGAGTTTCACCTTCTGTGTTATGTGTATTTATGCATATGAATGTATGCAGATATATTCAAATGACTGCATATGTTCAAACTTTCTGTAGTTGTTTAACTGTATGTAGTGGGAAAACAAAGCACTATGGTGCTTAGTTTATAACTTAAGTAGGCAAAGAAATGCTTTATGAAAGGGTTAATACTCACAGCAGCCCTATTCAGCTGAATGAAAATACATATTGGTGAAATATTAAATAGAGAACTCATGCTTTCTGTCATTTCTTGTGTTGAAAAATTTCATTTTATGAAAATCAAAGTGTGTTTTCAAACTGCAGATATAAATAAAACAAAAAAATGCATTGAGTCCAGTCACAAATTTGTTTTGAATGACATCTGAATTACCAGCCTTCAGTAGTTGAAAAAAGGGTAGCTACAGGTATTTATTTGATCATTTCAAAAGACTGCCTGGGAAAAACACTATCAAGAACAGTGGCAATTGACCATGTAACCACTCATAGGGTTTGAATAATTATAACTTCTGTGAATGTTTATTTATTCTGCCTGGTAAAGCTAAAATTTTATGCAGTTTGGTTCTGGTATCTGATGTCACTCTGCAAAAGTTTGTATCTTTGCAAATATATTTGAGTAATAACAAGGTGCTGCCTCAGCATGTGCTTGAATTCATTTTTGTCATCAAGAACCTGAGGGAAAGCTGGTGACAGATTCCACGAGAGCCCAGTTTCCAGGGAGCCCAAAGCTATGGCTGAGGTCAGGAGCTTCTTTCTCCTGTTTGTAATCAGCTGACTTTCTGTGCTAAATGTTTTGCTCAGCTGAATCCTCACCCATACTTTCAGCAAGCTTTCAATCTGGTTGAAAATGCAATTTAAGCAACGAGTCACATCGGCAGTGAGTTTTTATCACCTGGGCTAGGGTTATACATAACCATAACTTTAGCAAATCCTTAGAAGACTCAAAGTAATGCTCGCCTTTTTCAGTGTGAGCTCACTGAGACCAATGAAAAAGTGGTCAGATAATAAAGATGTATTTCCCAAATCAATTCCTTATCATAAAGACCATCTCCATAAGGCTCAGTTTTCTCTTTGAAACACCTCATAGCATTTGAGGATTGTTCCAATCCGGTATTTCAACTTGGAATGAAGCATTTGGTAGATCTTTGTAATATGCTGTTAGGTCTTGCATAGTGCAATTGCTTTGCACAGTAATCATTTTTAGACTTGGGGTTTGTTAGTCACTGCCCAAAGTAGACAGGTAATTAGCAATACTGGCAGATTAGGAATACTGGCTGCTGAAATTGAAAAATTTGTCAGATGGCATGCTGCATGTTAGCTTAAAATTTCAGCCTTGATTCTATGATACTGTTATCTTTGTTCAATCAAATGTAAAATAAATCCAACTAATTTAACTAAACCACTAAATGAAGTTGTGCAGCTACTTTTATTGCAGTTTAAATGAGGCATTTTTCAATGTAGCATAAATTGGGATCTGTTTAAGCTGAACTGAAACAAACTGCATTGAAGCTGAGTTATGCATACGCAGTGGAGTTTAACCAGTTCACTTTATGAAAAAACTTAATAACCCACAAATCTCTTGTGTGAGCAAAACTTTATTCTTCCTATACAAAACTGATAAAAGATTATTATATATGGTTTCCACATCTTAGTAGATAAATGAGAAACAAGTCCCATTTGACAGATGGTAATCAGAGCACATCTGTATTTCACTGATATGTATCATAGAAAGTAAAGCTATGAAATAAAAATTTGTTTTTTCTAGAATACAAGAGCAGGAGTAAACACTGAAAAAAATATTTTGTGAGAAAATTTAAATAAATTAATCAGGTCTCTGAAAAGCAAGTCCTTGTATCATTAGGGAGAGGTAAGAATAAAATGTACAAAATATCTTAGTTCAGGTGATAGATTCTTCACTATAATGAAGATGGTGGAACTGCAATGATATCTTTATATTATCTAATGATCTATCTTCTTCTAACATACTACTGAAATGTGATTCTTTTATGCACAAACCTGAATACAGACTAACAAGGTTTTAAAGAAAAACATTGAAGAAAAACCATTCATATTCTTCAAGCATGTGCCTCTCTTCTATCAAACTCCTGAGCAAAGAGAGACTTAAGCACATATTTACGGACTCCTTCCCACTAGGACTCTGCACCATTTTTATCTCTAACCATGTAAGTACAAGTTCTCCTGTGTTGTAGTGGAGTATGACTGAAAAAAAGAAGTTGCTTTTGACTTCAGAATAACAGAGTACCTTGGAAATTTTTTTACTTCAGCAACTTGAGGCCTCTTTGTGGACAAGAGGCATTTGGAGTAGTGTAGCTCTGCTGCAAAAAAAGATGATTTTCTACTGGTATAGATATCATTCATGGATCATACTTACAGGGAAATTGTATTGAAGATCACTTTCATCAAGCTTTGATATATTTTTTTATACCTGGCTTCACTGAATTCTCCCCCAGCAAACACTAAATACGTTTATTCTAGGCAGCTCAACAGCACTCTAACCAAATGCAAGCGCCAAATGCAGCAGGATAGATGTCCTCATTGTGACACCAGGAAAGGATAAAGGAAGAAGAGATGCTTCACAAAAATATCATGAACACTTCGTGTCTGGGGCCATGATGTTGTTCAGGCACCATTCATGACTTAGATTTATATTGAGGCCTTCACTTGGGAAGCTCTGTCCTTGATATTATCTTGCCGAGGAATCCAGATTTTCTAGACTTGTTTACAGGAGAAAAGCCTGGAGAAGAAAGTGATGGACAGCTTCTCAGCAAGATGAGAATCTCCTCTTTCAAAAGGAGAATACATGCTTGTCCTTGAAGAAGCATGGATCTGGAGATTATACCAGGGCAGGCAAAGGCAGGACTGTAGTTGTATGTTATGATTGCCCTGTAAGACTGTATCAGACATTAGGGAGGAAAGGGCCTGAGGCCATAAGTTAGATCACCAAGAAATTTTGGTTGATTAATGATGAGAAAACATTAAAAAAAAGTCAAGATCCATGTTAAATAGGTACTGTGTTTTCATAGCAGAGGGCTGACATGGAATGTCTAACTCTTTCTTGACTGTGTATTTTATTCAGGACAAAATGTTGCCAGAATTCAGTTATTTAAAAATAAATAAGCAGCAGCTTGAATGCAGATAAAGGTACCCAACTCCATTAGGAAGGATTTTTTTTCTGCAAGTCTGAAAGCAGGCATTATCCTTCTTTGATAGAAAAACACAGCTGTGCGGTGCTGAGATACTAATGTGTTCTGCATTCAGCAGATTGTAGGAAAAACAGACATTCTTGTTTTGGATACAATTCAAACTTTTGGCAGTATCTTCCAGCTTCTGAGGTCATTTGCATCACTTCATTACAATGCACACACATTGTTCATACATTGTTATATGCCAATAGAGTATAAGTAAGTATTTGCATATTATTGCTCCACAGCTTATTGAGAGGCATTTCATTTCAGAAGTTTAAATATTTAGTGACCAGGTGTTTAACTGCCAAATAAAAATAATCACGTCTGTTTCTTATGAGGAAAAAGTCTAACCTATCCAGTAAGACATTCTGAGTACCAAGCCAGTGAAGTGTGTAAAAATGTAGTGAGCTAAATTCTTTTCTCATTTAAAAGAGCATAAATGTGCAATTATTCCTCTGAAGCAAAATGTACACCACCAGATATATTTTATTCTAATTAAAATTAGAATGTGGACTCTAGCAATCACTATGTTAGTGATATTTTATGTTAAAACACAAATACAATGGATGAAATCACTAGTCATGCAAAGAATAAAGAAAACAGAAGACAAAACATAATTTAAACTTCTTCTCCATTTTTATTTTTATTTTAATCTTTTTCCAATTTTTCACATTTCATATTTTTCTGCATTGTTTTCGGTGGTTTTTGTTTGTTTGTTTGTTTTTAATTGATGGCTGACTGTTAGACTCTTTAACATGTGCCTAAATGAAAATAGATTGATTTTTCAAAGTCATAAAACATTTTCTGTGCTCCTTGATTCAGTAGCTTTCATTATTTGACCATAGAATGACTATTAAGAAGAACATAATGGGATCATAAAAAAGACAGATGTTGCACTGGGTTATGTCAGGTAAGGTATCTCCACTAGAAATAGGGATGTATTGAAGCTGTTTTATAAGGCATGACTGAATTTTCATACAAAATGCAGAGTGTAGTCCCAGTGTTTGCAGCCAAGAACCAAGTATTCAAAAATAAAAGATGTAAACAGAAGCTTTTGGAATGATCAGAGGTTGGGAGAGCTTGAAAGAAACATCTGTGAGGATTCAAATTATTCAGTTAAATACAGAAAAAATGTAAGAAAGATGGCTAGAGGAGGGTGTTATTTTCCTGATACCTCTTCGTGCCTCTGTGACTTACAGTATTAGAAACCTCCTGAGATACAGAAAGTTATTCCATAATATCAGCCATCCTTGCCACTTTGTGTGTACTGTGAGTAGTATCACAAGCTCGTGTCTGAGATAAGTGGCCTGAAGTGTGCACACAGGAATTGAGATTTCCATGCATTGCGTATTTGTACAGTGGCATAATTATGTTTTCTATTTTGTCCTCTTTTGTTTGGTTTCCTACTTTGTGTATTAGAAAATAATTAATATTTTCTGTCTTTCCATTGTTATTGACTTTTTTAGGTCTACAATCAGTCCAAAGGCTCTTTTCTAACTAGTAACACCTAACTCAGTCATCAGTGAGTTTATATAAGTTGAGATTTTTTTTCTGTGTATACTTTACTTTGCAGCGATTAGAACTGGATTTCTTTCTTTGATATTATTTATTCAAAGATGTAACTGGTTCTAGTCCTGGTATGAAGCCTATGTCTATATTACTAGACCTAAAATAATTCAGACAGGGATTGAATCACTGGTTCAAGTCCATATCCTTGCATTGTTTAGCCATGTCCCTGGCATATTTTTGTCCTATACCATCAAATCATTGCCTAGACAATTGACAAGCATCATTTTGGCCCTCAAAACAGGGCTTTTTAAATGCAGGTATAAGGCAGGAAACAATGTAACCAGGTTCATTGTTCAAATCCTGACTGTATAGCTTAGCTTTTCAATTAGAAAGTATTTATTATATTAAAGGAAAATCTTGCAATGAAATCTGCTAGGTTTCTCCTATTTTTACGTAGAGGCACTAGACCAACTGCTGAGCAGCAATTTTTACTATGCCCCTACTCAGATTTGCCTTTGTGTTGCCAAAAGCCTTGAACTTTCTCTTCAGGTTTTCATCATTGCAGCTCTTCATCTCTGCTCTGTCACGGACATCTCTGCCAGCCCACAACTTTTTGGGGAACTGGTTCTCATAACAAGTGTTTGAAATGCACCAGATGTGTAATTTCCAGTGCTGGGATGAGAAAAGGATTGCCTTGCTTGTCTTACAGAAACTCTTTTTGCTTCTTAATATTATATTTGCTACTTCCAAAGCTGTTTAAGGAAAATCTTTTCTATTAGTCTCATGGTTCTGAGACCTCCAGCAAAAGTAAAGTATGTTTTGTTTGCTTCCTTTAAATATCCCAGCCATTTAAAGGAGATTTTTCTGGGTGCCAAGACTATAATTTATTTTGAGTATCTGATCAGATGCCAGTATTTCATTGCAGTATATAGATATTCCTTCTTTATTCATGGACTTTGAAAGAGAATGATTGATGAATGGAGTTGCTCCATCAGAGGTAATGATTAAAGCTTCAACTTTTAATACTCTAGATTATTTCTTTTAACATTTTAACTTAAAGCACTGAAGTCGTAAATGTTTCATTAGACAAGTTTAGAATCTTCAAACTAGGAAAGTATTCTGTTAGGTCAGACAATA
This sequence comes from Illadopsis cleaveri, assembly GCA_013399915.1. Taxonomy (NCBI): domain Eukaryota; kingdom Metazoa; phylum Chordata; class Aves; order Passeriformes; family Timaliidae; genus Illadopsis; species Illadopsis cleaveri. Next base: position 56,216 of record VXBB01002167.1, on the reverse strand, counting down.
GATAAAAGTTTGAAAAATTTCTGATAGAAGTGCTGAGGGCAGGTTTATGAGCATTTTGCATCATGACACCTTATTTTCGGCCCATTTTTCAGCTAAGTAAAAAAAAAATTAAGATTTTGGTCTGACAGACTTCTGCACATTTTCTTTCATTTTGTCTAAATCATTGAGAAAAACAGAGAGGAGAGTGTGTGCATAAAGGAGGAACTGAGTTCTTTGTAAAATAAGCAACCCCTCTATGAATTCACAGCCTAATAACTATGACCCCTAATGTTCTCCTAAATCTTCCAAATATAAGCAAGTAGATATTTTGTTATTATTAAAATAACTTCTCTACAGTTTTTTAATCTTTCTTTTCTGCATTTGAAGTTCTCCTGCTTGAAAAAAATATACATGTTTAAATCTTCATCTGCTGACCTGGTTTGATATATATGCTCTAGCCTGTGTAGAGAGGATTGCCAGTTGTTTCTTGTTGGTTTATTTATATCTGGGTTTGGTTTTTTTATTATCAGTATCACATTTAGAACTCTAAGTGTTCTATGCTTTTATATACCTGCAGTGCCAAAACCTGTTAACGCTTAATATTTTTTTTAATTTAGAATTAGTCTTAAGAGCTAACATCTTGATCATTGTTTAAAAGCAAAACAAACCCAAACCAGTCCAGCTACAGGCTATTAAAATTAGATTTTAAGACAAGCTTGATAAAGGATCCATAAGAGAGGCTGTAAAAGCTATTTGAGCACTAAGATGCTATAGCACATATTGAGAGTTATTATTTTCAACATTTTTTCCTGTTTCCTGTAGAAAGTAGTTGCTTTTATAAATTTTGCTTGTCTAATTTTCTTTATTGTTCAAATGCTCAGTAAACTATTCTAAAAATAGATACAACTGGATTCATCTCCACATGTCATGTTTTCCATACATTTAGAAGTTTTTCATGTGTACACTGACACAGCACAGAGAGAGCTGCTTACTGGCCAAAGGCAGTTTATTTGAACTTCCATGAAGTTTTCACCTCTTCTATAACAAATCATTCAGAAATTAAAATTAAAATTCTGCCTAAAGCTTACTTCTTACCTTTCAAATTCAAAAATCCAAGATCCCAGCATTCTTTGGCCTCACAGGCAAAACTGAGGTTCCCATTTAAACTAAAACTACTAGGGTGCAGTATTGTAAATATCAGACTGTCAAAAACATGATTATTTCCATGCTAAGCCTTTAACCAGTCTTGATTAAAATTATAGCTTCTGTAAAATTATAATTTCTGTATATTCTGTTTTAGTATCTGAACTACTGTATAGTATCCCATCTTCCAGCAGAGTTATGATAAAAGTGCTCAGAAAGTTTTTCTGCGACAACAGATACTGCTCTTACATGTTGGACTTAACATGAGTCCTGCTTTGTGATGTCTGAAGTTTGATGGCCAGCAGCCATTCATGTCCACAGAATGTTAGAATATTGATTTGAAGAAACAGAGATAGATGGCCACATTAGCTATTTTTCTACTTCTCTCTCTACAAGAGAAAAAAAAAAACAAGGGAAAATAGAAATGTCAGCTGGTGTGCCTGGGCCTCTGGTAATTCATTTGCCATGTTGTGCTATCATTTACGTCTATTTGACTGCCAAAATAAAGAGGATGCCCAAGTTAGGTTATGCCTTATTTTTATTTTATTAACTCCAGCCTTGGTCTCTTGTTCCCTTTTTCTTGCTTAGTGCCATTACAGACATTTCATTTATGAGTACTATCACCAGTTATGAAAGAGCAATAAAAATGATTGAGGGTCTGGAAGGGACTGATTTATGAGTAAAGGAGAAGAGATAAATATGGAGTGCCTGTCTAAATAATGATTCATGAACGGCATGCTAAATATCTGTAAGTGTTTTAAGGGGGTAAATGAGAGAGGAATCAGGTAGGGTGGCTCAAAGAGAAGTAGCCAGGGGTTACTGAATGGAAGTAAAGGAAGGATTTAGGCACATTTTCTTTTATAGCCATATTTTTCTAACAGTAAAGTTGCATGCAACAAGAAACAATTTCCCAGGAGTGCTTAAAGCAGTGCTGGCACTTGACTGGATCAGATGCAACATCAGGATGCTTTACAAAAACAGTCTCTGAATTGGCCCTAACTACAGGAATTGCTTTTCTATACATATTTCAAGGTGTTCTGCTGCCAGTGCTTAACACCTTGGGACACCTTTAGGGTCAGATGATGAGCATTAGGGAACGAAATCAATATAGACACAGATGTTTACAAATTATGACATAAATCACTTTAATCCTAAATGCTTCCGTTTGAATCACAAAACTGAGCAGAAAGAAATGCTTTGCCTCACAGTCTAGTTACAGGGATCATGAAATCTCAATTCCTGGTTCCATCCTCTCCTTTATTTATGGATATTTGAAACTATGTCTGTTATCTCCTAAAGGAAGACCTAGTCACCCACATTGAGAGATAATGACTATGAAGTTTTTGAGGTGCATAATTCCATTTTCAGCTAATTAACCTTTCATGCTTCCTAGAAAATTCTTCTGCATGAACTGCAGAAAAGCACAGAGAATGATTCTGTAGCATGACAACCCTGGCAGTCCTTTGGAATTTGGCCTTATATGTGGAGTCGTAGTTGGACTTGATGTGTGTGTCAAGTTCCCCTGCGCAGAGCAGGAAGGGAAACTTCCTGCTGATAAGTCATCTGATACTGGCCATTCTGGTCATATCACATGAATATTCTTAACTTGTGTAAAAGGAGACAAGAGAAATAACAAGTTTCATTCATTCTCAACAACATTTTATTTTCTGTTTTGCCCGTAAAATTTTATTCACTTTCATTTGCAGTTTCATTAAGTTTGCCAGTTCAGCTCCTAAAAAAATAATCTGACAGCTGCCAATCATTTGAAAAAATGCTTCCATTAATTTTAAATCCCAAATATCCACCTACCTGTAAAGCTAGATGACTTAAAAGCATTCACAGCACTAAGATTAAGGAGAGAAAGCCAACCACCAAATATCTCACAAGAATAATAGTGAAACAAGCAGGAGAGGAGGACTTTGAATGCAAAGGAAGTTGTTCTCCTCTTTTAGAAAGTCCAGCATTCTCTTGTTACTACTATGTGGAATTAGAAAGACAAGGGTCAGTGACTGTGTTTCCCCTACTCTGACATTTTATAACCTTATTTCTCTATTAGAACATCCTGCTGGATTTGTCATTCAAAAACAGAGTTCCATTTCAGCTCCTTCATAAGATGAATTCCTCAGGAGGTGAGGGAATGATACAGGATGGTACATCTGTAAAATAGTATGAAACAGAATTGCAGAAACACAGAGTAGCTAAGGTTGAAAGAGGACATTAAAGGTCATCTGATCTACCCACCCTGCTCAAGCAGGTCCACCCACAGCCAATTGCTCAGGACTCTATCTAGACAGCTTAAGAATATCTACAGGGGTGGAGACTCCACAACCTCCCTGGGCAACCTGTGCCAGTGCTTGATCACCCTCTTAGTGAAAAAGTGTTTCCTGATGGTCAGAAAGAACCTCCTGTGTTTTGGTGTGGGCCCATTGTCTCTGGTCCTGTCTCTGAACACCATTGAAAAGACCCTGACTTTTTGCACTTTCCCTTGAAGTATTTATATACACTGATAAGATCTTCCTGAGCCTTCTCTTCTCTAGGCTAGAGAGTCACAGTTTCTCAGCCTCTCCTAATTTGATAGCTCACCCTTGATCATCTTTGTGGCCCTTCCCTGGAATCTTTCCAATATGTCCACATTTGTCTTGTACAGAAAAACTGAAAACTGGAAGTGGTCTCACCAGTGCTGAGCAGAGGGGAGAGATCATCTTCCTTCACCTACTGACTGTGTTCTTCCTAATGTAGCCTAATACTGTTACTTCCTAATACTTCCATCTTTGTCATGGGGGTGTGGTGCTGCTTCATATTCAGCTTGATGTCCACCTTGGTCCCTCTTTTCTTAAAAGAGGCCTTCCAGATAGTCATCCTACAGCATACACACTGGTGCCTGGAGCTATTCGTCCCCAGGTTCAGGATGTTACACCTTGTTTAACTATGAGGAGGTCAAAGTAATGATGATCAAGTTTTAAAGGACAGATGCTTTAGCTCTTTTTTCAGACATCCTCTCCTGAGTTTGCACTTTATTTGGTCTTGCACTATTAACAAAGTTCTCTTTTCACAATTGGTCTCCTAACGTACACCCATTCAAATCTTAGCATGCAACCTGCCAATTTGGACTAGAAAAGATGGAGGCAAGATCTGTGAGCCAATCAGGAATCACTTCATTTGGAGTGATTTTTAATTTCTTCAGAGAAAGCTGATAACTGAAGGTCTTTGGATTCTTAGCATGCAAAGGCTATTAACTTTCTTTATGACTGCTAATTTTGTGTCTTGCAGAAAAGACTCTTCATTAGCTTTCATATTTTTCTTCTTTTACATCATACTTCTTACAAGAACTAGAGGAATTGTTATCACCATAATAAATTATGTCTAACAGTATCCATGAAACAACTTTGAGGAGAAGAAATTTTTTTTAATCATCCAAGCCTGAATCCTAAAAGCTGTTTTGGACTTGCATGGCTTTATGTACTAGTGTTAATTACAGAACCAAGTAAAATATTAATATTTCCTTTCTAGAATACCACAGTAGGTGTAGAGGTTGCGCCATATATAATCTGTGTTCATAGATAAGTATGACTAATGCAGTGTATATCAAAAAGAAATCTGTCCTAAGGCACTATTGCATGAGTCACAGAAACCATAGTATTATATTCAGAGTAATAATCAGACAAGAAATAACAGACTCCTAAAATTTAATGAGGTAATTTAGTTAAAAAGTGTATCTCTGTTTGTGTTAATCTACAGACCAGGGCTATATGTGCTTGGTTCTTTTTCTTTCTTTTAAATTCTATTAAACAACCACATGCAATGGAGCTAAAGATTGCCATAACATTAGTCCATAACCTCAGTGAGGTAATACAAGGTGTCTGCAGTTTCTGTTTTGTAGTCATGTTGCCTGCATATTATGGGAATCATTGTGGTGAAAATAAACATCTCTGTAATAGACTGCTTGCCTTATAGGTGAATAATCCTTATTGTATCACTGTAGGTGATAGAGAAAACCTAAAAACCCAAAAAACCCACTGCTCCAAAGATGACTGAGTCCAGATGCTCAGATACAAATAGGTAGGGGATTTACCTTTTAAGAAAGGTCAGGAGTCAGCAAACCTGCACCACTTCTTTCTTCTTCTTGTAAGGGAAGGAAAAATGCAAGAAGTTCTGTCATAAGTTCCTCACAAATCACACAGGTTTCTTTTTCCTCTTCTTTCTGGAGTGGCATAGCTTCTGAAGAAAGGGTGTTTTGAATTAGCTGTTTCTTTTTCTTGCTGTCCTTTATAAACATATGAAAGAAATACCGCTCTATTTTTCCTCTTTTTTATTATTCTTTTTCTTTTTTCCTTAAGTGGTGGACTGACAATAAATGAATATAATTTTTTACTATAGCCTGCACTGACATGCTCTTTCAGTTTGGTTTGTACCTACCTCTAATGTGCAGGAAAAGCAACTACTGCAAAATCCTGATATTTTGAACTATTAGTGAAATTTCATATGGAGACGAAGTCTAGATTTATTCTAGAACATGCTTGCTCAAACACAAATAATCTACTATAAAAGTAAAGGATCTCTAAATGTTAATGTCATAATTTCTTTATACATTCCATAAATTTGTGAACTCTCAGACAAGAGTTTCTTCTATACTAAGATAAAGATATTTCAACACAGGTTTTGAAATAATAATGGGGAATCTTTTTCCACTTGCAAGTGGAAAGACATTTATGTCTTGCTTATTGTTTTTCTGAGATCTCTTTCTTCTATTAATAGCATAACCATACACACAGGGCAACATAAATTAATGATCCTAATATTTCATTTGCAAATTATATTCTTCACTTCTCCAGTCTTGGATCTAGCAGCCAGTCCTGAGTTAGCTGAAATTGTTGGCTATCGTCTAACACTACAGAGCTGGAAAAAATGCTTTTAAAACAAACCAGCAAGTTAAGAAAAAAAAAAAAAAAAAAAAAAAAAAAAAAAAAAAAAAAAAAAAAAAAAAAAAAAAAAAAAAAAAAGCTTTTTTCTAGAAAGGTTTTCTATTTAGGCCATTAATTCCCTCATAAAATAAATCTTAAGAAGTCACCTTTGTGATGTACTGTTTGCCTCTCCTTGACACTGGACATGCAAAACAGGAGGTTAATTTGAAGATGTTTTGTTTAGGACGCACTGTACTTTGCACAGTATATTAGATATACAGAATCTTATTTTATCCTGTAGCAGAAAGTAAAATGTATTAACATTAACAAAGTACTTTGTTGATACTTATCTTATTGAAGAGGAGGACTTCGGACAGATGCCAGCAGGTTTGGTGATTAACTCTAGTCAAAAACACGATGTCAAAGACTCAACTTCTTTGTAGTGCTGATGTCTTTTTATACCCCACAGAGATAATGACTGGGTTGCTAGGAAACTTACTTGAGTTTAACAAAGGGTAATGTAGGCATCTTTTCTATGGAAATGATGCATGAGCCAAAAGCTCTGTTCCTTAAGGAGCTACTTACCCTAAAATGCTCTTATTTTGTTTTACAATGAGTGGACAGGTGCACTTGACACTTCAAAGAAACATTTTAATGTATTCTACTGTTGCTAGAGTGTGTAAATGTACCTTAATAAAACTCCAAAGAGGATATTTCTGTAAGACTTGATGGGATCAATCTGTTATCAGAAACACATAAATGTTCAAACTGTATCAGTGGAAGAACCAAGGGACCTTACCTCTCTTGCCTGAGCCTGTCTCTAACAAAGTAATTCTGCAAATATAAGCAGGAAGTTGGAGGAGAAAAGAGTTAATCTTTGGTATTGTTTTTATGAAGGAGACGCTTAGTTCTGAATCCCTTTTCCTTGAAACAAGCCTGCTTTTGGGAGTGCTGTGGTGCTGTCCCTTCATCTCTCCAGCCTTTCCTCTACAGCTTCAAAATAGAATAGGCAGCTTCAAAACTGTTCTTGTGCCTTTCCCCTCTGAACTACCACAATGCCCAGGATCATTCAGACAACTCCAGGGGTAGGTGGCTCACCTCGGTGATGGGATCTCTTAGATGCTGTCCCGATTTCAGCACCACCCTCTACACAGGGTTTAGAAAGAGTTTTTATCCAGGGATTAACCTCTGTGAGGCCAGTGAAGACACTGGCTCTTTTTTCTTATTTTTAGGGGCACTTCCCACCGAGCCACAACTTTACTCTGATTCATATCTGTTGCCCATAAATTTAGGCAGACAATCAAGGTGATAATCTGACTTTGCAACATTTTTTTGAAAATATTCTACATAGACGTTCTATATGTTGGTTGAATGCTATTGGTTTTATCCTTTTTGAATTGTATTAAAATTTGCTGTGAGCTTTCTCTTCTCAGAGTAACCATGGCAGCATAATTACCTTACCCGTTATTTCCTTCTTCCCCTGTTATCAATATTTTTTTCTAGGGGATCATAAGCATATATAAAAATAAATCCTCACATTGAAATAATATTAGGAGGCTTTGCTGACATTTTTGCCCTCACAGTTTTATGACCACTGATAGTAAATTTGCTTTTCTCATTGGGAGTATGGTAGCTATCACTTGCACTGTGCAGGCCACTTGAACATTGTTGAGATCATAGAAATATCATCAAAAATGATGTCTGATGATCTTCAGCAGAACAATGTATATCTATTTCTTGCTGCCAAAAGAATAATGATATAAATTTAAAATAACAAGTCAGAAAATGAAAACAGATCTTATGGACTTCAACCTATAATCAGGGTTCCTGATTACAGTCAGTGTCTGAAATCATAGATATTTAGAATACTGAGTATGAGTTCCAAGTTTACTGGTGAATATGATTTTTTAGTTTTAAATATCATCTCAGAGGCAAAATTATTTCTTTAAATGTCAGTCAAAAGTTCTCACTTTACCTATCAAACAGATTATCCTAACTCCAGAAATTCTTCTGTAGGACTCAAATCATATGCTTCTTTATGGGTTTTTTGGGTTTGTTTTTTGTTGGTTTGGTTTGGTTTGGTTTTTGGCTTTTGGTTTTTGGTTTTTTTGTTTTATGTTCTTTTTTTGTGTGAGGGTGTAATTGGTGGCGTTAAATCTATGTTAAAGTAAGGAATAGCTCCTTTTAGAAAAAATTTTTATCTTGTGAGCAAGATTAATCTAAAGCAGTGGTAGGAAAGAAGTATTCCAGTCCTTAGGCATCCCAGAAAAGGTAAATATAAGACTTAATCAGTTTTTAATCTGCTAAAAAAAAAATCACCAATTAAAACTATGAAAGTAATGACAACAGCATTTTTATTGTTATAAAAGCAATTGCAGAACTGGGATTTGATTAAGAAAATAAATGTAACTGTTCTGACTATAAGAGAAGGAAATGAAAAGGGGAGAGGGAGGAGACTTGTGAAATTTTGGGGAATTAAGTCTGGTGAACTCAGAAAGGTCATCGGAAAAATAAGCAGTTTATATCACATCACCTGTCTGTATATAATGTATGTTATGCTATTATTCAGGTTTTATATGTAGGTATATAAAAGTTCTAACTGTAAAAGCAATAATCAATATTATAAATGTGATTATTGTTCAGTGATTATGTGAAAAAAAAATTGTGAATTTATTAAACTCTGCATTACTGAGTGTGAAAGAAGGAGAAAGAATCAAGGGATTGTTTTGAAGGAGAACTGAACTACAAAACAATTCATGAGACTCACTGAATTTGTGTTGAACTCAAAAGGCCCAGAAAATTGGTTTCTTTGAATTCCACAAGATCAAATATATCGCTGACTGAAATTTTGTCTAGTGATGAGCAGAAAATTGATGAGTCTGATGATCCTGCAAGAAACTTTTATTTCATTTTCTTTATTGAAACATAGTCACATGTTAATTAATGTTTCTTCTCAGACCTTCCAGCAACATTTTCACATCTGCTGTATTCAGTAGTAGTTTTTATGCATTTCTACATCCAAAACACTGCAGAGATCAATCTGTGCTGTATGACATGAAAACAACTAGAAGGCAAAAACTTCAACTTGATCAAAAAGTTAACATTTCCTTTTATATTAATGAAATTGTCTTCAAGTGAACAAAATCAACACTAAAAATAGTGACTGAACGGCTTACATTCACAGATTTGCTAACAAATTTGCCAAGCAGAAAAAACATAGGCAGCAATAAAGAAGAACTGCAGTTTAGGTCTTGTGAAGGTTGGGATGATCTGCAACATGTATTGAGCAACAAAAGGACAAATTATGGCATTAAACAAAATAATTATTATTCAGGTTCATCTGACCACAAAGATATCATCAGACACATCACTGACTTAAAAAATCTTTAGTGCTCAGTGGTCCTGCACAGGTCTAGAACTGCTGTTATTTGAGGATCTTGCTTCATACCTAAGCTCTATGTTTTGTGTGCCTGTATTCTGCCTAGAATGTAGGTCATCTGGATTCAGTTCTTTACTTCCTGTAACAGCATTCAAAACCAAAAAGTTTCCCAACTCCTGGAGGAAGCCTTAGTCAACAAGCTAAAAAATCTCCACCATTTTTAAGGAATGATTCTGCAGTGAAGAACTCAACACAGGGAATTTGTAGAGGAAGGAACACAAAACTACAGCCTTGCAAATGATGCACTCCTTTTATAAGAAAAATATACTAATTCTGTTATGTTTGTGCATTTTGTGTTTCAAAGCCACTGCTAAAATATTGAATAACATCTTTCAGAGAACATATCCAAACCCTGATCTCTTATCTTCTGATGATCATATTACTGAACTTTCCAAAGCTCTGTGGATCCATACTCTTTCCTGCAGTGATACACCTTCAGATAGAGGGAACTTCTTTCTAGCATGAATAGCAAATAGCATAACACCTGGTGCTTTTTATGGAAATGCAAATTTTAGGTTGGATTCCCTCTCACTTTTACATTGAAGACCTGGCAGAAGGAGGTGAATATCAAAGAGAAAGAAATGCTTAACATAAGAGTGAATGTAAGATTAACACAAGGTGGTTTTTATATACGGCCTTTATTTTATATATATATGTACATATATATATATGTGACCTAATTATGCTTGTTCATTGTGTGAGGTTTTTAGGTTACAGTTCTAGTACTTAACCCAGTAAGTCCAACTTCCATTTTGATCAACATGCTTAAAATTCAAACCTTCCAGCACTGAGCTTATAGTCAGCCAAGTTGTTCATTAGACCTATCACTACATAGCTCAACAACGAAAGTCATGCCAGATGGTTAATCAGGCATGACATCTGAACTAAAAATCCATACTGTGATCCACTGAGTTAGCTGTTCTCACTCCTGAAATACCCCATGTGGAACTTTGCATCCAGATTTCCTAGGACATATTTTGTAACAAAGGAGTGGCAAAATGAGCTCAGTGCTAATTTGGCCCTACAGCTCCATTAGCCGCCAATAGGAGATTTTCAGAGCAAAGTTTTTGGTGCTGGGGACCTGACACACACAGTATGGAAGGTTCAGGGTCAAACCCTGTGACTTTAATGCCTGCAGCAGTGAGAAGTCATTGGAATTCTTCTAGAGTACATCTGGGGGGGGGTTTGCCCAAAAGGGCTCCCTTGCAGTATTTCTGGGCCTGCTCTGCAGTGTAAACTGTGGCCAAAAGTGAGGTGACCTGCAGTCCTGTCCCCCAAAAAATCTCTAAATTAGTCTCACCCTTGTGATGTGAAAAACCTGGGAAATTGGGGAATTTCAAATCTAAAAGGATTCTTGGACTTTGAGTAAGCTACATGAAATCGTGTGGCCTTCGAAAATGCCCTGTGGTACCTGGTTACCTTGTGCTGACCAGGCAGCTCTGACACAGGTTGTGGGAGCAGCTGCACACAAGCAGCGCAACCCCAGCTGCGTCAGGGAAACCCTACCATCCCCTGGACAAGGCCTTTTGTTCGATATCATGGCACCAGAATTAAGGCACCTTTTATAAAGAGGTGTCTTGTTTGCCATGCTACGCAACTATGGTGGTGATATTGTTAACAGTGTGGAGCCCACCGAGGGATCAGAGCAAGGCTTTTCCTCCAAAAGCAGATCTCCATCACCTAGTTATTGAAATCGCTCCTTTGGTTCCATTGACTGTGTCTCCATTGAGTGTAGCAGAGCCTTATAGTCCCACACAGTGGGAATGTAGATATTTGTCACACAAACAGACACATACATGAGACACAAAATTAAGGTGTCTTAATCTTACACTGGATTTGTTTCTTGAAATCAGAACCTGGCCATGATGAATCTCCCAAAGGGCTTTATAAGTACCAGCAGAGTATTCTTGTTCATATCATTCACATTAGGATTATTCAGATCAGTGTAAACCTTTATAAACTGATCTTTTAAGAGGAAGTATATTTTGAAAGGGGAAGTAACTTCAGCAAGAGAATGTCAGCATCTCAGAATAGACTTAAAAAGCTGGCTTCTCTTTGCAGGGAAACAAGATTACTTAATGCTGCATGTTACTTGCAGTTTTTCATTTACAACATGAATTTATTTTTGGTTTTGGAATAGATATGTCTATGGAGTAAATTTAGGATTTTGAGTCCTACAGGGACTACCCAGTAATATAGTAGATTTTAGAAATTATCAAGTTGCAGGGAAATCTTGCAGGCAATTAATAACTCTCTCTCTTTGGCTGTTGTTATTAATTCTTCTCTTGCAGAAAAGCAGTAACTCATTTCTCCATATGTTTGAGGGAAAGATTTTTCCTCTTCTCATGCACAGACACAGACAGTGCCTCACAGCTATGGGGCTGGGGTCATCTTGCTATACTTAAATCATTTCTGTTAGCTTTACAGCCCTCATTTTACTCCATCCATTTCCTTTTACTTCTTTCTGCATCACGTGTGAAAACTGAAGGACAAGATCTACCTGCTTTACAGTGACAAGAGTCCCTCTGTAACAGGCAAAGAAAAAATTTAAAGGCACAGATGGGAAAAGGCAGAAATGCTGGAATATCATTAGCAGGCACATCTTGTTTTAAGAGAGAAGTTAAAGGTAGGAGAAGTGAACATCAGCATAAATGTACTCAGCCCTCTGAGCCAGAAGGCAGGGATGGGGAGCAGAATGAAGCTCCCATAATCGAAGGCAAGATGGTCAGTGACCTGCTTCACCACTTACTCACACACACAAGTCTATGGGGATGGATGGGATTCATCCAAGGGTACTGAGGGATCTAGCAGAAGTGCTCCCTGAACCAATTTCAAACCAGGAAGTAACAAATTTTGAAGAATAAATTTTGCCTGAATTACTACCTTAACTTTTGAAGACAGGCTGAATGTCTTTCAAAAGTTTTGGTTGTCCTCAAGCCTTGATGTAATTCTATGATCTGATATTCAGAAATCATGTCTAATTTGTATGGAAAATCTGTATTGCTGGAATGATGAGAACTCATTGCAGTGCCATTGGGGTCTTTGCATTTTTAACACAAAATGTAATGTTGCAACTGAAAAGTGGACCTGTCATGTTTTTTTCTCTGCTGTTTTTATGAATTATGCAAACCATAACCCACAGCAGGTCACTGCATGGGATTTAGGGAGCAAGGGCCTTCTCTGTTTTCCATTCCTGATGATCCAGACTTGATTTCTAGAAAATTTAAAATTATAAATATCTGCGATAACTTTATGTTCAAATTACTTTAATAACTGAACTAAATTAACTTTAGTGCTGAGATCGTAGCTGACTGATTTGGTGTGTTTCATTAATTTATATAATTTTGTTAAAAACTGCATTTTATGGTCCAGACATATTAAGAGCTGGATCAAGAAGCAAATTGTTTTCATCAAATCATCACTTTTGAATTTATAAGTTGTTGTTATTTTTTTAAATTATTTTTGGTTTGAAAAAAGATTCTGAAGTATCTCTTCAGAAGTTTTAATCAACCTTTCAATATGAACCAAATGCTTTTGATTTGAATCCCATTAGTAAGTAAAATAATAACTAAGGTTTGATTCTTAATTCCATTTTTGGTGGTGAAAATCTGATAAATTACTTTTGCGTACAATTTCAACTGTTTTTACCCACTTCCTGGATGTTAATGTTTGCCACTGATTTAAGAAATACTTTTCAATTTATTTTTCCAGCTAATGTCCGTGTAGAAAATTCACATCTTCATTTTTCTAGATAAATATAGACAAAATATAATAGAATGGTTTAACTAGAAATGAAAAAAGTTTCTTTTCCAGAGTGCAATTGCTTCAAGGTGTCGTTTTTGCACTTTGCATGCATAATAGGAATGGCTAATACCATTCCTTGCTTTCAAACACTTCATCTGTGCTTGACATGGAGAAAATGTCATTCATTATGTGGCTGCTGACACAGTTGCTGTTCATTGACCCCAATTATACAAGCTATCACTGCTCAGGCTTAAGAAAGCACTTAGGCACACACTTGAGTTCCATTAAAGGGACTTGTTGAATGGGCAAAGACAGACACAGGCTTGAGTGCCTGCTTGAGCAGGGCCCATCTTACACACTGGCCCTGCCAGCATCCATGTCTCCTAGCACAACAGTAATCTCTTTGATTCCTGCAGGGCGGCTTCTGCAAATAAAAGGTCAAAATTAAGTACACATCTGAACATTGGCAGAACCAGAAGCTGGATGTCTTTGTAGTTACCTACAGATAACTGCAAGCAAGCCTCCTCCACAATGCAAACTGGCCTCCCAAATACTGTCTCAAATTCTGAGTGCTGTGTCAAACCTGGAGGGATACTGTTAGACTATTCCCTGAGCAGCCACTGTTTCTGCTACTGTGGGCCATTGTAGACCATTGCACTACTGTGATGATGGGTTCGGGGTTGGAGTACAGGACGAAGAGAGGCCCTGGCAACAGAGGTGTTCCTGCCTCTGCATTAAGCAGCTGTATCTCAGTCACAAAGAAAACAAAGCAGTTAAAGACATCATTCACAACTGCACAGTTCACATAGAGCTGTCAGAGCTAGACTTTGGAAACACCTCCCCAACTCGCACATTGGGCAGCCTTTCCCATTTCCCTCACGTACCACTCACTGACAGGAAGGGCCAGGGACAGCAAGGTGCTTTCTTATGAAACAGAGAAATGGTGTCTCAGGGTGATTAGGGAAATTAAACAATATTATTGACCTTTTTTTTCCTCCAGAGAAAGGAAGCTAAGAGTGAGCATCTATGGTAAAAGAAAGCCAGCTTGTGTCCACACAGAGCACAAAGTTTTCAGACGGGTGAGGGATTTATATGGAGATGATATCTCTAATTCTACATCAAATGCCAAATTTCCAGTATGTCATTCACTTGCCTTTGATTATTCCGTGTTTTTTGTTTTTTGTTTTTTCTGAAGTGGTTTTTACTCTCACATGACAGTCCATTGAATTTAACAGAAACATCCAACTCCTGTCATTCTTGACAGACTTACACATCCTTGTAGATCAGATTATGCAAAACAACCTTTCTGTCTATTATGTCACTAAGAAATCAATGCACTGATGCTTCAGGTGCATAACTTCTTGTTAAAAATACAGCCTGCCAACAAGGAAACAAATGTATAAATTACCTCTGGGCCAGCCATCATATGTACTTTTTTCTAAACTGTATTAACTCCTAGGCACTTGCTGCAACACTCTCATATTAGAACAGACAATACAACATCATGATTTTTCAGGCTGAAGAAAGGAATTGTAATGAAAATGCCACTTTTAATAAGAAATCTCGATAATATTCAGTCTTGGTTGTTCTAGCTGAGATATTAATGCCTTGCACTTCTTTCTGGAATTCAACAACTGAGCAAAAAAGGTAGAGATCGGGGGGTTAAAAAGTACTTGGCTTTGCTAAGCATGTAAGGTCACTGGAATTATTGGTAGAGCTAATCTAACAGCAGTTGCTCTTTAAACATTTTTTGGCAAGACTTTTCAAGTCAGCTGGAAGGGAACACCTTACCTGCCTAAAGCATAAAAATGATAACTCAGTTCTTCTGCAAGATAGAAGCTGTATCACATAGAGACCAAAAAAACCTCCAAAATATTTGGAGTGAAACATCTTTGTATGACCATTACCTGCACACAGGCACAATGATTGATTGCAACTGCACCTCAAAGTCATGGACTAGTATTGGGGAAGACCTGGTAATCAGATATTGAAAAAAGCAGGTTTGGTATTCACAAGCCATTTTCTGCTTTAAGATGCTCTATTTTGCCTAAAAAGCACTGTCGAGAGACCTGCTGGCTTCAGACCTGTTCTGTGGAGTTATGCGCCTAAAGTAAAAAACATGAGCAGAAACATTCATGAGACTGTCCTGTGCATGAAATTGAGTGCTTTTAGACTCCAGGAGGTGAAATCCACCCTTGTCATATATGTGTGGTCAATAAAGATAATTCAATTAGAGACTTGGGTGTGAATTAGGACAGCCTCAGCTGAGGTTTTTTGATATAAATTTTTACATGTAGCCTTGCTAAATTTCCTTATTTTTTCACTGAAGTCATGATAATTTTGGTTTCTTCTTTTTTTCTCTTTTTTTTTTTTTTTGTTAATGACAGTTTCAGAATACTTGGGAAGACCAGTGTTTTGATTTTTTTTTCCTTTTTAACTCTGATTGTGGCATATATTTTGATACTTAAATGAAAAAAAGAAAAGAAAAAAGAGAAAAAAAGAATAAAGGGAAAGAAATGTTGACTGAAACATTTCATCCCAAGATGTGTTTTTTTAGAGCAAAAGACAAATTACAGCACTACTATTTCTCATGTAACACTTTGTTTACAAAACTATATCAGTTTAAAAATAAGTCCTAAATTTTAAAATTTACATTTCATGTTTTGAAAATGAAAAACTTGAGTTTTATCTTTTGAGATTTTTTTTTTCATATTATAACCTTCAATTCTAAAAAGAAAATTAAACAAACTATAAAAGGAGGCGTGAATGTTTCAAGTTATTTTAAAATCCAAAGGGCTAAGCAAAAACTTATACCAAAAATCATGGGAGCAAGTAAAAAAAAGTCTGTTGGAATGTAAGTTTCTAATTCAGGCCCCAAAAATTTATTCAAGCTAAATTGTACAGAATTTAGGTAAATGCCCAACAGACCATGCTTCATTCATTTTAAAAAGTCAACTGCTGGAAAAGGATATTTGGGTAATGATGATAGTCTTTATCTTTTACAAATAGTGTAATAATGAAAATATTTTCCTTGTTGAAGCTAAGTAAAAGGTCTGTAATCAGATTTCAGGGTTTCAAATCCTCATCTGCTACTGTCATGGAAAATTTCTTTAGTAGATGAGGTACAGAACAATTGGGAAATAAATGGGTAACCAAGGCTGGGAAACAGAGCAGCAAAATATACAAGATTTATGAGTCAGAAAAGGAACACAAAAGCATCAAACTCTTTAGTCAAAAGGTTAGTTTACTCCCCTTGAGGGGGGAAGACCAATTCAAGCCCTTGTCCCCAGGCTGTTTTGTGTATTCTTGCTAGAGAATTATTGCATGGAGAAAAATAATAAGGTGTATAAACCACTGCAAGATAGATAAGGTACTTTGAAAAAAACCTGCTATTTTCAGTTTTGTTTTGCTTTGGTTTTTGGTTTTGTTTTTGTTTAAGGAAGGGAGAATATATGGTTGTTCATTAGATTGGTGTTGCATGACATCAGTATTGATGATGCACTTGATCTCCATTCATACGGTATTTCAAAGATAGTTATCCTTTAGATAAGAAGTGTTTGGGGTTTACCTAAAAGTTACATAAGCAGAAAGCTTGAATGGCCTAAGCACAGAATTGCTTCGTCTGAAAGAGGCCTTTTGGAGGTGATCTAGTTCATTCCCCTGGCTCACAGTAGAATCAGCTATAGCACATTGCCCAGAACCATGCCTAATGGGTTTTGAATATCGCCAAGGATGGAGGTTCTACAAACTCTATGGATGATCTGTGCCAGTATTCTGTAAACAACACAGTAAAAAGTGTTCCTTGATATTCAGAGGGTACCTCCACATTTCAGTTTGTACTCATTTCCTCTGCATTTGTTACTAAGCACCACTGAATAAAGCCTGTCTCAGTCTTATTGCACCTTCCCTGCAGGTAATTGTGCACCCTTTTTCCCTCTGAGCGTATTCTTTTCCAGCCTGACCAATCCCAGCTCTCTCAGTCTCTCCTCCAGATGCTCCAATCCCTTCATCATCGTAGTGCCTGTATGTCCATGCCTGTCTTGTATAAGGGAGCCCAAAACTGGGCCCAGCACTCCAGGTGTGATTCCACCATTGCTGAGTAGCTGGGAAAGGATCATCTTCCTTGAATGTCTGGCAGTGCCCTGCCTAATGCAGCCCAGGATGCCATTGGCCTTCTTTGGCATGAGAGTGTATTTATGGCGGGGCCTCAGGTCTTCTGCAGAGATTCCTTCCACATGGTCATCCTCCAGCCTGCACTGCTGCTTCGGTTTGTTCTTCCAGAGGTGCGAGGCTTTGCCCTTCACCTTGTTGAACTTCATCAGGTTTATGATCATCCCCTTTCTTAACCGTATATACAAAATATAAATATTCTCAAGTTACAGCACACAATCTTATATGATTGCAACTTTCCAGGTGTTTGAAATAGCAAGTGCTCTGGTGAATTCCAGTGAACGCTTGTTGCAAAGTAAAAACTGGTGTTTTATTTTTCTTATTCTGATCTCAGTTGTCAAAATACAGAAAAATGAACCACTGAAAGGTTTTGAGTTTTCAAGTACAATATAGTCTTATGGATGCCTCTTGATGGCTGATTTAGAATTCATAGAAACAAAGAATGTCTGCTGCTGCTTCTTTATTATTATTATTTGTCTCTTTTATCAGATGCAATAAATTGAACTTGTCTGTAGCAGTAAAAATCAAGGATCAAACTGGAGTTCCTGTAATGATGACAAACAGGGTAGCCATTGAAGCAGAAAGGCTCCCCTGCCCCTATAGAATTGTTTGTACCTAAATAGCACTGTAACCCTCCTCAGGATTTCATATTCTAGAGCAAGTAGTGATCCAGCTGTGGTTGTTTAATCAATCCCATTTTGACATGTCTAGTTTTATGAGCTCCATTAAATGTATTTCAAAAACAGATTCCTCAATTGTAAGATTCTTCAGCTTGTTATTCCCAACATCTAGGCCAGTGTCAGAAGTGCACATGAGCAGTATGTTTGAAATCTGTGTGAAGAAGCACTAACTGCACAAAAAGAAAGAGTTTTGGAAAAAGAGGCAGGACACCAGTCTGTGTGCACAGGGCTGGAATTCTTCATCTAATTTTACCACTTTTGTAAATAGCTCTTATAAATAAAGAAACAATTCAGACTTATAAAGAATATGTCCTCTAATGTAATTACATAATGCACAATGCATGAAGAGAAGTAGAAGCTCTCACAGCAAGGAAGAGAAAGTGATTAATAGGAGAAGAAAGCAACATATTGGAACAGAGCAGGAGTCATCCAGGAAAGACTCGGACTACCTGTAATTCTTATTTCCAGGAAAATAAAGCAATCTTGCATAAACAGGAAAGCAGTGGTAACAAAAATTAAATCTATGTTTGTAGTGATTGCAGGGGATGAGGGTAAAAAATGAGAATATGAAGTTCATTACCACCCCTTTTAAAGGACAGATTAGGAAGTCAGTGAGACAGTGTGGCTAGACATAACTTTCTATGAAATGGCTGGCAAACACAGGAGTGTTGCCACACAGAAGAGAATAAGTTGGATATGAACTGTCTTCTAAGGAAAATTGATCTGCTACTGATATAAGGTGCCCAGTCTTAACGTAAATCCCTGCAGACTCTCTGTAGTGACTAGAGGGAAACAAAACTTCTCTAATTAAAAAAAAAAAGTCAAAGATTATTTATCTCATAGGAATCTTCAGTTAGTTCAGTGTTAGTGAAACTAAAATGTTGAGTGGAAGAGATTCATCAGTAAAGGCCAAACTGATAACATTAAAAAACCCCCAAAAACTCTGTCCTTCTTTGGAACCAGAAATGGGTCTCAAGAAGTTACTGATCCCTACAGCTGCCACCAGGCTGTACCTAGGAAATTTCTAATATGTTTGTCAAAACTGTTTCTTAGTTTTTCAAGTACCTCAATAGCTCTAGATATTTTCTCCTAATTTTCATTACCTTGAATGCAAAGGAATTGTTATCATGGGGAATAAATTCTGTAAGGATTATTCAGCACATATAATCTACTGTGCTGTATGGGTATTTTAGAAATTAAAGGCAATATGCTCACCCCTTCTTATCTGCCTGCCAAGGCACCTGATTCTGGCCATTGACAGAGACAGGACACACGCCAGGATGCATTTTTTGTCTGACTCATTACAGCCTTATATTCTATCTTTCTAATATTGCTCCTTAATATTATTTTCTTAGTTAGAATACACTGTGCCAGTCACTTCAGAAGAATACAAAGTTTTCAAAAAGTCAGAACCAGATGTGAGATTTGTAACACCAATTTCTAGGAGGCATTATTTCAAAGCAATGAGTTTAGCTACACTAAAGTGACTCCCAAACAAGGGCGACCAAGTTACAAAGGGTAAAAGTTAAAAGGTGACAATCACTGTTAGAGAACAAGAGCTTCTGGCTAAGCTTCAAGAGCTCTAGCAGCAGGACAGAAATACTGAGTGTTCAGTCATACAATGTCTACTACAGTTATCATTAGGATCAGCATGACTGGAAGGAAAAATTCACTTGCTATCCAGTGGTGGGGAGTGAGAAATAATCCTAGCCATGCCTTCAAGGCTTCTTGTACTCTGATTATCCCAGCAGGGCTGTATGAGACCAGCACCAACAGCAGTGCTCTTTCCAGGCAGTGTCAAACTTGGCCAAGGATGGCCAGGCTTTTAGAGCACAGTATATTTTATTTCAGAATGCAAGAAGAGAGGAAATAGATCACAGAGCAAAAAGCAGCTTACAGTCACACCTTGCCTTCCTAACTGCCTATTGCACCTCTAGGAAGTCATTTTCTTTAGTCTGCAATTTTTTTTGTTCTGATTTAATGTCCCCTATGCTACCAAAGCAATATGTATTATGGTAATCTCTATGGAAGTTATAGGAACAGGTAACATCATGTGCTGTAATACACATATCTGCACAGAAATACATATAGCTCTTGTAGTACACTGATGCAATAGGCTTTGGATATTTCATCATGTGCCCTAGCGTCTATGTCAATAGAATATTCATTATTGCACTCTTCCAAAACATCTCATCTGTTACAAAGGATGACATCCTTTCAACTGCTGCGTTTTGCAACTGTGCTGTTAGATCAGTGAAAAATTGTATTCCAGCTGATTTGTGGAGGCAGATGCATTGTAACCCCTGCCATACTGAAAAGCAGAAGTATGGTACTGAAGGAGCATGACCAAGTTATAGTGTTTCAGAATAAAAAAACATTATGATGCCAGTGGCAACATGCAGTAATTTGATAAGAAATTCCTGAGAAAGTCAAGGTTTATAGATGTTTGCAAGCATCAGCTCTGGGGAGCTGGACAGAGAAATCCATATATTTAATTTCAATATGGCACCAAAATATAGTCAAACTGAAACAGAGTTATAAGGGCCTTGTACAGTTTGCAAATAAAAAACAAAAACATAGTGCTAGGAAATAACCACTAAGACAGTAAGAAAAATATGAAATAAACCCCACAGTGTGGCACAAGACACTGCAATATGCTGTACTTTATTGCTTTAAATGGACCTCAGAGGGAAGAAAATGTCAAATCAGTGAAGAAAAGGCAATGCTGGCCATGCTGGAACTTCTACAGCCTTCTAGAAAACAGTAAAGGACTCATATGAAGTGGGGTTCTGTACTGGCCATAAACAGTTTTTCCTTCCTATAGAAGATATCACTGCGAGTCCAATGATCCTGTTCACACCTGTCAGCCCCTTCAAGGGAAAGTAGTTTCTGTATGTGAACAAACCAGCTTACCTGGGTAGGTAGAGTGCTCCGAGAAGGAGTGCACGCCATAACTACAGAAAAAGGGATACGGGAAAAGTTTGACAATTGCTGTCAAGAACGACCAGAAGGGCAAAACATTTCCTCATGCCAAAGAGCATGATGCAATGTTCATTAGAGGAATCACAAACACTGCAAAGAAGCTGTTGAAATAATATCAGGCTAAGCAGGCAGCCTTTAATAACAAAGGAGCTGAGGTTCTGAGACTGAGCAATCCCATATGGTTCAGTCTCATTTGAGCTAAAAGGAGTGAAAGACAACAGGCTGAGCCTCAAAGTCTTCTAATTGTGTTATACCACTACACATTAAAGCATTAAAATAGGAAAAACTATCCGAGATTGGGAGCTGTCTCCTCAGTGGCAATAACACAAGAAAAAGAATATTATTTTGATCAATGCAGCAGAAAAATTATTTTGGTTATTAAAAGAAAACAGGTTGAGGATGAAGATCATTTTGCTAACTTTCCCCTGTGGTTGTATATCTGGTACCAGCAAGTTGGTCCAAAAGTTTCAGAGCAGAACTCATTTTAAGGAGGGAAGAGAAGCAGAAGGTAGGAAAAAGGATTGAGACTCGTACCTGGAAAACAGACCATATGTGTAAACAACTGTAATGGTGAGCAACTGCAATATCTTTGTAGACAGAATTTTATCTTATGAAACTTGTACTTTAATCTTGTACATTCTTGTACAATGCAAGCAAGATACATCAAGATGAAGCTGAAAGCTTTCAAGACATGAAAATAGAAAGCATTCTGAACTTCTGTCAATCCCTTGCTTTCCCTTAGGCAGGCTGTGCTGTCCAAACTGTCATCTGGTACAGGCTGGAGAAGGGAGTAGCAAAAGCAGGGCTGCCCTGGCATGGGAGCATGAGCTGAGGGGATCTGGGTGACCACAATACAAGCAGTGTCCTCAAGGACCTGGGCACAGCTCCAAGCAAGGTCCACATGGCACCAGTGAAAGGTCTTGGCAGACAAGAGATAATGGTTTATGTCCAAGGTCCCTCCAGGTGAACGGCAGAACATGACCACAGGGTTGAAGGCAAGGATACCAGTTCGTAATCCTGCAAGCCAAAGGTTTAGATGTGGTCTGCCCTGCTCCTGTGTGTAGATCCATTTTCTTGCAACTTAAGAGTATTTTGCAATAGGATTAAGTTCATTACTCCAGAAATGTTTAGTTAAATGCTAGCAGTGCTCAGTTTTCTAAATGTACAGGACCACGAATTTCAGATTCAAGCTAGTGGCAGATGGTTCTACCATGCTTTACTGAATTTCTTGAACTGATGAGGATACATTATTTAGAAAAATGTAGTCAATAATTTATCACAAGTCATATGGTATTAAAAGGCTAGTGTTGCAATAGTGCACCAGAAAGCTTTGCTTTCCCTAGGTTAAAGTACATGAAAAGTGTGTTTTATCAATATTTAAGGGTTGTTCTTTAACTGGTTAGACCTAGTTCTTATTCATAAAGTGTAACAATATCAGACATATGAGGTAAGGGTCCTCAATGTATTCTGCAGTTTGTAATGTTAAAACAATGGCTTTTCAGTTCTGTGAGACTTTAATTCAACAAAATGAATAATTTGAAAACTGTGTAAAAGCACAGATTTTGTAGTTTTGTATGGTTGCTACACATTAGTGAAGTAAAAATCAGAGAAGTTTCCACTTCACAAACTCATTCATTTGTATAAGCAGAAAATACAGCCAAAGAGGCCTCTTGGGGGTGTGTGGCATTTCTGTTGAGTCAGTGAAAACCTCAGACTTTCCCAGAAGAGGGAAGGATTGTAGCATGGGACGGTACATTTGCCATTCCTAGAACAAGTGAATAGGAAGCTGAATGTCATGCAAAGATGGATGTAAAGATTTGCCGCTATAAAGCTTTACATTTATCACACAAAATGTTATTTCTATCTTGTTGAATAGCAGTCCTGAAAGCTATATAACAAACCCTTTACATTTGGTTACAAAAATATTGACTCAAAACAAGCATTTTTCTGGTGCAGCAAACTGGAGCAGCATGTTTCCTTACCAAAGTTTACACAGAAGCTGACAGTATCTTCTTGAGATTTTTATTTCTTCTTTATAAAGCATATTCTGAATTGTGCTTGAAAGCTGTATTTAGCATCTCATTGAAAATTAAGAACACCTAGCAGCAATTTCTTACTTTGAAAGCAAGATTTTCTCTCTGGATTAAATTATCTTCAACAGAAATTACCACTGATTGCATAAATTACTCTAGATGAAGTATACTTTGAGTCACTGAAAATAAGAATAGATTCCAAAAATGCACCTTAGCATCCCAGTGGAATTTAAAAATGGAACTCAAAATTAGATGAAGAATGAAGCTGGTCATTTGTTAAAGAATCATTTGGTTTCTTACCTTATGGAGCCTCACCTGCCTTCCCTTCACCACTAGAAACGTTTGTTCTCTTTCTCTTACCTACCCTCCCAGCTGAAAGAAGAATTATACTTATGTGCTTAGAAGTTGAAACCACCATGTGCTGCAGCACTAGGGAAAACATTTATGATGTTAAAATATTTATATAGCTGGATTCAGTGAGATGCAGCATCTCCTTTTAGGTTAACAAGCTTGTCAACTGCTAGTTAGGGAAA
>VXBB01002167.1:0-32594 GCA_013399915.1 Illadopsis cleaveri | reverse complement strand
AAAAAAAAAACCCAAAAAAACCCCCCCCAAAAAAAAAAAAAAAAAAAAAAAAACCACACACACACAAAAACAAAAACAAACTTTAAAGCCAAAACCCCCTTAGACAATTTTTGTCACAATCTTATGAACCATGTAATTCACAGCATCATTTAAAACCATGTGCAGTGCCACATCCCAAATACAGACCAGGGTAAGCACATAAATGCATGTAGAATACACATATACTATTCTTAAGTCTCTATGCTTGGCAAGATTTTACTTTCATTCTGACTCTGGGAAGAGAAAACATTTCCAAGAGAACAGGAAAATTGGGTTCTTGTCAAGGTGAAACCAAAATCACCCATGTGTTGCTCTTTATAATCTGGTAAGATTAGAAAAAGCATTTTCCTTATAGTAGCAGTCAGAGCTGGATTGTTTTAATATGTCTTAGATAAAGCTGTTATCCCTGGAGTAAATTAAAGGTTAATACACAGTATTTATTCCAGTCAGTCATATCATTATTTTTGAACCAACAATAACATCTGAAATTACTGATTTCAAATCACTAATTTAGAAAACAGAAAAAAAAAATCTATACACGTGACCTTGTTACTGCATAATATTGCTGGCACATTTCATCACACACAGAGTGGCACCTTGCTTAGAAAAGCTGGAAAACATCACTGGAAGCTAGCAAACCCCTTATGATGCGTGCCTGTCTGTCAGACAGGTGCATATACATAAATCTCATGGTTTGGGGAACTTAATTTTCTGTTTGAGAAGCTGGGAGGAGACAGCCTTTCTGGACAGACCCCAGGCAAACCACTCCCTACTCTGGTTCAACAGCAGCCANCATGCCCCAAGTTAGTTTCCTAAAAAGAATTAGCACAAAATTCTCAAGATTAGCTTTTCATTTTTAATTCCATTTTGTGGTTCTGGCAATGGGGTCTGGAGAGTGTTTAGTGCCCATGAATTTGTTTGCAGGGAAGTTTACCTATTCCACAGACAGCCAAGGGCAAGTACTTACATAAGCTTTCTTCTCTGGGGACTTGGACATTGCTTCCTATTTTAAATGCTGAGGGGTTGTATAAATTTTGACTTTGGGATTTAGATATTATTTCATAAAAATATAATATTGTTTAACCCTCCTTGAAGTTAATAATACAACTTTAAAAAATTAAAAACTTTAAAAATAAAGCAATTTTAATATTGTAAGGATAACAAATGGGTGGACATTCAAGAAAATGACACTCCTGACAGTTTCACTGCAAACAAAGGTATGAAAAAATGTCAGTTTTATTTAAAAGCCATAAGGGGTCACTTGTGATCAGTGCTCTGGAGCAGATCTTCCAGTTCCATGTCTAATTTGGGCACAAGAT
This sequence comes from Illadopsis cleaveri, assembly GCA_013399915.1. Classification (NCBI taxonomy): domain Eukaryota; kingdom Metazoa; phylum Chordata; class Aves; order Passeriformes; family Timaliidae; genus Illadopsis; species Illadopsis cleaveri. The sequence goes on along the minus strand of VXBB01002167.1, from coordinate 31,236 downwards.
GGGATATGATTAAGACTGAAACCAAATTATAAGCAAACAAATAAATTTCCCAGAGTCAGGTGAGCTTTATGGATTAATCTGGATTGCTTGGTGAAGTAGACACATTCAGAAAATCTAAACAGTACAAAATCCAAGGTCATGCATCCAAGAGAAAAAGATGTAAGTTGTTCCTGTGAGATGAGAAAATATTTTGGATTACACTGATTTTGTACAAAATTTGGAGGCACAAGAGATTAAGAAAAGTCTCAGTTAGATACTATAGTTCTGAGGATAAAGACAACCTGTGGTTATAGAACACAGCAGTTGTAAATGCCTGTTGGTCTCCTGGATGCAGTTCTGCTGTTGACATTTTTAGAAGGATAGTGAACAACAAGAGAGCAGTGGGAAAAGAGTGATTAATAAAACATAGCAAGAAGTATAGGAAACCCAATTTATTCAGTATGTTCGCTCCAGGAAAATGGCCAGAAAAATCCTAGCAGATAATTTTTTAATCTAGAAGAAACCAAAGTTGCAGTAAAAACTATGATTGAAATTTTTCGGTAGATAAATTCAAAAGGCTTGTTTATGAAATAGAAGTAATTAACCTTCCCTAAAGAACTGGAGGACCCTTCATCACTTGAAGTGGTTAAACCACTGTTCTATTTTGGATTCTGTGCAGAATGCCACTAAATAGTATCTTTGTACTTGGTGGAACAGTCTGAAGTTCTCCATCCTGTTAGGCAGAAAATCCCATTAACACTCCCCTCTGACTTTAAAAACTACATTTCTGGTAGTATAAAGATTTTTCTCCATGGAGCAAAACACTGCAACTTCCTGAAATCATGGTGGCATTTAGCATCTCCTATTTCCCTTACATTCTGTTGCCTAGTGAATAGAAGAGTAACCAACTTCCAAAGGAGAAACCTTGATGTATGTACTTTCATAGGGGGGCTTTTCTATGTATGTGTATGACAAATTAGGATGTACAGCTGTTTTGATGTCCTACCTAAACCCCTGAATCATTGTTCATTCTGCATATTGAGGTTTGGTCTGCAGCGATCTGCATTCAGACAGGAAATAATTACATTTACATATGCAAACAAAATCATCTTCAGTAACCTAGGTCTTGGAAGCAAGGTCATTGTATTAAACTGATTACTTTTATCAAACTATCCTTAGGGGGAAGAAAAAAAAAAAAAAAAAAAAAGAGAGAGGAAGAGAACAGACTTATCTGGGTTTCCATAGCCCTTCAATAAGTGCTATATTTAGAAGAAGAGATCAAAAAGTTTGGGTGTGTTTTACGTGCTTGGTTGTAGAATCTGATTCTAAATGCTTTTACTGTCTTTGGGGATTATTTTCATGAAGTGAGACATCACTCATCACAAATAATAGTGCCACAATTAAGCCTTTCAACAGCAGAGTCAGCAAGGAGAATTACCCATAGCCCAGAGTGAACAAAGCTGCTTTTTTTAAACAGTTATATGGACATAAAAAAAAAAGTCCTGAATTTCAGGCAATAATTTTGATCATAAAAGGGGTCATAAAAAAGGTTTTTGCCAGTTTTTACTATGATTCAGGGGCGGAAAGAAAAAGAACAAAATGTACTCAATTTTAAAGTACTTCACAGATCAGCAAGATTTGTTTATTTATTTTATTAGAAAAAAAAAACAGGCTTTCTTTGATATTCTTGAACACAGAGATCTTGACTTTGCATCCTTAACTAAGGCATTGAGCACAGTAGTGGTCTCAGGCATGTGACATTTTAACTTGTGTTCACTGAACAAAGTATCAGACTTCAAAAATCTATTTCTTCAGACATGTCAATAACTGATTTAATGTTAATGAAATGTTACGGTTTTCATGTCCTTTTTATAAAGTTATAACATCCTGTCATGCTGTCCTCTATGCATTAGAAGTTCAGAACTGAAAGCCACACTCACATTAAGCAGTCTGGCTCACAGCAAGGTGTTCAACTTGACATTTCAAGGAGCATGGATATTTCTATCCCCTGTTTTTTCAGCTTAATGCATGATAATTATGCATTTTAAAGCATTTTTATTCTAATTTATTGCTCTCTTTCTAAGCAGTATTCATCTTGAGTCTCATAGAGCATATATTTCATGACAAATATATTTTTTTTTTCAAATTGGATCCTTTGTGTACACTCTGATGCACCCACTGTTATTGCTCAGAATTTAATATAGGCCAATATTTAAAAAATAAATTTTAAAAATCCTCAGATTCTTGTTTATCTCTTGCTTTATGCAGACAATAAGAACAGAAATCTGTTCTACTGTAACAAGTAGTATCATACACATTATACATTTTTCAAATGCAATGTGTACTATAAGGTACTCACTGTGTGTGGTAATGAGCAACAGAGGGCTGGGCTTCCTGTGTAACTTTGGCTGTGAAAAATTCAGATTCTCTCTTTCTTGAAGGACTGTATGATGGTTCTGCTTTCCTACTTTTAGGAACTAAAATAGGCAGCAAGTAACAAGATATTTGCCTGTGTTTTGTGACTATATCTGCTGATTTATTTCAGTCACACTCACAGGTTTTTATTCACAAACATTTGTACAAAGAAGACCTTATGCATGTGAATAGTCCAAGGAAGGGAATGAATTGTGAATACTAGAAAGAATAGATTTATAGAGTATTCACAGCTAGTGAAAAGCATCATAGCCCTTTATTAAAGCTTCTTTTTGTCTTTGTCACAAGAGCCATCAAAACCAGTGGATATTCATGTATAATTCATTAACAAGCAAGGCAATTTTCCTGTTTATAATGCATAGGTCACTCATTCTTGAAGCAGAAATAATACCATCTGATTTGGTGATTAATCAAAGTGCACAGACTAAACAGAAAATAATCATACTGACCAGTTATGAATAAATTCTACAGGACGTTAAAAACTGTGCATATAAACTACTACAAATACACAAATGCAAAGATTTAATTAACAGCCTGTTCAGGAATAGTTGGCAGAATGACTGTGTTCATTGAGAAAAGTTGTTCTTCATAGTTAGTAAACACAATAAATATTCACTTTTTTATTGCATTGCTTGGACAAGCAAAATATGTTCATACGCTGTCCTCTATGAAGTTGGGAAAGCTTTGTTTTATGCTGATAGCTAAAAAGGGGAATGCGTTAGATTCACTGTTTAGAATACAATCTTAGATGTAGAAAAACAAAGTGCAAATGCAGAATCCAAAAAGGATGGAATATAAATGAGCAAATGCAAAAGAAGTTGTTACACAGGCAGAGGAATTCATAAGATTTGACTTCCTGTGATTTTGGTTCCCATACAGTTATTGCTATGCCTGCCCCCTGCCCAAAAGACTTATTTTTCCACAATACTCTTGTCTTTTTCCTTCAGTGGCCTCCAGGAATAACTCTGGCTCTTCTCCAAATCATCCCTACCCTCACTTCTTAACTGCCATAATACTTCATTTGCCAACAAAAACCAAACAAAGAGAAAGCATGCAACAACACCACCCCTAAAGAAAAGCACTTACACAATGCTTAGCACCTTGTCACATTTGCTACCCACCTGGCTAGACAAGAAAAGCTGGTTCTTTGCAAGCTCTGTTTGTGCTGCTTGTCTGGTCCAGCTACATGGGCTGCTTGGTGGACCACCAAGCCAACCCACAGAAAAAGCTTTAGACACACTTTAACTTTTCCTCTGTAGATGTAGTAATAGGTTGTTTCTCCTCTTCTCTGTTTTCTCTCGTCATGAAATTTGTATGATTTTAATACCTAGATGGTTCTGTTAAATTTGATTAAAGTCTGCCAGGAGGCTCAAAAATTGCATAGGAGAAGGAAAGGAGTTACACAGAAAGAGAATATATCAAGTCAGGCAGTAGAATGATGTAAGCTGTTTTTATTTTTTTCTTATAAAACCAATCTAAAGTTCCTGTAATACATAGTTAAATACAGAGCTTTAAATATTTATTTACTGGCTAATTAATACACAAAAGATGAGATTCAGAACATCCTCACAGTTTCTGTGAAACACTAGCTGTACTTGAAAACAGTTTTTCAAAGACAGATAATGCAGTGTAGGATCATGGCAAGTCACAGCAGGGAGGTGGTAGGTATAAAACATGAAAAGCCTGCAGTAAAGTTAGTAGTAGTGGCCTAAGGAACTCTCATGTAATCTTCAGACTGGTGGGAACTCAAAGGGAATGGCACATTTAGCTCTGGTGGTTTTTTATTGCTTAGCAGCCAAGAAGCCCAGGAGACACATGAGCTGCCCTGGCTGTTGAAAGCAAATGTGGGCACAATAAATCTATCAGGTTCTCCATCTGTGTACTGAGGTGTCCTTTGTACCAGTCAGTGAGGTGCCTCTCTGTCTCTGTGTCATAAATTTCTGTGAATTTCCTGAGGGTAAAAAAAATATGGCAGAACCAAATAATAATAATAAAAACCCCATACCAATATATTCTATTACTGGAACTGCAAGTAAACTGTTATGATTCTTAAAAGAAATCACCTTCTGGCTGATGGAAATGCCTCCCTGTGTTCACACCTAGCATGCTGAGAACTCAGAGAAATTTTTCCACCTGTGATAACACTTTTCAAGTTTGTTACTGTAAGAAGAACAGAAATACAAAACTAGTTGCTCTTCAGTTCCCTCCAAAATGCCCAAGAACTCCACTTCTTATGAATAATAAGATAGCCAGATGCTTTCTTATTAATGACACCTCTTGCATGTGTAAGCAGTCTGCCTAGGAGTATCAGCCACCGGCCAAGTTTTTCTCTGCCAAGTGCTCTACAAACATATGACAGAAAGATAGTCCCAGGCAAAAGTGTTCACAATTTCAAGTATGAAACAAAAAAAACAAAAAACAAACAAACAAACAAACAAAAACACAAAAAACCAAAAAAACCAACAACAACAAAAAAACCCAAAGGGCTAAGGAACATAAGATAACAGTAATGTTAGAGGTGTGTAGCGTTAACATTATTTAGGATACTTTAACTCTGCAACTCTGTGCCACCTGATTATTCCATATTCCACTTTGGCTGGTTGCTTTTGCCTACTCTTCCTAATGTTTGTGGGTTTAAGGCCGGTGCCCTGTTTGATTCCACTTGCTTTATAGATATGTATTTGCTATCACACTCAATTTTAACAATGAGTAGAGAGACAGAAGTGGTCCAAAAGTAGTATTTTCTTCTGGTTTGTGACTTGTATTTCTTACCCACTCCCAGCCCGACTGTTTTCTCCTCAGGCAACAATGCTTAATATCTTTTATGCAAAAATACTGCACACCTTCAAGAGAACAGCATATCTAAGAATTAATTTCCTGCACACAGGATTTAGTATAAAACCCCTTTACCTTCTTACATTGTGTCTTGAAAGTACAGAATCCCATTAACTTCAAATTGTGATTATGTTGCTTTTTTTTCTCCAACAAAGGCTGTAGCAAACACAGCAGTACTAAAGCTTGTAGATTGGTTTTACTCATCCCAGATTTAGATTTCCATACTTGTGACTTTTAAGCTAGTTCCTCTGCAACATACAAGGTGTTAATAACTCCGTGTGTTTCAGCTTTTTAAGAGCTGGATGAAAGGGTGGATGCAGTGTAATTGTCATACAGTATATTCTGCTTTTGGTTCTCAGTGCAAGCAGTTACATTTGCTGATAACAAAATGCATTTATCTTCAGTGACATTTTAGATAGCTCCACAACCTGCTGCGTGTTCTAATGAAACCAGTATCACTACCAATTAGACACCTGCAGAAGAAGTGGGCTATGCAAATGCCTTGCCCCCCAAATGCTATTTTCCCTCTCTCATTAAGTTTTCAAACTAAATTATATCACAGTTAATGGCTAAAGACTTTCTCCTCAAATTTCTGTGTTGTATGGAATTTAGCCAAATACGTCGCACAGACTTTAAGGTGACTGCAAGTCTTTCAAAATGTATTTTCCTTGCTTCCCATATTCTTAACCTAGCCCTGCACTTGTCCACTTTCCTTTTCTTTCACTGACACACAAGCAGAAATGCACTCTCTCCCACCCTCCATCACTGTGACAAAGTATTCTAGTGGGCTTAGAAAGCTGTAGATTATTGCTTTGTTTTTCATCTCTGGAGGTCCTTGAGTTCAAATGTATAAGATGTAAGTCAGACTTGCTGTAAACAAATATTTGTTGATTATATACACAAGATAGAGATTAAACAGAGGAAGTCTTGCTTATGAGGTTACATTTCCATCAAGGGTTTTCAATGACATGATAAACCATGACAGAAAAGCAAACATGATTTATAGAGTTGCCACAAATCGCAAGATAGAACGGTGTCTTGGTAATTCACAATTACCAGTTTGTTTCATGCCAGTCTCAGGACCTGTTCTAAGCCCTGCCGGGCACACAGTCCCCATCTTGTTCCCAGGAATGTTGCATTAACTTTTCATTTGCTCTGGGCTCCTGCTGTTGCTGCCCCATATTCCAATTTGTCTGGCTCCTTCTCTGGTTGCTTTCATCTCCATCTCCAGGGTGCTCTCTGGTGAATGCTTTGGCAGGAGCTGTGAGCATTACCCCATATCTATTAATTACACATGCAAGCACATTTTTGAAAGCATGCTGTGTGTTCATAAGTCAAAATTGGATTATGAGATGCCTAAACTGTTTGTGCCCACAAGTGACTAAAAATATTTGATAATCTCTGAAAATGTGGACTGCACAGATTTGGTAGTAGGCTTTCGACTTCCCCTCTGAAATTTTGGCCATAGCATTTCTAGAAGAAAAATATGTCAAGAACAGGAACACAGAAATGTTAAAATCTTAAAACACAGAAGGAGGGTAGTGAGTAAGTATTTTATTATCTTGACATGCCAGCACTTAAACAGGATCCTCTACACATCAGTTATTGTAACATGCCACAGAAAAGTCATCAGTACTCTGCAGAAGGAAAATGTACATCCTTCCAAGTTGGATTATCCCGCCCACAATAGTGAGGGTTACTTCATTTTTGCCTATCTGCAGTTATCATAAATATTGAATATGCCTATGACTTACGCTTTTTTATTGAGCAATTTCAGTGAGACCTGTTGTAAGAATACCCTTGGTTTGTGTAAATCACTATGGAAATCAATGTCATTCTATTCTTGTTTCTATAACCAGAAAGCAGAGAACAGGCCGGATCTGGTGTTGAGCTTCACTTTGTATGAACTTTATAATTTAAGAAACAGCCAAAGCTGGAATGAATTTAAGACATTTTACTTCACTTTGGATGACCATAAAACAATTATGTTGTGGATTAACCCCAGTGGGCAGCTCAGGTCCACACAGATACTTGGTCACCTCCTCTTCCCAGGGGCAGGAGGAAGATGAAGATGATTAAGACTAAAAGTGAGAAAATTCCTGGGATAAAGACAATTTAATAGGTAAAGCAAAAGCTTTGTCTTCAAGCAAAGCAAAATCAGCAAAAAATGAAGAAAAATAATTTAAAATAATCCAATTCTTGTAGTTTTGAAAAATATGGGCAGAAGTTTGGAGAGAAATCTTACTCTGATAGAAACATCAGCAGCATTGTCTTTCTAGCTAGCTCAAAAACAGTAAGAAATTTGCACAGTAATGTTAACTGCAAATATTGCCTTTAGCACATTTCAATATAGCTGGCTATAAAGTAGCATTTACAATGTGAGCCTATCCTTATCACGGAGATCTTTGCTCAAGGGGCAAACTCTGTGAAAATGGATGTCAAATGACTATTTAGTGAGGAAGGCTTGTGTTTATTCTCTGGATTTTTTTTTGGTATTTCTTTTGTTAGCTTACAGTAACACCTGTCCAGGTGACAGAAAACATTTGAGTTTGTTTTATTTGCTATTGCACACAGAACCTCAGAGAACAGAAGTGTGTAATTATCCTGAGCCTGAAGAAAATGAAAATTTTAGATATTGCAAGACACCACATTGCTAACCTGTTTACCTGAAATATTTTTCTGACAGCACACAAGAATTTCTTGAATCACAAACAGGCACTCTTTTCTGTCTCAGTATTAAATATTAATTGGTTTTGGTGAAAATATATTTCAGTTGTAAATTCCTTATGAGGAAGATATTTTCCTTTTGTTTTCTATGCACTGTGCTTAAGAAGGAGAGAAAAGTTTAAGGCATTAGTCTGGGTGCACTGTTTTTTCTGTGATGGTCCTGGCCAAAAAGACAGTGCAGTGACAGAAAAGATTGACTGAGACAAGGTAAGGGAGTTCAGCACCCAGAACCCATGGAAAGAAGCGAACTGTGCTGCTTCATACCAATAGCTTCAGCCTCTTTTGGTGTACAGTTGCTCAAATTCTTAAAAACTGCCAAAAGTTTGGTTTCTTAGCAGTTATCTCTGTAATATTTTGTGTTTTGCTTGAATTCCTGTTCCTGTAGACAAGATTGACCATGCAAATACCCTTCTACCACAGGAATATCCTAATGAAAGATGTAAAAAAATATTAAGTAAAAATGTTTTAATTACAACCCTCACATTCATTAAGAAACATTTAGTCTTGGCACAGTACCAAAAAATGTTCAGAAACCAACAAAAGGAAACATTTTTATTTTTAATGCTCACATTTCTAAACTTAATGTCAGGATTCTGAGAGACAGATTCAAGATTTTTATATGTTTGAGGTTGTAAACCAACCCAAATATATGGGGAGAAATTTGGATTGGACTCTTTCTTTCATAAATACTCTGTATCAGAGTGCATCAGTGGAAGGGCTCCCTAGCAAGCCTTACCATCCCTCTCCACAACAAAATCTAGTCATACACAGGTAATACCTCTGTTGGGATAATTTTGGGCTATCTAGGGTACTATGAGCTGGTAGCAACCATGGAAAAACTGACTTCTATAGTTACTGAAGTGATATTGGCATCTATCACCAACCTGAAAGGAGATTGTAGTGAGGTGGACTCGGTCTCCATTTTTTCACTGACAGACTGGTTAGACATTGGAATAAGTTGCCCAGGGAGGTGATACAGTCTGAAAATGCTCCAGAGGCATCTGGATGTGGCACTTGGGGATGTGGTTTGGGGTTATTACGGTGGTGCTGGGTTGATGGTTAGACTAGATGGCCTTGAAGGTCTCTTCCAACCTTGATGATGCTGTGATTTTGTGGTCTTCAGAAAGTTGTTCATTTCATCTTACCCTCTGGATAAAAAGGGAGTTTAGATGATGGACTGAAATCTGTCCTTTGGCTGACTAAAATTAGGTGGACTGCACTCCAGTCTTTTTTGGTAACATTGCATAATGGTTACATAATTAAGAAGCATTTCGTGCTATTTCTGTACAGCAAATACTGCTTTATCATTTTTTCTTTTGTTTTATGGAACAACTAAAGGATTGTCTTGACAATATGTTTTTGAACTGGAAGAATCACAATCAATAAGTATTATAGCTACTCAGTGACTAGATTATTAGAAAAATAAATTAGGAACTATCCTGCTTGCAAATAACCATTATTTCACATGATGGGTAGAAATAATTGTATACATGTCATGGCATATTTTCATTTGCAAACGCAGAGAGACCTTTTCTAATCCTATAAATTTCATTTATTGATCAGAGATCATGATAAAGTGGTTTCCTTTGGAGTGCTCTTTGTCTAAGCCCTCTCTTTTAAATTAAGAATCTATTTTACATTACCACAACCCAACACAAAAGCTATGTGCCCATGTGTGTGCAAACAAGTAACTACTTTCTCTCCTGTTTCAAGATAACTCTTAGTTTTCTTATTAAGAAAAGAAAAACAAAGCAGTTTTCATCTTTCTTCAGCTGATCTTTTTGTTCAGGTATAGCAAACATGCTACTTCCTATTGTGGTTTATTTTACAGATGAATCTGACTTTTGTATTTGTACATCATGTGCATTTTGAAATAAAGAAGTGACAGCTGATCTGCATGTTGAAAGCACTGTGTTGCTATTGCTCTATAGCTTGTTGTTTTGCTTTGTTTTGCTTTGCTTTGTTTCCTCTGGAAGATCTCACAATCTACTGTGAAGAAGTTGTGTGTTAAGAAGGTAAAAAGAAGTATAAATCTCACAGAGGTTGGTGCAGAGAAAAATTGTCACAAAGCACCTGACCACAGAGATTCAAGCCTTTGTGTCCTCAACAATAAAAATACACCAAGGTAGCCATAGATTCCCTATATGGGAGTTTTCCCCTTCCAAGCACACCTCACACTTTTTTGTCGACCGAGGAATGATAAGGTCTGAAAATACTCATCCTTAAGCAAAATACTCATCCTTAAGCAAAATAAAAAAGGAATTGTCGTGGAGAAATACACAGAATTCAGTATACAGAAAGAGGTTTCCAAACCATGATATGCACAGCTCTGGTCTCTTTTGTAAATAGCAATAATCAAAAGCATCTGGCTGCCTATGTATGTGCCTTTGCCTTACTTGGTAAATGCCAACTCACAGATAATCACATGAAAACAGCTGGGAGAATTGAAAGAAAGTGGATAGAGGCAGAGAAATGAGAATGAATTTGTGGAAATTGGAGAAAGTACAGAGGCTGCCACTCTGTGGTACAAAAGAAAGAGATGTTAGGAAAAAGACTTCAAGGACAAAATAATCCTTATGCTAATATTTCCATGAGGCCATTTTTAATGCAAAACTGTCTAGAAATTCAATTTCTATAAGGTAAGTTCTGGAAGCCAAATCAATACAAATCGTTGCTGCTCAGGTCTGTCTCAGATTCTCACTGTATAATGAGTTGAAACATATCAGCTGCCTAAACATATTTACAGGGAAATGCCAGGGCAGAGAACTAATCAATAAATGACCACAAAGCTTAAGAGAAAAAGGGTTAAAAATATTAGGCTAATCAATTGCAAAACTTATGATAATGCATCCTTAAAATTCAAATGGTACATGGGTGGTACAGAAAGAAGGTGAGGACTAAACAGGGGTATAGAGAAGCACAAGGCCTGTACTGTTATGAGTCTACATGGCTCAAACCCTTCATCCTGTGTTAAGCACAGGAGTTCAGTGCTGGCACCATGTACAGCATTGACCAGTCCTTCCTGTAAGTGGAACAGATGGAGCACAAGTGCTGCAATGTGCTGACTGGAGCCCCTTGTATTTCCTTTTCCTCACAGTGAGTGCAGCTGACCCCCAAAATTACACGCCCCACCAATTAAAAAACATGAGATCTCAAAAGCTGTTCTGTATACATTGCCTTTCTCCTCTTCTCCAACCCCTTTCCACATCTGGGAGAGGAGCTTTATAAGAGCCAGGATGCTCTTGGTCTTCTTAAGTGAATAAGACAAATCTATCCTTTCTAAAGGCACACTAGGCTTTCAGTTCTCCTTTTCAGCTTGCATACCATCAGTTTCTGTACCTGTAGTAAGAAAACTGTGGAGAAATGAGGAATTATTCTGCATCCAACAACAAATGGTCTTCATTACACCTTTAATATTTGCTCTCGAACATTATGGGTTGTTGCTCCTCTAATGTTAATTACTTTTTAGTGACACAAGAGAAATTTTCTTCTACTTTTTAAGTATTCATTCATTTTCTCTGAGAACCCAGTGCCCAGATAGGCAGGTTCAGTTACCTTACACACTGTTTTTAGTTTTTCCTCCAGTTAGAGAATTGTCTCATACCAATGCCTGGAGAAGGCTTATGAAGCACCAAGTTCATTATTGCCTTCAGAAGACATTTGCAGATACCCTTTGAGGTAACAGAGATGACACTGAGGCACTGAGTAAACCACACCATTGCACGGTCCCAGTCATCACTGGGGTGAGCCAGGGGAGCTATGTTATCAGGGGGCCTGAGGAAGCATTCACACAAAATGAGCCAGACTGCTGCAGTGATTGACAGCAGTGTGCTCATGATACCATGTTCAAAAACCCCCTCAGTATATATCACAAAAGCTTTTCTCTTTCTTTTGCTGGTTTTCACTGCATAAATACAGGATTTGCTATTTTTCTCTCTTTATTACCTTAAATCCTAATGTATTAGTCTGCAGCACTAATGTATGTTGCAAAATATGCAATATGGTTGATGTAATAATCACATTAGTGATTGGTTGATGATTTTTGAATCTTTAATTCCAAAAATTTAACGTTACATTAGTTCTCAATTTTTTACATTTAAAATATAAGACCTTGTTGCACAATATTTTGCTTGAAAATAATTGAGTGTTTGGCTCTTGCAGTGGAATAAATGCCACATTGTAATTTTTTTTAGGTTTTCTTACTGTATCATTCTTTTTGAATTAAAGTGAGTGTAGCACTCAGAAAATGTTCCATGTTTCTAAGCTACATAATAATGCAGGTAGTATCTACTCTCCAGCATAATGCAGGTAGTATCTCTTCTCCACTCTACAAATTTCCTCCTCTGGGTTTTATGAGGGTACAGATTCTGGAGACCAGGGAAGTAATTCATTCCCTGTACTGATTCAGTCTCTGACCTTGCATCAGATGTTTAAAGCAACAAAATATTTCTTCCTTCCTCTTATCTCTGATAGATTCCATAAAACAAGTCTGTGTGTAGTGGTAAAAAACATTCATACGGGACTAAAGAAAGAAATCATCTTCCTTTCTGTAGCAAATGTAAGCAAAGAATGAAGCACTACAGTAGGAAAACATAAGGATACTTTGAGAAATGCTGTTCTCTACTGCAGAAATGTATATGATGTCCTGTACTGAAATAATACTTTGCGATGTTCAATGTTTGTGTCTAAACATGGTGCACAGATCAAGTGAGAAACAAGCAAATGTGTTTTCATGGAAATCTAAATTTTAGGGTGTAGCAATATAAATGGCACACTCTAATGACTAGATGTCTCAAACTACCACCTTCTCACCTCACCCCAATGGTCTTATCTTTAAAAAAAACCCAAAAAAACAAATAAACCCCAACAACCAGACCTTCCAGAAGACAGCATCTTCTTTCTAGAAAAATTAGCTTGTTTTTGAAATAAGATTTGCAGGTACTCTACATCAACACAAAATTTATTTTTCCTCTTTTCCTGTGCTCATTCCTAAATTTCCCACTACTCCCTGAAGGAGGACAGATCAGGAAATGATTCCTGCTACCTACCTGCATGCAGACTTCTCTCTGGAACACTGCATCCTTAAAAAAACACTTTTCTTTCCTATGTTGCTGTGACCTATGAAAGTAGTACTCTCTCCTGTTTAGGAAGTGCTAGAAAGAGAACTGGTTTGCATTTTTTTTTTCCCCAGTTATAATATACATTTCCAAATCTTGGAAATCTGCACAGATCTTTTGGATCTTGGTGCGAATGCTCCAGTTAATCATGTACCGAAATCCAGGTAATATCATGTTTGCTTCCCTAGTTCTTCTTGCTTCCTTGTGCTCCAGTAAAGGAGAATATATGCTTAAGAAAATTTTAAAGAATGTGAGTACTCTTTTCCTAATGACTGTGTAGTACAGAAGCCATCAACAGTGAGAGTCCCTATGCCAAGAGCAAACAGCATGTCAAATGTTGTACCAAACACTAAATAAAGACACATCCAAAAGTGTATTGGATAAAGCTAATTTTATAAATAAAATGCCCTGCCAGAAGAGTTAAGCCAAGTCACCTTTTGTCTGTTGAGATGGCTGCTTTGAGAATCCTGTGAAAAATCCTTTAAATTTCCCCAAAAAGCAGATCTTGCCAATTGAACACATGGACTACAGTTCTGCAATTCTATTTATAGCAGCAGAACTCAGTCTATAAAGAAGCACTACACCCTGTGTCATTTACTATGTTATCTGTATTTTACTGTGATTAGAACAAACAGCCAGATCAGTCCTACTTCTTGTATTTACAAAGCAGTCTGATAGACAGTCAATATGGCACTTCTCTGTGAGGGATGAGAACAAACTGTGCAAAGCAGGCTTCTCCCAGCCCCTTTTTTCTTTTTGATCATTACTCTCTTTTTAAATGTTTTCAGCCCAAAAAAAAAAGCACCATATGACCTTTGAGAAATGTCAGGAAAACATTATTTTCTCTGTGCCACTCCAATTTGCGGACACTGGGTACATCCTTACTCCAAGCCCAGCTCAGAGTAATGTCTCTGAGACAAGTCGTGCTAAAATGCCTCTCACTGCACTCTTGGGGGTGCCACGCACCCCTCCTGACCTTCGACTGCTAAATGTGGCTGTGGGAGTCTCACTAATGAACAGCATTGCACCATCTGTTTGGCTCCCACTGCTGGACCTCCTCAGGGTGAGGGAGGAGCAAAAAGCAAATGCCAGTCCAATACCTCTGTCTGACTCACAGAGCAGTACAGCTGCCACTTCTGTGCTTTCTGCTCTTTTTTGTTTTCCTTTCCAGAATGACTCAGACGCGTTATTTTTCAGAAATAATTCAAAAGTGTAGAAAACTTAAATGCGTAGGATAAAAATAAATTCACCACAGTATATGTGCTGGAAATAAAGGAAAATTCAAACAGTTAAAAATTGTATCTGTTCTGCATGCATGACTGTGTGTACAGGTGTCTGTGACTTAAGAATATGAATTTCAAACTGGATAAAAAGTTATATGTGAATAGTTACAAAAGTACATGCTTTGGGTTTTTTATGATCCCACAAGTTTTGACAGCTGAATCTAAAAAAACAAAAATCTTGGGCATAAATTTTGTATCAAGGCTTTTACATTGCACTCATTCAGTAAAAATAAATGTTTAAAAAGGAAAACATATTCCTTTATTTTAATTGCCCTTCATTCCTTTTAAAATCCTTGGAACAAATACACTCTTCTGTATAGTTTCTAGTACCTTTTTACACAACTGTATGATATAGATTTTACATTGTCATCATAGAAGGACAGATAATGATATGTAGACTAGTATACTCAAGTTTTACGTCCAGTAAATAGGGTATTCTGTACCTATTCTGTAACTATTCATTCTGTAACTATTTTAGTTGGTCCTTAGGCAAATGAAGGAAAATGTTCCCTTTCCATCTGTTTCAAAGTCTAGCAGAGGACTGGGCTGGGTCTCCTGGCCTTTCTGATGGACAGCAGAGTGTTGCTGCACTCCTGGTTGAGCAGCTGGAGGCGATGTGATCCCATCATTCAGATGGGATTGACTGATATAAGACCCAACTCCTGTGGCTACAGCAAATCTTCAGACCTGGGTTAGGGCAGTCTTGTTTGAAACTCCTACCTCCCCTCCACAGTTTCCTTGTTCACTGTCAGCAGTGCCTGTGTTGGCTTCATGTTGCATTTCTGCAAAATCGCACTTGGCTGGGGCCGATGAAGACCCACGTTGGTGCCAGTCCTGAAGTCCTCCCTGTCTTCTCCACTGGTCAGGGCAAGTCCTGGTTCAATCCTCTGCCGACATCCAGGTCCTTCATCCAGCTACCCCTCTCTTGTCTTTCCCTGGGAGCCCTGCAGATTGTCCTACTGCAGGCTGTAGTCTTGCCCTGTCAGCCTGGATGCTCTTCCTGTGTTGACACAGTCTCTGAGAAGAAAAGAGCTGAGTTCTGGCCCTCCTCAAAGCAGCATGACTGCTCCTGCAGAGCAGCATGGTACAAAAACACATGATGAAGAGCAGGCAGAAATGAGTCTTTCTCATCCCAGACTCTCGATGTCCCTTCTGTTCACAGTATACAGATAAATGCAAAATAGCAGCTATGTGGAGAGGTTTCCCTGCTCTCCGGGGAAAAGCAGGAGGCTAACAGTAATGAGGAAGCAGTTTTCTGCCTTTCTAGTAGGAGCAGAGTCTGAACTGGATTAGATGGCATGAGAATATATTTTTCTTTGTTTTCTGCAGGTGTGTGCAGTTTAAAACCAGCAGAGCCATGGCTACAGTAAAAGAAAATACAAAATGAAAACAAACAACAGTACTAAAATAAGAATCGTGTTGTTTTTGTGCCAGATACAGTCAGAGACATAAAAGAGATGTTAATTAGTTACATGTTACTTGCTTTCTGCTCTGAATTTTGCAGCTCTTTATGGGGTTGAGTGTTGTGCTACAGAGTGAGTGCAGATGCTATGCTTCCTTTGTGAGCACCTATGCCAGTGACAGGATTTGAGCATATCAGGCATATGTTTTAGTCACTAAGGCTAAGAAGCCATTTTCTGTAAGGTTGAATATTGAATGATGAAAGAAGTATCTTGCATTAATTTGATACATTTGGGGGGAGGGCGTGCCAAAAAACAGATCAGATAGGTTTGGAACATGAGATATGAAAACAGTTGCATTTTGATAATAATTCAGAGAAAGAGATGACCTTATTAAATTGTATCTCCCCAAATCTTCTAAAGCAAGGGGCACAATTACATTAGAACCCTCTGGAAACTCATTAGATTTTCCTGGATTTTTATTCAGTCATGTACTTTCCAAGTATTAAACCCCTGTCTGATGAACATGACATTGCATTATATACTTCAAAGCCTAGTCTTTAGGTACTCTCATATAATTATTTCTTTGGGAAAACAGTAAAGGTAAAACACCGTTTGCAGACTGCCCGCATGAAAATTCCTGCACACGTGTCTTTGGGGGCTTGATTGGAGATCCATGAAAAACTTGTTATATTGTTCAGGTCTTGTGTGAAGAGAACTGACTATAGGGAGGAACAAAGTAGGAGGGGTGAATAAAATTAAAAATTAAAAAAACTAATTTACTCACTGCTTTCAGACCAAGTCAGCATTTCATATAAAAAGCCAAAAATGTTTCATTTGTGGCACTTAACAGATTTTTGTGGTTTAATTTTTTTAATTAATTAAAAACTGTACAGTATTTTCTGGATTTCCCAGGGGGAAAAAAAATAAGATATGGTTTTGGCACTTACTGCACACAAGACAGGTAATTTAATCAATCCCCCTGTCACCTGTATTTGTCTATCTACAGGAAAAAACACAGTGATACCATCAGCAATTTGAAATAGCTATCATTTAAGTATGAGTATGACTCACTAAGGGCAAAGGAGGCCTGGCAAACCTGATCATCCTCCATGACAAAGTGACATGCTCAGCTCACGAAGGGCGAGCAGTGGTCTTGGTCTGCCTGGATTTCTTCAAAGCTTTCAGTACAGTTTCCCACAGCTTCCTCCTGAAGAAACTGGCATGTTATGATCTAGGCAAGTGGTCTGTGCAGTGGGTGGGGAAGAGGCTGACCATCTCACCCAGAACACCAGACATGCTGGTAGATATCTCTGTTCCAGACTGGCAACTTGTCACAAGTGTGGATCCTCAGGGAGAGACACTGGGCTCGACGCTGTTTGCTGCATTCATAAATGTCGTGGAAGATAAGATCAAGTGTACTCTGATGACATTTGCCAATGAGACCAAACTGAAGACTTTGGAAGGGGGGCCACCCTGCAGAAAAACCTGGACAGGCTGAAAGAGTGGGATAAGGAGATCTTATCAAGCCCAACAAGATCTTGTATCTGGGAAAATGTAGTCCAGGAGTGTAGCACAGGCTGGGATCTACCCAGCTGGGGAACACCTCTGTGGAAAGGGAACTGAAGGTATTGGAATAATCACCCCAGGGAAGTGATAGATTCCCCAGCGTTGGACACTTTTGAAATTCAGCTGTACAGGGTGCTGAGCCATCTTGTCTAGACCGTGCTTTTGCCAGGAAAGGTTGGACCAGATGAACCTTAGGGTCTCCTTCCAACCTGGTGTTCTATGATTCTGGATGACAACCCATTTTATTGATTACGGATGCCTAGTGTCTTACTGTTGTATTGATGGCAGCCTTAAAGTTCGTTGTTGTTGCTTGGATTAAAAGAAGGAGCACAAACAGGTGTAGAAAAACCAGATCCCAGGACGCAGGATGCCCTCTTCCTCTCTGCCTGAGCCATACCTGTGGGCCTTTCAGTTCCCCAGGACATGAATCAATGGCCTCAGGCAGAAGACAGCAACGCATCTTTCTCACTATGACACCTAAAAGACCTGATCTATAGAACACCTTTTTTTTAAATTGCTATGGTAAAATCCTATTTATTGTTTCCAACTATAATAAAAAATCAGACCTCCAAGAACTCTGGCCCTGCAGTGGGGAGCTGAGAAGCACCCAAGATGAAACACAAGCTTTCTCACTTGGGTGGGATTTGCTCTGTTACCAGTCACTCAACAAGCTCTTTAAATACCACTTTTTGCTCAAACATGCTTTTTGAACATTCTGTGGTATGGCATTAATAGGAGTGGAGACCACAGAAGTTATTTAAATAGATATATCAGATTTATGTAGCAGACAAGATGTACTAAATTCTCTTAGCTGAGTAAATACTTTCTGTAAAATGTTCTTTATATGACAAATAAGATATGGAGCCAAAAATTACATTAAGTCTTCATAAATTGTGGAGTCCTGTTTAAATAAAAGGATTTATGCAGGTAATTCTATTAATGGCATTGATAGCTATCAGCATAAATCCAAGCCTTTCAAACAGGAAAATATGTTTTTATATTCAAAATGCATCTGGATGTCAAATAATGTAGCACTATAATCCATGCTCTCAGTTAGGAAGATGAGGATGGTGTTCTGTATGTAATTATCATATACATTAACGAATAATGCAACAAGATATTGTCAAGAGATTTTTTAATTGAGGGAAAAATAAAATGTTTGGTTATCTTTCAGAAAGACAGAACAAATATGGCGTATGAGATCTCATTTATTTTCTGTTCAAATCATCTGTAACACTTGGAAATTTAAAAATCTTTTTGAGATGAGTTAATTCATTTTTATCAAATAGGAACAAGTTGATGTGGAAGAGGTATTAAAAATTTTCCAGGTACATTTCTTAAAGCACCCAACAGCTGAAATAACTGTGTGGATTTTGATAATTCCTGATGAGTGTACTAGAGCTCTGGCCAAATAGTCAGTAGAGCATAGGATCAATGCTAATATTTGATTAAGTTCATCTAGAAGTTTGCCTTTAGATTAGGTCAGAATCCTACCCAGTTAAACCTGGATAAAGAACATGTTTTCAGAAAATTTGTGGGGTGGGTGAAAATGGACCGGGGAAGGAACATCCATTATTTTGTCCAAATATCCTACCAAAAAAAAAAGGGTTTGTAATTTGCAAGTTGTGGATCTGAACTCAAAATTAGAAGGAGTGTGTGGACGTTCACAAACCTTAATCCTGACTCTTGTAATTTAAACAATGTTTGTTCTTCCAGAAAAAAAGGCATGAATGCATCCATGGCAGCATGGCTGTACTGGGAGGGGTGTATGCCTCCCCCACAGCCTTGTTTGGCTAAGTGACCCCCACCAAGTACTGTGATGCTGCAGCTCAGTGGTTAACCAAGCTAGCTGAGACCTGCTCTAATCTGTACCTTGCAGTTGTCTTTCTGATGGAGCCTTGGAGGACCTAGGAGTCCATCCAATAGCACTGCATCCCATGGGAAATCCCATGGTGATATCCTTGCAGAGACACTCATACCCACCCAGCCTGCTTTTTCTCTTGGTGTCCCATGCTTGTGTTCTGCACAGATTGCATTTTGCCTTTTACACGGTAACAGTAAAATGGTTATGTTTGATAGTCAATTGCTGTCAGGAGGTCCAGAGGTGCTCTTCTCAGCATGACACATTTCTCAGTGGTGGCGGTAAGGTCTGTGCTGGGCAGCAGAGCAGGAAGCAGGAGCAGTGAGTCCACTGAGGAGGAAAGCACTGGCTAAGGCTCTCGTGTGAGGTGGAGCCCAATGTCCTAAATAGTGCAACAGGCCACAGAGCTCCTCACTCTCTGAGTGTACCTGCTTGGGTGGGCATTTTTACCTCTGTTGCTGTGTAGGATTTTTTGCCTTTTTACTTCCAATCACCTAGATAAGGTCTATTCAATACTCCTACACATATTTAGCCAGAGATTTGCAGCATTGTTTCAAGGAACATTTGAATCTCATTTCTGCTGTATTTGTTAATGGAATATCTTGTGTTATTATGTGTTCAAATATTATTTATTATGTTCAGTGTGAACAAAACAATTTTATTGCCCTCTATTGCATGTTAATTTGGGGATAGTAATCCAACAGTGTTGCAAATTACTCTTTGCTGAGGAAGTGGAAACATGCTAAAAACCAGAAACTCTGACTGTCTGCTGGTAGAGGTAGGAAAAAGAAGCCTGTCGGTGTAGGAGAAGGGAATAGAGGTGACGTTGTCCCTGATAACTAACAGCTGTGTTAATTACCCAATACAGCCATGCCCCTGATGAGTAACAACTGTATACAATAAAGATAAGTGTGATAAAAGGGCATGCGTTAACTAGTGAAGGGATTATCATGGACGATCGAGAAGGAGGACGAGCCTTGAGGAAGAGGGAACAAGAGAATCATGAAGCAGAAGGATCCTGAGCAGACAGAATCACTGCTGTGAGGTTAGTCTGGATCTGCAGTCAGAGCCTGTTGTTGGAACCTGCAGCCATAGTCTAGCCAGGTAAAAGCCTGCAGTCAGAGTCTGCAATCTAATACCTGCAGTCACAGTTTAGCAGGAAATACTCAGCAGTCAGAGGCTGTAAGGGAAACCTACAGTAGGAACTTGCTGCAGCCAGAGTCAGCGAATAGCTGGAGTCAGGATGGCTGAGCTGTAAAGAGGAATAAACCAGGACCCTTTTCATGCTGTGATAAACAAGTCTATGTCTCGGCTCATTTCTACCTTCTAACAAGAGGGCTGCTGCAACATATTGGTGCAGTATTTAGGACAAAGTGTTCTGGAAAGGCTTATAGTGTTCTGGAAAGACTGATTGAGCTGAAAAAGAACAAGCAGAATGGGAAAAAAGATGATGCTTTTATTGTTAGTCTCTTACAACTGACAGGAAATGTCTTTAAAAAGTAGTCTTTGAAGAGGGTTGTCTAGTTCTGATTATTTTATTGCAAGTCCATGCCACTGCTGTGTGTTTTGATAAGTTCTCTAAAATATTTCAACCTGTTCTAAAGTAATCAATGCATCCATTTTTTATTCCTCAGGCTTACATACAGTGTGCAATCATTAATGAAGTCTGTGTCTGATATTTTACACTTCCCCACACCTAAAAGTAATAAGAAACTATTTTATAGCCAGACATATCTTCTGACGGCTTACTTTAAAAGAAAAAAATTTGAGAGGCTGACAAAATCAGAAAAAGTACTGGAACTACTATTAAGATTAATATTTTTTCCTTTAAGATTATTTTTCAATGGTCATTTATTTCTAAGGAATTTTTAAAGTGATATGAAGAATCTAAACAGAAGAGAAATGCTGAAACAACAAACATCCATATCTGAAGTAGCAAAGGGTTTTCAAGACTACCTGTAATTGGTTTTATTTCCCCCGAGGAGATTGCTCACTTCTTCTGAAGAAATGGTGTGCCTTCTCCAGTAAGACCAATCTGTAGAGCTGAAACAGGAGAAAAAGAGGATTCTGAATTCTAGATGCTAGATTTCCAGGGATTCAGTCATGACAGGACTGATTTGTTGTTTTCACAGTGGAAAGCATTCACTCCTTCAGGCAGCCTGTATACAAAAGTCACTCTTCAATCTATTCCAATCTACCCTGAACTCCTAAAGATTGTTACTGATATTCTAAGTAACATGGAAGGAGAATTTTTGTTTTATGTACATGCCAACGGTTGTCCTCACAATCTCCAAGGAAGACTTTTGGAAAGGTGAAATATCAGACACAACCTTCAGAGGATGAAAACAAACATTGTACCCTACCTCCCATGAAGACTACTTGCAGAATAACAACTGTGCTGAACTGCTCCCACTGCTGAGTAAACACATTTCAAAGCTTCCCTTTCTACTCTCAGAATTACTTTGGGATTGTTTGTTTCTTTTTCAACTGTTTTGCACTCCAAAATTACATCAGGATGCCTGAAAACCAACCCCAACCAAGTCTTTGTATCAAATTTCACATCAGGGTTTTATCTTATGTTGCAACAAAGGGAATAATTTCTGATGTGCTTTAATGTATGCTGCTGTACCTGCTCAGAAAATGAGGTAGTTCATATGAAATTTCACACAAGAATTATATATAATTATCTCCCCTCTAAAAGGGAATGTACTAGGCTGAGTATCTGTGAAGACTATTTAATGCTATTTTAAAAGATAAAAATGTAGGCAGACAGATTTACATTTAAATCATATTTCAATCAAACTTAAAGGTTCAGTTTACACAGTTAGAGCATAAAAACTTAGCTCATTAAATATGCATAATGTTTTGCATTTCATGAAGGATGTGGATTGTACTTTCAATTTCCAAGCAAATTAAACCTGCTGTCAGTAACTACATTGTAGCAGGATACAGTGGGCTCTGTGGAAACCAATTTAAACAATTTATGCTACTGCATATCAGTTGGGTGAATTGGATTTCAGATAAATTCTCAGTGACAAGCTAGACTCTTCTTGCAAGAGTAGGAAGAATCCACATCTCTTTTTCTGATCACAAGTTTAGAACAATACTTTTATGCTCCATGCAAAGGAGTTGACAGAGTTGTGGTGAGAGATCCTGCACAGAAGGCACAAAAAAATAATTGTTATGCAGCAAGAGACAGTCTCCATAACTTAGCAGCAACTCTGTCTTGCCATGCACACACGAGGAATTGACCAGGGAATTGTGTATCTTGAGAACAGCCCCCTCATCCCCAGCCTTCTTCTGTGTCAATGTAGTCAGTGACCCCATGGTATCCTCCTTTCTCATTTCAGTTCATGGAAACTTTGAGATGCCTTTTTTTCCCAGCCTTTGAAGGCTGTATAAGGAGACAGATTGTGCATTAATTCATTCCAGTCAATCTACCTCATCATATGGTTTTCCTTAATCCCTGTGTTGTAAAAAAGAGGAGAACAAACCCTGCCTATCCAGTACCTCATGGTTTGGGTCTTTTTTTCATGGGGTGTAATTAGTAAACTACACTTGAATTCAAATTTTCAAACACTAACTTTCCATACCGTCAAAGTGCTCTAATGAACAGCCAGGGACACATCATCTTGTATAACTTCTTATGGTACTTACTGTACTTAAAAAAGATATTCTAAGAACTTTCCAAACATTGATTCATCATCCAGCTGAGAATTCTGAGAACTCATCTGTTGAGAAAAACACTTACGATAAAGGTGAGGCCATTAAGTAACTTTCTGCATTTAATTGAAAAATATTTCAAATAACTGTATGTGTAACATAAACACAAGTCTGAAGGTAACCAAATGTCTAAGACAAGATAATTTTATTGAACAAGTACAATTCCTTAGTAATAATGCATTTATGTCTTTAAGTTGGAGGGTTCTAAAGCCCTTTACAGACTGCATGCACTGTTTTCACTATTTTCATAAAAATTAACAAAAAGCTCTAGATGGTACTCTTAAAAATTGAATGACTCAGCAAAGTCCTTTTATGATTCTTTTTCAAAAAGACTCTGGGAGACTTTGTATTATAATTATATCCTCCCAGTCAACATATTTTTAAATTGCTGACACCACTTGAAGAAATTGGATTCTGTTTGTAGAACACCCAACCATATTTTCACCAATCTTATCACTGGACAACAATCACAGCAAATACAATTTTCAGCCATAAAGTCTGTCTTTCCAAAAGTAGCATCCATCTCCCAAAAGATTTCCATCAGACACTTCTGTAAGTTTCAAGTTTCCTCTGGATAAATCTGTCATGCAATTAAGGTTATGGATGGGCTGCTGTGACAAATAGGTTGCCATTTGCCTTTTGATGTACTTTTGATTTTGATGTTTTAAGTACTTCCTTCTTTTAAATGCTGTCTTCTGGGAGCTGTACTCACTCTATTATATGTTTTGGATAAAACACTTGCAGCAGCATCTTTTCTTTGTGAATCCAAAAAGCATGTTAAAATGTGTCTTATTTTTCCCAGGAGTGAATATTATTTTGAATACTTACTGTATTGTGGAATAGCCTGCAGACTAAAGAGTGTGTTTACTTACTGGTCTTCTCTGGTCTGAGAAATCTTTCAGTTGGTAAAATAGAATCATAGCATCACAAAATGGCTTGGTTTGGAAGAGACCTTCAAGATCATCTAGTTTCAAACCCCCTGCCATGGGCAGGGACACCTTCCACTAGGCTGGGTTGCTCAGAGTCCCATCCAATGTGGCCTTGAACACTTATAGGATTGGGCATCCACAGCTTCTTTGGGCAACCTATACCAGTGCCTCACCACCCTCACAGAAATGAATTATTTCATTCTTCCAAAATATCTAAATAGTAATGTTTTTTGTGCGGCCTTCATTTGCCTCTTTTGCCTGTGCCTTATGATACTATCTTTGTATTATGATTTACTATTTTTCCTCAACATCTCTGCCTTGTTCATTGCACAGTGGAATAGGTCTGCCGATAAATCACCTCTAAGGAATGAAAGAGACTGCTGTCTGAAGGAATTCCTTTGCCAAGCTTGGAATAATAAGGCAGGAACCTAAACGAGAGAGAAAAACTAAGACAGCTATTGCTGCTCTGGAAGAATAGGTTTTACTCCTCTCTTTACTGCCTGAGTTTCTGACTGGTGTTACTGTCCACTGCTAGAATAACTTTTGTCTAGTAACTGTTTTTTTCTTGTTCCTTTTTTTTCGTTATTTTTTGGCATTAGGTTTGCACTGAAATATCTTTCTAAGAAAAAAAAAATTGAATACTATTTTAAAAATGTAAAGGATGGGAGATAAAATCTATCCTTTTATTATTTAAGTAATTCTATGATTAAACCCAGAAGCTAGTCCATACTGCTTTACTCCCAGCTTCTCACTGATAATATTTTCCAGTTTATTCATGTCTTAATTTTGCCTGGCTTTCCCTACTTTAATATGAAATATTTCAGGTCAAAGAGATTTAATTCATTATTAAAATTATTTATTTAAATTCCAATCAGCATAAGCTTTTATAAAAATAACTTCAAAACCTTGTGCATTCCTGCTTTTCACTGCTGTGTTTAATGAAGAAATTATGAATGCAGATTCTAATGTCATCAATGTGAGGATATTGCTTTTGAATTTTGCAGCACATCTGGAGGCAAAGAAATAAAATGGCCCTTTAAAAGCAATGTTTTCTTATTGCAAGTAGTTAGGCAATTCCCTAGTTCCTCTGCACACAAGCAATGACTAGTTCTTCTGTTTCATTTGTGCAAATGTATAACACAATTCAGAATCTGCCCCTAAACCAGGCAACTGATCTGCAAATAAATTTGAGTTAGGTAATGAAGAATATTGTTGTCTGAGGGCTCCAATTCCAGTTTTATTGTATTTTTTCTCTTAGTTGTCTAATGTCCTTGTAGCTTAAAACCCAAATTGCCTTGCAGTTAATGAGGCATAATTACTTCCACTTTGTAAACACTAAGTATTTTCTCTGTTTTCTCAAAGTTTTTAGGTCAAAACACTAACACTTAAGAATAGTCTACATTCATCACTTCATTTGGGCTGTTAAAGGATGAGTTTTCGCAAGGCAGTTAAGCAATTTAGGAAGGTATGTGCTACTAGTCTTACGTGCTGGTCAGCGTAAGATAGCATCAATGATTTAGAGGTCTTGATATACTAGCTGCCAAATGTATTCAGAAGATGTATAAGGTCTAAAAACACTTTCTCAATATCCAGGTTATAAAATAGGAAGAGATAAAGCACTGAAAGTAAAACAAACAAACAAAAACCCTCATAAAATTAAAAGTAAAAACTTTATCCAGGTTGGTCTATATTCAAATTCCTACTACACGTCTTTCTTAAGTATCTACTTCATTTTTATGCTGCCATCCTTCTATTATGGGCAAGTAATTAACTCTCCAAAAGATCAGTTTAACTTAGAAGAGAAAATACTTTAGTTTAGGGGAGAAGACTACTAAGACTACTTCATATAAAAAATGAACTTCCACATGAAATTGCCTCTAACACTGAAACTGCTGCCTATTTCATCATAATGTTTCAATGTCTTCTGTTCAATTTATGTTGTAATAATACTATTACTTTTATGAGATAAGGAGGCATAGGTAATTATGCTATATACTACATAAAATTTTTTTTAGCTACAAGTAGTTGCAAGCTTTGTGCATTAAGGATGTTGCCTTTGTACTGCATGCTAAGGAAAAGTTCTAGAAATTATACTAACTAGAAATATAACTACTTGTTCAAATATTAATATACTCCCCATATAGTCATTATAACTAAAAGGGAAAAATTGCTTCTGAACATTTCACATTCATCAATAGTTCATGAAAATACGTAACAAGTTATGACACATCTAATAAAGATGAAAGGGATGAAAATCCTTGTGAATTTTTAATATGGATAATAAAGGGCATTAATACAGCTTAATTATATTGATAAATAATTTAAATTACTTTTTAAACTGTTTTATTTTTATTTGAAATAACTTTATGTGGTATTCTTGCAGGAATTATAAACATGGCATTATACTGCCAGCCACTCTACAAGGGGAAGTAAAAGTTGTTTTATTGATGATCTGAACAAATATAACCATTTAAAACATTCTTAGAACATTTCAGCCAAAATGCTGTGTATTTTAAAGTATCCTTTTAAATCCAAAGTTTAGATAGATATTAAATAGTAAAAAGCACTCAAAGGTCTGTCCTGAGATAAGATGTCTAATTGGTCTGTCGTCTAAAGGCAAATCAGTTTCTTTACATATTATCATACAAAGGAATTATGTTGCTGTCTTAGCAGGGGATACGTCTGGTTTTCAGTCAACTCAGGTATAGCTAAGTTAAGGGAAATGTAGGTATTTCGTTTAAAACCAGGGGCTTAAACCAAAGTTCAAGATTAAGTCCCTAGCTTTATCTCGGTGAAATACTGTAACTTTATTTTCTCAGCAAAGTAAGCTAATATTGCATAGGGGTTTAAACTACTTAGCAGTTCAGGGTTGACACACTTGTAGCAAGATCCATGTGCCCAGATTGAAATTTGTCTTTTTCATCTTTGCTGCATTTTCACAGGGGAATGCACTAGTGTACCTCCCTTTCCCTCTTTCTTCATCTCTCTCTGTGGTCCCTAGCTGCAGCCTGCTGACACTTACCTAGAATCATAGAATATCTTAAATTCTAGGGGATCCATAAGAATGATTGAGTCCAATTCTCTTCTTCCCACAGGACTACCTAAAACTAAACCATATGACTACAAATATTGTCCAGACATTCCTTGAACTCTGTCAGGTTTGATCCAATGACCAATTCCTTACAAAGCAGCTATTCTCCCAGTGAAGATCTTTTCTCCTGATGTCCAATCAGAACTTACCTGAAGACAATTTGTTTCCATTCATTTCCTCATGTGCTATCACTGGTCATCACACAGAGAGTAGCACAGCGCCCCCCCGCCTGCCTTGAGAAAGCAAGGAGGGCAAACCCTCAGCCTTCTCCAAGCTCAGCAATCCAAATGACCTCAGCCTTTCCTAATAAATCTTGTTCTTGGGTCCTTCCACCATCTTCTCACTCTCCCCTGCATACACCCTAATAACTTTAGAGCCTCCTTTCGTTGTGGCACCCGAAACTGCCCCCAGCACTCAAGGTGAGGCCACCCTAGCTCAAACAACTTGCCATCCACCCAAGCACTCAGATCTCTTCCCACTGGGCCCCTCTCCAGCCTCTTGTCCCACAGTTTGGCTGTATAAGCTGTACAACATGCTGTAGTAACTGGTTTGGTCTTACCAGCTACCTGAGTTTCTCCCATTCAGGTTCTGAGAACCAGAGAAACAAGTATCACAGCCACCTGAATCAGCCAGTGCAGCAAAATTTATACAGGGAAATATATATTTAATTTTATTTAGAAAGACACAGATGCATTACTTGGCAGTCCTGCCACTTGAGGACAGGTGCCTCCAGAGGTCCAAAGAAATTTTGTGTCCTAAACTTAAGTGAGTCTGATTTCTGCCTTCTCCACCTGAAAAGTTTCATGAAAATCTGTCAGGGCTGTTTCTTAACAGCTCTAGAGACTTTTGGTCCCTCTCCTCAAAGTACGTTTATGATCTCAACAGGGATCAAAATTACTAGCTGTGTGCTGTGCTGTGCACAAACGAATTGCAAATGTTCACTGTCAGTGACTCTATTGAACATTCCCCATCCTCTAGTTTGAAAGATCCCTACAGAGAAATACTTAAACCCCAACACTATGCCAGTAAGCAAGCCAACATCTATATTAATAAAGCATTAAAAACTCTGCATATTTATCCCAACCTCTACATATTTAACTTCTGAAATATTTATAAAGTGCATAATACTTTGTGGAGTAGTCTGTATTTTATATTAGAAAATAAAAATTACAGTTAAAAAAATTCTTTGTCCTCTCCAAAAGTGGATGCTAACAGGAACTTCTGGTAGGAGCCAAACTCCATCTTTGGAACAGCTAAGCAAAACACCTGCTTTCCAGAGGTAGAATGTGACTGGTGCACTTCTTGCACCCAGAGAAATACCACATCCATGGCCTCCCAGCAGAGTAAAATTAAGATTTTTTTCTTCCTCTCTATATACTTAAAGCTGGGGGTAATCAAATGGGTCACACAGGTGATAGAGAAAGAGATTCCCTCACTGTCCAATGATATTACAGGTCTTAAAAAAATCAAAACAAAAAAACCTCCAAACCCCCAACCATACAGTTGCCTAGAAAATAACAGCTTCGTAGATATCTATAAACTACCCTCTCATGTAAATATCCAAGGAAAGTATTTAGTCATGCATTAGAATAAAATAAACCACTACAGCTGAGATAAGATATTTAGGAGCAAAATTTTGTGATTTTATTTCACAAAATATTTATAAGTTTTAAAAAATGGTTGCCTTCCAATTAAGAAGAAAATCATACCAAAAAT
The DNA here is from genome assembly GCA_013399915.1 of Illadopsis cleaveri. Classification (NCBI taxonomy): domain Eukaryota; kingdom Metazoa; phylum Chordata; class Aves; order Passeriformes; family Timaliidae; genus Illadopsis; species Illadopsis cleaveri. The sequence goes on along the minus strand of VXBB01002167.1, from coordinate 2,573 downwards.
GTCCCTAGGAATCATACAAGAAGAGAAGAAGTGGAGCAAAACCTGCCCTAGCTTTTAGAAAATTGAAATCTTTCATCCAGAAAACACTCAAATTTGAAAGGAAGGAAGGTGACAGAGTGTGTGCACTTCAGTGAAAGTGGATCATGCTATTTCAGCTTCCCTGCTGTCTCCTTTTGCAGCAGACGACGCCCAGAGGTCCTTTGATCGGATGTGTCCCCTTGAACAAGGACACCTCTTGCCAGCCATTGGAAAGCAAGATGCCTCATGGGCCAGATCACCTGCAGAACTGGGGACATGGCTTATAAACCCCTCATAAAACAAGATGCATGTCCGTGTTATACTTCATCATCATCTGGCTTGTACCACATTTGGGCTGAGGGCGAGCCCAGGACCACCTATAAAACCTTGTGTCAAAACATTTTGATTTTTATGCATTTTGATACCTTTCCTGACATTTATCTAAGATTCAAAAGTTTTAGTAGTTTTCCCACTGTCTTGAGTATTTAAATGAAAAATGAATTCTCTCTTTTGATGAATTTGATCAAAACATAACTGCAAGGTCATCACAACAGGGCATCTCCATCTAAGGTATGTTTGGGGTTTGCTCATGCACTTGCACACCTGCTAAAGAATTAAGCTAGATGACAGGAATGCTACTGCTTGTGTGAGAAGAGCAAAATGATAACAGTGTATGAAGGGATACTGCCAAAGCAACAGAGGAAACCAATGTCCATAAAAGTCATATAAAGTAAGGACTGAAATTAAATTTTAGTTCTTCAGCAACGATATTCAGCACTATCACACCTTAAACAAAAATTTATTTCTTGGTGCACTAAAATTGAATCCTGTTCTTAAACAAAAAATGCATGATCTTATTAGCAGCTTCATAGAATAGTATTAAAATACATCTGTTGATATAGTAACCTTTGTTATCTCTCCTTTCTTCTGTATTGTTTGGCTTTTTGAGCCTGTGTGTAGGAACTGCATATCAGACCATAGATAAAAGAAAGAATTTCATGGGTTGTTCTCAATAATTTAGTGCATTACAGAGATTTGAAGAAATTGTAATTTCTTTACTTCCTTTTGCTGGATTTTAGGCCTAAGTGGAGGTATCTAAAACTCTGGGAGAAGAATGTCTTTTCAAAATTAAATGTCACGAGGGACATTTAGGTAACTTCTTCAGACTATTCAGACATGCTGGTGATTAGATATACGTCAGCTAAAATCCATGTTTCTGGGAACAATGAGCAACTATGTCTTATATGAAGATTTGAAACAGCTAATAATAAACACCCACTGTGAAATATAAAAACCTTGCCTTTTTCTGCTCAAGATTACTGAAGCTGTGTTAACACTGCATAGGTGACCTAGGGTCAGAACTCCAGGCTCCCACCTGCCAAGTCAGCTGTCACGGTCAATTTATGTCCATAGCTTCGTTCCCAGCTTGGTCTTGCCATTTAAGCAGCGCAATTTAGGGCCAATTCTACTTAACAACTCGTTGTTATTAAGGGATTTTACAGAGTGCAAGCATGGTTGTTGTGAGACAGGAGCTTGCTTTTCAAAAGGAAAAGAGGAGTTGAAGGTGAAGGCTCAATTGTTTGACTTGCAACTGGTGCTGCTTGGTCAAATGTGAACTTTGGGGGAGGGTCAACATTAGTAATTGTATTCACTTTTTCTATCACTTCATGGTAGTTGGCTAAAGTTTTACTTCATCATAGTCTTAACACAGTCTACTGCTTTTGTTTACCTGTTTAAATAATGTTGCAGTGCATGATTAGGGTTTTTCAATTTTGTATAAGTTTCTTGTTTCTTGTAATGGTACGTTCCCTTTTCTCTCTACCCTTCCCCACTCCTTGTCCTCGTGGTGTCTTCTTAGCCCAGGTAGCCCAGGTACCCACTCACTTCTATTGTTTTTGTCAAGTACCCAAGCTCAAAGCCACCCCCCATCCCAGGAGGGTACTTAAGGGGTGACAAAGGGCCAGTTGGCCTCTTTGGCACCTTGGGCGCCTCCTCTCTTGCTGCTCCTGTTCTCTCCTCGCCTTCTNATGCCCACAGAAACAAACCTAGGCTTTAATATCCAACTTTAGCAGTCTAAAATATACATCTGCAAAGAGGGGTGATTTTGAAACCTTCACATCATGAAAAAAAAAAAAAAGACCACATTTAGTGTGCAGTTGCTGGAAGGTGCCAGTTGAATGGGAAGGTCTTGATGGGCCAGACAAACCATTCTGAATAGTGCCTTATGCAATGCTATTACACCTCCTAAAAAAAAATTTAAGGAAGTTCTGCTTTAGATTCTGGAAAAAATGAAACATTTAATCAGTGGTGGACATACTTTGGCATAGCTCTGACTAGAGAAAATGGTTGTTTCTAATTCAAAGCCTTTTAATATTGTTTTACATGTCAAGGATGACTTCTCTGTTCAATTAGTGTAAGCAATAAGAAAATCAAAACTACTTTTTGGACAATTTGTGGGAAAAGATTTCTACTTACGAAACACAAAAGAGAGTTGATGAGCAGTTATATTCACCTGCAGAGCATCTTTTTTCTAATATAGAAGATAAAAAGCATTG
>VXBB01002166.1:40668-77755 GCA_013399915.1 Illadopsis cleaveri | reverse complement strand
AAAAAAAAATAAGGGAAGAAAATAGTGAAATTCTAATACCAAAATTCAGGGTGGCAGAACAAGAAAATGCAGTGAAGAGAATATTTTTGTGTTTTCTGTCTTCTTGTTGTTCAACCCAGACACAAAAATAGGGGATATGCAGAATTAGGCATCTTATGGAAGACTTTCCAGCATGCTTTCTAACAGCTCCTAAGGCTCAGCATAATTAAAGATTATAAAGAAATAATTTATATATTCTTTGCAGAAAGCCACAAAAGCAGGAAATTATCTGAACAGTCTTTTGATAAGTTTAGGTCTTGAAAGTTGCTGAAACTCAAGAAAAGGCTCACTGCTTTGGTAGGGTAAAAAAACTCACAATAAGATAATATTTTAAATTTGAAAGGGCTTTTTTCCCCTTTTTTTTTTTTAATCACCACCCTCTTGCAGCAGAAAAGGAGATTAGAATAATGCCTGCAGGCTTTTAAGCATGGTTATACTTCAATGGTAAACTGTGTTCTCTGTTCTAGAACATACACAATATTAGGTATACTCTCATGAATGGCAAAGAAAATTACACTGGAACCAATATAAGCATGGTAGGCCATTTCCTTTTCCATCCCTTCACTTATAGAAAAAAATCAGATCTCCTCCTCATAATCAAAGTGCTTTAGTCATTTTTGCTACTATGCAAAGTTAGCATTAAACTGTTAATATTTAACTGCCAAACAACAGACAACTCTCAGAAATTAAAACAGTATTCATACACTAAAAAATGTCAAAGAAAAATAACTTCTATTTAAACATAGAGGACAAGTATGGATTAAAACTGCAAGTACCTGAAAAATTATAAATCATATTATAAACATGACTTTTTAAAACAGTACAGAAGAAAAAAACTGAGGTAGTATTGGAGAAGAAACAATTCTGATTCTTCAGAAGACAGTACAAGACCCCCAGTTCTAAGTGGAAAATCCCTGACATCCAGCAGTCCAAAGTACAAGAAAACCATAATGAGTCACCTGGATGGAGGATGGCTGAAATGTGGGAATCTCTCTTCTTTTGATTGAATTAGCAGATTCATTAATTTAAAAACCATTAGGAGACTGTCCCTCCTCCTTACAAGAGAGTGAACTGTCTGGGGAAATATGTAGACTACACTTGGATAACTGGACACAGTTAAAATCCATTAAACATAACTGTTTAGGTAAATGTCTGTTAAGCAACAAAATGAGTGATAATTAGGACACAAAAATACATTTATTTCTTCCAATACACGTGTAACAGTCTGCAGGAGTTTGATATGCCAACCAAATAGCCCAGACAGCTGATTTGTCTTCAGCAACCTGCCTGTAATATACTGAGTCTTTTTGAAGCACACTGAAAGAAGAGAAGCTACTTCCAGAGGCCTGGATTCAAAGAAGGATTTAGCTCTTCAGTGTTTATATCACTTCAAATAAATGGGAAGTTAGTAAAAATGTTTTGCTGAGACTGGGCTATGTCTAATCATATATGAAAACAGAAGAGGTCTGATGGGAAACCATGAATAAACAAATCAGTACACAAACTTCATTAGAGTATGCACTCAGTCATATAACCTTCACAAGATCATGCCTCTGCTCTGCATCTCTCTTTTCCCATTCACATTAAAAGGTTTCTGCCTCCCTTCTCTGAAGCAATTTGAGATAAAAGGAATAAATAAGCAACATAATTATGACAGTGTTGTTCTATGAACAGAGTTCATCTACACTTTAAGTGGTTTCTGCATGAGATTTCAGGCACAGCTTAGCAACAACAAATCTCATACTTAAGCTGGCAAAACCAGCATAATAAAATGCACTGATTCATAATGTAATTTCCAAGGCACTAATAGTGGAAATAAAATTTTTGCTCTTCAAGATCACCCAGTTGTAAGTCCTCTATATTAAGTATGATTTCCCACTAATAAACACACTAAACTAAAATTTGAAATGGTATCTTAAATACTGTGAAGCAGAGATAGTTGAAATACAGTTAGAAATCCTTTTTTTTAAAAAAGGGAGTAATTAATTTAACTATTTGTAGCATTGGCTACAGATCAAAACAACTCCAGTAGTTTTAAATATTCCGAAGCATGCAAGAATATTTTCCTAGGTACTTGAAGGGGGGCAAAAAATCTATTTTTTCCTATAACAACCCAAATTATATTTTTCTTTAGTCTCCTCATGAGGTGATAACCATCTTATAAACATAATGAGTTAAAATGAAACTATACAGAAGATATATTTAACTTCCTCACATCTTACTAGTCCGACAAGTACAAATATTCTAATACTTATATTACTACCCATTTCTGAGTTTTAGATTTAATCCTAATGGATGCTCAGAATTAGTACTACACTAATAATATAAAGTATTAGCTAAAATGTCGAAGTTATTGACATGGAAAATAAACATTCACTATTTCAACATCAGAACATACCAGCATATGGGAGCAATAAATAGAAGCAATTATGTGGGCTTAATAAAAAGAAAATATATTGAATCAGAACAAGTAATACTGGCATAGGTTTAAAGGTACTATTTGAATTCATCAAAGTTTTGAGATTTATTAAAAGAATAAGTTTTAAATATTCAAGAGTTCAGATTTATGACCAACTACCAGTATTAGGCCAAACCTAGTCCATAAGTACAATCACAGAGCTACTTCATTTTACTTTGTATGAATGCTTATGCAAAAAAGAATTACATGAAAAACATACTCAGAGCACAGGCATTTTCTACACAATGATCACTTTCATTTGTCATTGTTCCAATTTACTGTGAAGCAAAAAAAAAAAAAAAAAAAAGACTTATTCATATGGATTCTTTGACAGAAACACCAATGACATTTTGAACTAAGAAGTGATATCTGTCCTATCTCTTGCATATTTTACATGAGTTCCCTTCACAAAGAGGCCCACACATGAGATAGTTCAAAATGCTGCAGCAGTAGTGCAGCTGCTGCAGCAGCTAAAGCTGGACTGAGAGGCAGTATTGCAGCATCCTCACGTACTGAGAGGGCTCTGCACTTGTGGGAATTTCCACAATAGGCAAAAGACAGTGTTGGCAATGGAAGATTATGACAGATGGTTTGCAAAGTCCAAGGGGACTGACAAATAATTCATCCATCGAGTCTAAAGACTGCACAACTGCTCAAAAAGTTAGATTAGTGATAATTGGGCATCAAGGACAGGTGATCATGGTCACCATTCCCTTTGTTACTTTAGGAAGAAGGGGATTGTAGGAAGGATATTATGAAGGCTACATTCAGTTTCTTAGTTGGAAACTGAAATCAAGGACCTCCATGGCAGCATTCACCAAAATGTTTAAAAATCCTTGTTCAAGGCCCAAGAAACCAACTGTCTCAATGCAACCATGAGATACGGGGGAGAAGCTGTGACACACAAAGAACTGGGAAAATCGGGATTAACCAGAAAAGCAATTCTGACCTCCTGCAATGTCAGCTGACCAGCACCTGCAAGAGCGAACAACAAAGAACAGGTAAAAGTTGTGAGTGCTTGTACAACAGTATTAGAAGCCTAGAGATGTGTTAGATAGGAGACTTCAATCAGGAGATTTTATCTGAGACACAAAAAACTCAATATGCAGATGCAGCGATTTTTGTATTTCCATATGCAGTATGGACTAATGTCAGGTCAGGACAAGATGCAGAAATACAATTTTTTGGATGCAGTGACTGGTTCCTAGAAGAATTAGTCTTAAATCCCTGAAGAGAACCTCTTCAGGCTTTACTCAGAAGTGAAGCACATGATTTGTATTGAGTTGTGAGTGGAAAAACACAATGTTTAAAAGTAATCAGAACTAATTTTAAAATAATACTGAAAAAAAAAGAATATTCCAATAAATCCAACATAATTATATCAATTTCAAGAAAGGACACAAATAGAAATGGTACAAGAAGACAAATCAAATTAAGAAAACCCAAAAGGAGTTGTCAAAAAAAAGCATGCGAGAATGCGAGCATGAGCTGATCAAAAAAACAGTGTACTAGATGACCAGATAAAACTGCCTAACATTTCTGATAGAAAACCAAACAGATAGAGACCTTCTTAGCCCAACAGCAAAGTAAAGGAGATTAATTCAGTGAAAAGGCCAACAGTTTAAAAAATCTGGAAACTTAACTGAACAGGGAGAGGAAAGCACACAAACTATGAAAGATCAAATGTATTTAAAATAAAGGAAAAAATAGAAAAAAATTCAAAGAAATCCTTGCAAGATTTACAATAGACTGAAAGAAATACTCTCACCCGTTTTAGGGGTTGTTTGGGTTGTGGTTTTTTCTCTATTTTTTTTTCCTGGGGTGTATTTTTGCTTTTGAAAACAGAGTCTATAACTAACTTCTGCAGTTTCTCAGAGGGTACTGCATAGGTACATAAGGAACCTAGGGGAGAATAATCTCATGTACAAGTACAGGTTCAGGGCTGACCTGCTGGGAACCAGCTCTGATGAGAAGGACCTGAGAGTCCTCCAGAGCAGGTTAACCACGAGTCAGCTGCCCTTGCAGCCAAGGTGTCAATGGTATCCTGGGGTGCATTAGGAAAAGTGTGGCCAGCAGGCCAACAGAGATGATTCTGCCCCTCTACGCAGCCCTAGTGAGTCTCCATCTAGAGCACTGTGTCTAGTTCTTGGCTCCTCAGGTAGATGGAACAGTGATTTGACTCAAAAGAGCATTTTTTAACTTAGTATATTCCAAGGACCATGATAAAATAAAACCAGAAAAGCCTAAGCAAATCATAAAAAACAGAAGACTGAAAGTTAAGAGGTCACAATTCCTATGTGCAGAGTATAACAAGCCAGTCCCTGATATAAAGGGCTTCACTTTGTCACCTAGTTTTTGGAAATGCATCCAGCAATGTTCCTTTCTCAATTTCAGCTTTTTTTTTTTCTTTTTGGGGGCGGGGAGGGCGTGGTGTGGATAACTAAACTGAGAGAAAAATCAGATGTGTATACTTTACTCTAAGATGGCCGAAAAATTTTGGTAGATCGCTGTCGACTCAAAACTAATTTAAAGAACAAAATAAGCAGAACGGGGAAATATCATTTAAAATAAAAGCAATAGAAAAGCATTCCATACAACTCACAATTCAAATATGTGTTATTTAACATTAATTTTTCCATGAGTAAGCAATTGTTGCAAGTGTTTGCTATGCATTTGTGGTAAGGGAAACAAAAGGGCCCCCAAGGCAGCTTCTACATAGGAACATATTTGAAGACTAAGTAATCATTAGTAATAAAACTGATGACATTTGCTCACTTGTGTTATAAATGATTTTTGAAGTGACCGTTTCTCTTAAAAGGGAATCAGTGTTCCTAGACATACAGGATTTCTCCCAGAGAGCAAGTAACTATTCTAGCAAGAAGCACTAGTTATTGTCATAAAATTAATATTCACCTTATGTACTGAATGCAAAATCAGACAGCCTAGCTAAAAGAAAGCAGACTCCTTTACATGCTGCATTGCTTCAACATTAGCTTTGATCACACTGCACTTGAAAGGTGACAGATAAAAATAATTAGTCTCCCATCATAGTGTTTGCTCCTTCTCTGGACAGCCATGGCTGCCTGTGAAGGGATTATAAAGATAAATCTGCTTGTGTGTATGTCTCTGCTTTTCCTGCGTGCATCTGTCCTCTCACCTGCCTCCATCTTGCCTTATGCTTGGGACATAAACACATAGCAGGAGCTGGATTTTTGTTATGCATCTGTGCAGTGTGTAACACAATGGGGATCTGTAGTATGATAAATGTCACCAAGGGCTACCACTCTATAATTACCCAGGGTGCAACTACATACACCAAGACCTTTTATAACACTAATAGCAATTAAAATGTCTCACCATACTGGGAAGAGGACTTTTAGGACTAAACTATCTCACCCAAAAATGAGAAATAAAGATATTCAGTCTAGTTTTTCCTGTTTTACCATCCAAACTTTCCTTCCCCCTGTGAGAAAATTGGTAGAAAATCAGAATAGCAATTCCATTCACTCTACTCCTCAAAACAAAACATGCAGTATAGGCTCACAATGTAAGCTCAGAGCATAAACTTGTCTGCAGCCAGGAGGGAGCAAAACGAACTTGGCTGCCCCTTTTCCATGACATAATAAAAGCTGTGTCTCAGTCCTGACCAAGCAACAAACAACTTCTTCAGCAGAGAAGAAGCACAGCTGCCACCCATATGAAGGCAACAGCTATCCTTAATCAGCTTGATGCTGCTCTCATTCATTACTTTGACAAAGTAACAGGAAAAAATGGAATTTTTTCTATCTCACAAACGCTGTATCACAGGAAAAGGGAGTGAATGCCCATCAACTTATCTTCAAATACTACAGTTAGCTGAAACAGAAAATGCATGTACAGAGAAGTGATGGATTTCTGGCTAAAGCAATGGACTAAATATTTTCTCCTTTCAGATGACAATAAATATTCTCTGAATTCCTTAACTCTAGGAATAACAGCCCCTTATCTTAAGGGATAAGAACATAGTACATTAATACATCGTAACACTGTTGTCTTTGCAAATACATAAAACATTTAAAAAGATGACACTGCTACAAAAGATGACACAACAGGGCTAACAAGGCCATCCATAACTTGCCAAAACCTCTGAAGCCAGGATTATGTTTCACATCTCTCAACTGAAGTATCAATCAGCTTGGTCAACTAAGTAATATAAAAAAGCACAGTGAGGTATAAAAAGGATGTAATTAAGCTCCTTCTTTTCCTTCATGCTGAAAATCTTTAGTTTGGGACTTCATGACACAAAGCTAATAAAGGTTCTCAATCATCCTGCACTGGGAATTACATTAAAATAATGATACTTGATTGCAAATCTATTACTAAGTCTGTTTAGAATCATGTAAATCTGCTGGGTTTCGGTCACCAATCAACGCTGGGTCTGCAAATACCATGAACAAAGACTATCCACAGCACCCTGCTTGGCTTGGACCAAGTGAGCCACGTTTTAACAGGTTCCACTGCTTGTACTGGTGTTTTTTATGCCTTTAACTGGCTTGTTTCATGCTTCTATCAGAGGCTTTTTAACTTTTCACACAGCTTTCAATGAAAATTTAATGCAGAGACTACTGTCCTATATCTGTCGCAGTCCTGACATGGATTGCCTACATGACAGCAGAAGCACCCATACCTGCCTCTTGGGTTTTATGAAGAGTCATAAACTCTTTCTCCTTATGAATTTGCAGACAAGCACTGGTCAGGGCCACCCAGAAATCACTCATTCACTTTTGGTCAGGCCAGAAGGCACTGCCTCAATGGTACAGCTGAGTAGCAAAGTCTTGTGTGGTAGTATTCAGCACGGGGAACCAAAAGATCTGCATGAAGCACTGAAAGTCTGTGACAAAGCCAACAACCTAATAAAATATTTTCAGGAATTAATTTTAGTGCTTAATCCATACTTTGTATCATGCAACATTAAAAAAAAATAGGTCCTGTAATAGAGAAGTTTATAATATAGGAAAAGCACTTCAATGGATTCCCTGGATCAGTGAATAAATCTCCTGGTGTTGCATATATCACATATTATTTCCTTAAATTCCCTCCATCTTAAATGCACCTACTTTCTCTTACCCAGACCTGAAATGAGAAGCAAGTAATTATGAAGATTAGAAAATTTATGTTGATTTCCAAACTACATTTTAATTTTATTAAATATATATGTTCACAAAAAAAAAATTCCCAATCAAGGTTCTAAAATTCTCTTTTTTCCCCTCCCTGATGTATAATTCCTCTCAGAACAATTACATTTCCTTTTGGCCTTAAAACTTTCTGCCACTAAAAAGCTGCTGTCTTCTTATTTCCCTCAAAAGATAAGTTCTCCATCATGCTTTCCTCTTTCTCTGCTTCATTTGGTTTTCAGTTTCACAAAAGAGATTGAGTTTTGCTAACAATTTGCACAACAGGATTAGTATTTCTCTACTGGGAGATTAATACTCTGAATTGAACATACAGAATGTAGGATTTACAAGTTTAAAACTGCAAAATAAATCTCATTTAAGTGCAAATTATCTTTGCCATTTCTTTCATTTTAACACCATGGAGAAATGAAATCCATATCAATATTTAATATTATTCTACAATTAAAAAGCTGCATTAAGAACTTTAATGTCACAATTATCACCTCTCTGCTTTGGGACACTTGGCTGAATCTGTAATCAAGTTTGCAAACCCAAAGGACAAGATGAGCAAGGTCAATGACAAGACAATACACCCATTGTTTTGAGGTATAAACATCTAGCACGGCTTTTTCCCTTCTCAGATCCCTGGATGTATTTACTGAGTAACTGCAAATGCTGTTTTTCCTCTGCTACAACCTGCAATCAAAAAGAGTTATTTCAGCACTCCTCACATATCAATAACATTACAATTTGTTGGGGCTTTCTTTTTTAGAAAATCAAAACTCCAAGAAACAAAATTTTTCCGTACATCAAAATTTTTCTCTTAATGCCTCTTAAAGGCTTTCAGCTACCTCACTACTAACTTGAACATTTTGTCTTCCTTCATAACACCTAAAAAAATCCAGACACTTAGATTCCAGAACACTTCATTTCTTCAATTTTTCCCAATATCTCTGGGAAAAAAAAAAACCTCTCCTTGACACATTGATCCGTATATTTTTCAAAAAATGGTTTCCTGACATCATCTCAGCCCATACTCAAGGTTATCTCACAGAACATGATACTGGTGTATGCACTTTCAAAGAAAAACAGATTTGGCTATATTATAGAAGTAATTTTTCACCTTATCTAGCAAAAAAATCCCTGATACTCTTCTGTCTAGCGTGAAAGGCTCCATAGTTCATATTTTTGGCTCCCCACCTTGGTTTAGTATAATTACATGTATTCCAAGGCTATGTAAGAGATGCCCATAATATACAAACAAACCTTGAGAGCATTATGTATAAATCCTGCCCATTCAATCTAAATGGAGCAGTGACTGCAAAACAGCATTTGCTTAATGTTCCCCACAGTCCTTTTTTTAAATGGTGATAGGGGCAGATAATAGCAGCAGGTAGGACATATGTTATAGCTCTACAGAAACAAAAACAAATCACTGAAGAAAAAACATGCCAGGTAAAAGGCAGATTCCAAATATCACATTACTTTCTAAATATTATGATTCTACATAATAACATTTACTTAATTAATGCACATAAAATATTTCAAGGATTATATCAGAATGAAGTACAAAACTACAATTAGCCTTACAGAAAAGCATAATTTACATAAAATGCCAACAAACAGTATATTCTCTGTCCTCTGTAGCTACAGATATGTCTAAGGCATAGGAAGTAAAATTCTATTAGACATTATAAGCTTGTTTGTCAGTTCATAGGAGAGTGGGTGCAAAGCTTTCCTTTCACTAGACATTACAGGGAAAACTAACACTGTCCATGTTCAGCTTAGCAAATTAAAAACTAAAAATAACTACAATCATTATATTTAATTAGTACTTCTGATAGTAACCCTATCAGAGACATCTATGACTTCAAGCAGTCAACCAAATTATAAAAAAAGGAAAAAGAGAGGGAAAACATCTCCTCCAACAAATCAGTAACAAGATAAGAAACAAAATAAAAGAACACCAACCCCCATGAAAATTACGGGTTTTCATTCATGCACATGGTTCCTCAGTGGAAGAGCTGTGGACCATGAAACAGATAAAAAAAATTCCACGTACACTGCAGTGTGCTCAGACAGACTTCTGACAATGACAATAACTTCCTGAAGCCTTTCATAAACACTAAATTGACTTCAAATGCAAAACAGGTCAATGATCATGGAAATTCTATATGCACCAACAACAGACTAGCTTTTAGGATGTAGTGAAAAAAAAGAATACTAAGCAAGAAACACTAACTATCAACTCTCATATTTCCCTTCCACAGTATTCAACATCTACGCATTGCACAGAAAACACATCTGTCCAACACTGTTTTTAACAACAAAACTGACAGACATCACTATTCAGCCCTGTTGAAGGCAAATCTGTAGAAAAGCAGTGTCAAGAAAAAAAGGAAGCTAATAGACAAAGAGAATGAACAAGCATCAAGTCAAATTCAGTATAATTCAAATACTAAAAAAAAGCAAACTATGATGGATGGAAGTGCATTGCCTCTCCATCTATATCAAATAATTTTCACCAGCCCAATCAAAAAAATTGTCTTTTCAAATTTCACCCCAAATATTAGAGTAGAGAATTGCACTGACAATTTATATGCAAAGTGTTCTCCACTAAAATGAATCTAAAACTAATGGTCTAATATTAAATGACTTGCAGAAATTTTCTGATTTGTCATTCATTTCAAAAAGAGAGTATAATTCTTAAAAGTGGCTTCACAGTTAAAGGCAATGTCATTATTTATAGCTACAAAGTGGGGAAAAAAGGTCAAATGTCCAAGTTCTGAAAAATGGCCAGAATTTAGTAGAAAATTATAAATACTCAGTAATCAATCCATGATCTTTTGCCAAGCACTGTAACCCTCTATTATTAATCTCTTACTCCTTACTTACTCTCTTACAGCTCTAATCAGATGTTCTAAGGACCACTGGAGAACTTCAGCCAGTACCTCTGGGAATCACTTTATGTCTGTGCAGTAACTACTTCCACTGAAGTTAAAGCTCATTAAAGGATGTATTGCATATAAATTCCTAAGGTACATAATTGCTAAAATTGCCAGAAGTCTTGTATGCAACTGACAGAGAAGAGCAGTGGTTCCACAGCATAAACTGCTGAAATGCAAGCTCTGCAGTTAAAAAAACCTAAGTATCTTTCATAAAAGGCTATGACTGAACAGTCACTAACAAATTTCATAAAATTCTGATACTAATATGCACTGCTGTGCATTTTAAACTCACCTTATGCTATCAAGTGTATACTTCAGTTCTTTGAGCTTATCACATTAGCACAGGAAGAAAGACAATCAGAATTCTTTCCTCTTCAAGACAACGGCAGATAGAAAATCTCTTTTTATATTACCAGTCTAGATCTTCAAAGCTAGATGACACAGCAACATTTGGTGAATAAATTCCCACACTCAGCATAAAAAATAGAAGTGAGGTATCTGATGTGAAAATAATGTGATCAAGAGTTTTACTGAATTCCAAGGATTCAATTTACACTTGTTCTGTTATTGATAAAAACTTAAAAATAGTTCAAAAAGCTTGGAATTGGGAATCCCCCTATATACTTACAAATAGGTTGAGCTAGGGTAATATTTTATTTTCATACTTTTCCAAACTAACAGGGTAGAGACGTTTGTCTGAAGTATATTCTACACTGATTTTGATTGGGTTACACACAAGAGAACTGCAATTTTCAGCTGTTAGAGAACTTACTTTTGTATAGCTAAAATATCAACCACACAATTATTCTAAGGATTCATGGCTGACTTTCCTGGTTTTAATATGAGAACTAGCTACTGTGCAATTAAATAGCTTAGACAAGATTAACAAACAATGAAATAATCATGTTGCATTCTAGTTAATTGCAGGCAGGAAGCAAATGCTGCAACATTTGATTTACCTGAGTGATTCTATACCCATGGGAGTAAATCCACAGGGCCTGATGGCACCAGAGGGTAACCAAACCACTCCCTGTGGTGCAGGGCCATAGCCATGCTCTGAGTTTTGAACCTTAAGTTCAATGTCAAAATAAAGTTTACTGCAATAATAATATCAGAATATCTCTCATATAATTCTTCACGCATTGGTAGTATGACTGAGAATTAACAGATCATATCAGAAACACATCTGTCTGGTTAGAACAGGCATGAAAAATATGATTTCACAATAAATTGGGCAACTAAAACCAGCAGCTCCATTCCTCCCCTTGGGCTTTATCTCCTCTTCATCCCATCCCCTGGCCCTCTTGCAGTTCCCCAGCCATCTTTCTCCACCCCTACCCACGCTACCCCTCAAAAAAACAAAGCCAGTGAGCACCAGGGTGAAACAACCCAGTGACAGAAGGAAAACAAGGGCCACTATTAAGTGACCACTACTTTAATCAGCTCCACAACATGGGCACTTGAATTCTTGTTGCAACTCCCAGAAGGAGGCTGGAAGGAAGCAGTTAGGGCTGCATAAAAATGCTGTCCACCAACTATTCCCCCTCCCAAGTGAAAAGATAACATTTTTCAGTCTTGTTTGTTTTCAGCAACATAGAAGTCAGATTCATGGCACATGTTTACTCTAAGTTAAATCAAGAAAAACTTTTCCAGAAGTACTGAGCACATGTGGGTTCAAGCTGTGTAGGCAGGTAGTTGTCCCTAAAACCTAAAAGCAGAAACTCCCATAAAACATGCTTGTTTTGTTTCCTCATGCAATGGCATCTTCAAATAAATTAATCCTAATGAAAGCTCAAGAAGAAAAAGAAACAGCATGCTAAAAAGGTATCTATGCTATCTTCTCGTCTAATGAAACTTCCTGCACCATTAGACTTCAGCTAGCCTTTTGACAAAGCTCTGAATTTTCCCTGAAAGCAAATTACAACCTTATAAAACCATCTCACCTGCACACATTTGCTTTGCTATCCCCGCCCAATAACGACAATCACTGTAAAAAGCACCAAAGAGCACAGCCTTTGGCTCCACTTGCCACACAACACTATTCAGCAAGCATCCAACAGGGCTTCCCACCAGATGACCAAAAGGTGGCCATGTGAAACATGACTCAACACTGTCACTGCTCACACAACCACCAGGCTTTCCAGTCCAAAACAGGATACACTTTTTGGACCTGAAATAATTTTCTGCCACCCCATAATAACTACTATGTTACAATTAAGCTTTCAGCAAAATCTCTCTTCTACACAAAACCTAAAGGTCACACTCAGAGTATTGGCACAAGATTATCATTATCACGCTGACATAGTTGTCCATTGTTTCTTTTCCTATTTTTAAACTTAGACCCCTTTGGTGCAGGGACTATCTTCACTTTCTCTATATTTTTAACTCCTGAAATATTATAGTCCTGGCTCTTATCTAACAAGAACAGATAGAAAAAAAGGCTTAATAAAAGAAGTGGCAGGACAAGAGCATATACATGTCTTGCAGTAAAACCCTCTATAAAAGGTTTTCTCTAAAAAGACAACTGAGGGTTCAAAATAAAAAAAAATTAACTTTGGCACAAGAACTCTGAAAGATACCTCCCCTACCTGAATTTAATCAAAGGGGATGAAACACATTTTGTAGACAACTATTATGTATGCTATCTGACCTATTTACAAGCAGCTCATCTTCCCATCAGATCAAGGAAAATATATAATATAAGGTGAAATCTATTTGATTTTCAATGCCTACATCAAGGTAGGATAAATTCCTCCCAGCGTGATTGGCAAATTTCCAGGGAAATGAGAGCAACTTTTAGTAGGTAGACTACAAATTTTCATTTTAGCATCTAACTCTCCCTAAAGAAGGGTACACTTGTAAAAATTTTTAAAAATCCATTTTTTATTCGCAAGTTGCATTAGAAATAGAAATCTCTAAAGCTCCTTGGGACTTGGAGAATATCACATGAAAAGCAAAAAATCTTAATAAAAATAGCTAAAAAAGGGATTAGCAGGCTAAGAACTTTGATTTCTCCTTAAAATGAGTAGTATCTGGAAAGTAAAATCTTTAATTCTTCTGCAGCCTGCATTCTCCAATGCTACCAAAAACTGTGCCCAAAACAGGGAAAAAAATTTATTACCTTTAATTATGATCAGATTAATGTTGATACATCATGTCATTGTTTATTTAAACAAAAGTACCTCAGGCAAACAATTTTCCTAACATCCCATGTGCTCAAGACTGAAGAACCTGTAATTAAACCTGAATTACCATATTATCTGGTCTAAATATTAGAATAATGGTAACAGATACATTTTATTAAAGCTTTTTCTTCTCTCTAAAATAATTAGCATTTGTGTAGATGGTTGATCTTCACCATCCCTTACTTTTGGCCTCCTTTCTCCAGCAGAGACACAAGAGACTATCTATACAAGAGAACTAGGATAACAGTTTTATATATCCTTGATGGTAAAGAAAATTGGCATTATTCCACAGTGTCTTTCCTGAGCAAGGTCGAAACATTTGAGAAACAGATTTGGAAACCAAGGACAGCTAGCCCCTAGCAGCAGTTTGCAATAGTTTGACTGCATCACCTTCACTATAAAATTTTACTTCCATAAAAAACTCACACTTTTGTTGGCTTTAAAAGGCATATTCCACCTCAGCCATTAAAACTGAGGGATAACCTTTCTAAAGCAGCCATTGCCTGGAGACGCACTAGGCCTCAGTCTGCATCTGCGAGGTGGTGTGATAGCTTTTGCATCACTGGGGCTAGAAAGGGTATCCTATCTCTTCTCTTTACACTCCTTCTAGTTTGACTCACTAGTTTATTTTCTTGTTTCTGCTTTTCCAATTCTGCCCCTTATCCCATTTAAGGTGGGGAGTGAGCAAGTGACTGGGCTGGTCCTGGACAACAACTAAACCACACAGTGAGATCTGGGGTTCATGAAATTGTCTTTACACTGCAGACACCTCCAGTTCTATTGCATCTGTACAAGGTTTTCTATCTTCAGATTTACAGTGCAGTAACATTCCATGCATCTTTACTCTACATTTAGAACCATATCAAGAATAGTATCTGACCGCCCTTTACCATATGGTTTCATTACTTTGCATAATGTATCCAAGCCATTTCCTCGAATGCAAGTGTGCTAATGGATGCTCATGAAAAGCACTTAACTTCAATACTAGTTATCAGAAGAAGGGTCCTTAAAACATTGCCAAATTGCTTTTTATATTTCAGACACTGTCGGCATTTGAAGTTCTGTTGTTACAGTACTTGTTTTGTATGAGCTTCTTTCATTAACACTATACGGGTGATACATGCAGATCAGTCTTACTACAATAACTGTTTTTCTGTTTATTTTTTTATAGTTTCTCATCACTTTTCTAACACTAAAAATCTAAAGAATGTTTCCTGATGAAACCTCCCCCATCAGGAGAGTACAAAAATGTACAGGCTTTGAATCATAAGCAGTCTCTCACTTGTGTCTTTGCAAACTTTCATCTGCCGTCACTCTACTAAATATCTCAGGCTGGATTAACCCTTCTGGAGATCCATGTTTTTTTTTTTTAATTCACCTTAGTTAACCTGAAATTTGAAATACGTGGTTGTTGCTGAAGAATATAGAGCATCTTATTAGGTCTGCCTTCCAACAGTGTTTCTGCATATTTACCTCATTCCAAGGGGAAGGGGAAAAAAAAAGAAAATCAAAATGGCCATAATAAGATAATCTTCATACTTGAACATAATGTACTTTTCACAGATGATTCACACAATAGCAAAAAGAAATACTTTATGACAGCTAATCTATTTTTAATAAAGACTAGATTTTGCTGCACACGATAGAACCTTCTTGTGGAGTAACCTTCACCAAAGGGTAAGTAAACACTGAATCCACTGCAGTCAATTTTAAACAACTCTTGCTCACACAAATTGACATTATTAATGAAATGTTTTTAATATGGATTCTACTGCCTTTAATTTGAAAAGCATTGTACCTAGACTTCTTTAGCCATTGTTTAATCCAGTAACACATTAGTGTTGTTAAGTGATGTGCAGGATAAATACCACTCAAAAAGCCTGAGTGTTCCTTCAGAAAATTCTGAGTTAGAAGGAGAAGGCAAAAAGCATTTATCAGCACAAAGAAGCAGCAAAAACTTGCAGGATCCAAAAACCCGCAGAGAAAGTCATATCTCAGCTCTTCTCTCTCTGCACAGATACTCCCATCCTTCCAACCTTGATTCACTCAAATCCATATTGCCATCACCTCTCCTACTCGGAATTTCACTTTCTCCACAACAAAGACATTGCTTTCAAGGAAGGGTGAGAAAAGATTACAGCTGTCTCAATTTCATCCTTCCACCTTCCTTATTATGAAAAATAATGTATTGCAACCATTCAAAATCCCTCCTGAGAGTTTCTAATCTCATATGCTAAGAAATCAGATGACTCTCAAAAGAGCATACCATGCCTAAAAAAAAAAAAAGGCAATAAAACAAAACAAACAAATAAAAAACCCCTACAAACATAAACCCTAAAAGCAGTAAGCAATCACAGAAGCTCTTCAGATTAAATACAGATAAATAATGGAAAAATAGAGTTCATCAATGTGCAAAAGACTTCCATATAACTTTATTGTTCAGAGCTTTTAAAGTTAAATAGCACATATATTAAATACTACTTAGAACAATTTCACTGTAAACATTTATCCATATTTGATATTCAAATATAAACTTATATGGGCTCTATTATCAGACTAGAAAAAAAAATACTTAGATTAGAAACTTTTTTTCTGTTCAAAGATTAGAGACAATTTGGGATGGAGTTTACTCAGTGATGTTTTATATTCTGTGCTAACTTAAAGGTTAGACAACAAAATTACAAAAAAATCCTCCTGGCCGTGTAGCCGGTGACATCCCAAAATATGTTATGCTACCTTTTATGCTGTTATTGTTCACTGTGATGCTGTCATGCCCACAGGATACAGGCTAAGAAAGCAACAAATATCAGAAAAGAGAAAACAAAGAAAGAGCAACTGAACACAGAGCCTCAACTAACAACTAAAAATACATCCCCTGCAGTGGCAAACAAATATTTGTTATGTTGCTAACTTGCTTTAAAAACTGAAAAATAGATCTGACTTCTTTTCTGCATAATTTGGGATGATCTCTGCTTTTTTCATATATTGCACTTTTGATCAGATACCCTAGAAGAATTTTTATCATTAGTTCTTCAGAAAGAAATACGGGGGCTCGAGGGTAAAGATAAATATTGCAAGAAGCTTCACCTAGCTGAATATAACCCTACATACTCCATCCACTAGCACATTAAACTAATAAAAAAAGTTAAGCAGAACACAAAATACTCCAAACTACAGGTAACTAGCACAATCTTCTTCCATTTACTAGCTATATTCTTGTTTATTTAGTCAAGAAATGTACACCTAGATGCAACAATCTGTTAGCAGCGAGAAATACCATCCAGGACCTCAACCTCACTCACTGCTTCTGTGCTCTGTTGATATTGCAACATGTATTCACAGATTCTGGATGACTAAACACTCCCTCTTTTTCCCCAATACATATATGTACAAATGTTTCTAGATTCCACTGCTCCTTTCCATCTCCACTGTATTGTCTTGGCAATTTTCACAAAAGGAGTACAACA
The DNA here is from genome assembly GCA_013399915.1 of Illadopsis cleaveri. Lineage (NCBI taxonomy): Eukaryota > Metazoa > Chordata > Aves > Passeriformes > Timaliidae > Illadopsis > Illadopsis cleaveri. The sequence continues at coordinate 60,505 of VXBB01002166.1, read as the reverse complement.
ACAGAACTCACTTGTTTCTTATGAAGGAACATCATATTGTTGTTTTGGCACCTGGGATTGTCATTAGGAGATAACAGACTGAAATTGGCAACAGAATTACAACTTATAAATATTAAAGTTAGATTTTTAAAGAGTGTAAAGTCTATCAAAATAGCCATCTCTGTTTATTATCTATGCTACATTTCTGACCATACAGCAGAATGGAACTCTGCCCCTCCATCAGTTTAATACTAGCAAGTATTTATGTAATGTTTTTACTAAAGGAATAGTCATGTGATAAGTTTCATTTCTTTGTAATAACATAAACCAACCTAAAAGTAAATTTTGCTAAATTTCCTAGTATGCTATAGTGATATACCCATCTGGGCATAATCAAGAAAAATGGTTGATAGATATAATAATATAAAACAAAACAAAATTTTAAGTGTTATACAATTATTTACATGAAACCCAAAACTTTCTAAATTTACATAAATTGTATTCATAATTTTCATAGTCTCCACATAAAGAAATACATAGGCACAAAATCCAAACATAAGAAAATAAAAATTAGACACATTCAAGGATAACCATATAAAAAAAATCCCACATGGAGTTTTGGAGCTACTCTTTCAAGATTTATTTGTTGAAAACTGAAATACAGCTCTGGAAGTCTACAGGTGCTACAGTTTTTACCACGGCCACAGCTTGTTTCTGCAATATCACTTCTCTTCTTATTCTATTAAAGACACTACCATCAAGGCTTCTAAAAATCATGATCTCTTAATACTTGTTGAGAAACTGAGTCTTTGAAATTCATATTTTTTTGTTGATAAACATAAACAAGACACCTTGCTAACAACAGGCTAAATATCCAAGGGTTCCTCTGCAGTTTTGGTCTTCTTCATGCTGCTGAGAATTACAGGAAGGGACTGCTGATGTCTCCACACACTGTGGCAAACCTCATGATCAAGGAGTTCTGGCTGAAACAAGTTAGCATTTGTTAAAGGCATTCTAAGTACTCGCACCCAACTCCTGCTATTTATTACTTGGGTTCTGAACCTGTCTGCATCTTTTGATAGAGCTAAAAGAGGAGAGCAGAAACACTTCTTTGGAGAACAACAGAAGTGCTGAGTCAAAGCTCACAGTCCAATCAGTACTGTGTGTTACCAGTCCTTATTCAGAAACTGAGAATTAGTTTTCCTAAGTAAAACTGCAGAACTAAAATACCTCTCTGCCATCACATCACCAAATTTTATTCAAACTGGGAACATCCAGAAAAGGTCAAAATCTCTAATTCTTAATGTACCATCTTACGTGGTTTGTTAAGAGTATGGGTACATCTGACACAGCCACAGACAGGAGCTAAGCCAAAGCCCTGCTGCTGGCAACTCTAGGCAATTACTCTGCAAAAGAACAGACAAACTAATTCCAGATCCAATGTTACCCACATTTTAGTAGCTAACCACAGATTTGCATTACACTTCTTTATCATATAAGTTATATCAAATTCTTGGTAGAAAAATGAAGGAAAGCAATAGGAATTCAAAGCACATTCAAAACACAAGACCAAGAGAAATGCAGGCTGCATTTCTTTCTGTTTCATTAAAAAATAAAGTAATACTATAGCCACACTACATGTGTGTTGCTACTGAACCCAGATTAAGGTTGCAAGGAGCTGGGGGAGGTAAGACACTTGCAAAACAACAACATGTATTTTCTTGCACAGAGAACACAGATGAAAAATTATGTATTTAGTCACAGACCAAAAAGCTCTTTCATACATTGTGCATCTCTCTAACTTAATCTGGGCCTTATAACATTGCTCATTTCTGCTCCCTTTATTCTTTGAGATGTGGCAGTGAAATGAAGCTTGGTTTATCAGAGCAAAGCTCCCTGAAGACTTAACAATGCAGACTGCATCATCCGCAGCCTATTATCACTGCAGCCGCTTGACACAAATACAATCAGATCCTGAACACTCACTGCAGGCTTTGGACACGGTCATATGCCCTCTAAAAGGGAAAATCAAAAGAAAACAACACAAAACATAGACTTTCCTTAGATGTTTATCTTCAGAATAAAGGAAAGGTAGACAGTTTCCAGTGATAAAAACGTTCCTATACTTACTGAAAAACGTTATATCTGAATATTGCCAAACAGAAAAATTATGTAGGTGCAGCCTTCTTGCAATTAGAAATAGTTAAGACAAACATTTAAGCATTGCCCTCACTAGTCCTGCTGCTTATCTGCAGATTTGGACAAGAAAAGCAATTTCTAGTAATTAAACTGGACACAAGCAGCCATTAAAAGCAATAATGCAATCAGGAACTTTGTGTATGTAAAAAGCATTAAAGGTATCTAGTTTTTCAGTGTATTTTCATTCAGATTACTGTTGCGTGGCGTTATTTTTCTTCTGAACAACTAAAAATTTTCAGCAGACATTACTAAACACTACAGATATTTGATCCTGTCAAACACTGCTTCCCAGAAATCCTTTTGCTTGGAAGTCAGCTGAAAGATTTCCCATGAATTTTTAGACAACAGATTTTTAGAACAAGAATTTAAAGTCTGCAGACTATGAGGGGGAGGAGCGAGAGAATTATGTAACATCAATATAATTTTGTCATGGAATCAGATTCATATAAGTCACCATCAAATAATGCTAATATTCAGGGCAGCCTAAACATATATTACAAACACATCTTAAATTTAGGAACACTTTTTCCATTCATATAAAGACCTTCAGTAAAGCAGTACAGTGTTCAGTGACTTTTATTTCTTTCTGACAGCCAAAAAGAACAAGATTCCCTTTTAGAGGGGCTAGTCATCTAATTTAGGTACCATTCTCAATTAATGTACAAACCAATAAAGAGATTATATACTATAATGCCAGACAAGAACACAACTAAAAATTGCATGGTTACTTCCATTAGATCTGCATAACTTACACGGCCCAATATTATTTTTTAATAATTTACTTCTAAAGACTTACAGCTTTTGGTAAATGGAGGAGCATAGCTTTAATCAAGAATGCTCAAAGAAAAGAAAGGAGTCCTGCAGCGAATTCCAATAAAGGCTCCTGCAAACCTCTACAAAGGCAGTTACATGCATGAAGCTTGAACAGCAACACGGTGCATGAAGTCAAGCACAATGAAAATTTCTGCAGAATCAAGATGGTACCAGGCAAGGATGCAGGAATGAAGTAACCAGAGGGTCATGCAGCACAAAGTTTAAGGATCAGAGATAAGAATGACTGTTTGTTTTGCAGAAAAAACTCACTCCTTTTATCCCCATTACTGTACATAACTATACTAAACTCACACAGCTGTCATAAGGGTTGCAGCTTTCATGGGAAATAATACAACTCCACTCACATCATTTAGGTAATGCAATTACCTTAATGTAATTATCTACAGTAAGAAAATTATATAACATTTTAAAATGCCATGAATCTCTCATATTTTAAGAATAAATTATACTGCAATAAACACCTTACTATCAGCGTAATTGTATATCCCAGAAAGACATACACATAACACAGAAAAACTAAGGAGCATACACTTAATGATTATATTATTTTCAAGAAAAAAGATGGTTTCTTTTTCAAGGCATTTATTCTTAAAATATGGAATGTAATAAGGTATTGGAAGAGAAAAACAGCACATGAAGCTGTATTAATATTTTGACTTAGTTGCTTGTAACATAAAAAGAATGAAGTTAAATTTCAAATTTTTTTGGCTTAAAAGTATCATTTTTCTTATGAAACAGGGCAACAAGGTGAAGTTTTATGACCAAGCATAATACAATTATATTCCAATTTTAGAGTCTCATTCTAGGCAAGTAACACTAAAAAATCCCTACCACAAATTAAGAGGTAAGGCTAAAAATGGCCTGTTCCACTGAGACTTAGTATCTGCTCCTGATAGATGAGTAAAAACAATTGTCAAGAGAAGCAAAGCTCCCCAGTTTTTCAGTGTGAAGCCTTTATGGATTTTTGTGGTTTCATAGGTTTATGAAGGTTAAAGCCTTTACTAACTAAATTATAAAACTTTATACCATCATTTCAAGAAGCATCTCTAAAGAGAGACACAGCCCTTGAATACAATAAACTTTACTGGATTACACTGCAACGAGTCAAAATACTAAAAAAATAGTTGTCAATTATATATAGCCGTATTTATATGACATATATAGTGGCTAGATTCAGGAAAACCATAATGTAAATGCTGTCATCACAATAAATATGTGGCATTTGAATTGGCTGAGAGCCACATAAGATGACAGAAGAGTCGAGGGGTTCCAGAGTCTGCCAGATCAATATCCTGGGCTCAACTTGCAGCTGCTCTTGAGTGCATGCTGCAATTGATGAGATGCTTTAATGTCAAGAAGGCAGTTGTAGAGTCAACTTCCCATCTGCTGCATGCTGAGCAAAGCATTTGAAAGCGTTGGTACTGTGGAGAGCTTTGGAAAAGAAAGTTTATTCAAGTCCATGTGTTATTATCTGAAACCCAGGTAAAGGTGACAAATGAAATTCCTTCCCAGTAAGTTTTAGAACACAGAAAAAATGAAATGAAATGTCCAGCTCTTGGAATTTGTATTTCCTTACTGCTTCAGTTATCTGTTATTTTTTATGTGATGAGAGCTGAAAAGTATTTGCCAAGTGCTGACTAACACAAAAAATGCAACATTTTGAAAGGTAGCACTAAAATTATGACCTAAAAATCCTATGCCTATTTTTCCAGTTAAAACTAAGAGCCAAAATAATGCTGAGGGATACTGCCTTTGAGGATTTTCAGAGCACTTAGGATTATTTCTGGGTTATTAGATAGGTTGTGAAAGAAGACAGACAAAAATGATTTTTACTATTCACTCCATTTAGAACTTAACCTTGTTAATTTAGGCAAAGGCCACCTTTTTTTTGGATATCTCATCTTTCAAACTGAAATGGGACAGAGTCCTTAAAACAACTCAGAACTTGTCATTTTAAGAGATCTCCAGAAGATCTTAGCTCCTGTACATAATTTAAAAAAAAATTATAAATGATAATTAAAAAAAAAAAAAACCACAACTGAAAATTATTAACCAACATAGTTTGAATATTTTAAGAAACATTTTTTGAAATATACCTGAAAAAATGACGGATATGCATATGTGTTACATAGCTGTACTCTGATGTAGCTATAACTGGCTAAGAACATAAGGTGAGGTGAACAAATACAACAAAACAAAACAGTGACACAAAGCAGGGACTGTACACACAAAATCTCACTTTCTCCCCATCCATTTACTTTACTAGGGCTAGTGTAAGACTTTGTATCTCCTCTCCACCTCAATGATCTTAGGTGCCATATAAAATATTTGCACACTGACTACAATTATTTTACGTCATATAGTATTTTTCTGTCTACAGTTGTAGTTAATATTTATGTATGTTGTTTACTACAGCATAGCCGAATTTTACAGAGAGACCAGGAATATCTTCTGCATACTTTACTAAAGCAACATTTCATTGATGACTTGGCAAAAAATAACCCATTTGCAATTATACTTCCACATAAATTTAAATTATACTTAAATAACTGAAAAAAAATCTACTCGCTAAATTAAGCTTCACTACTGTAAGAAAAACTGTGTTAAAAAATAAACTACCAATTGAGTTATCTTAAGGAATCCATCATTCCTTATTTCGAAACTTGTCGGAGGCTAATTTGACCATTTGCAAATGTCTCTTGCACTACTGAAACTCATTAGCCAGTCTTGCCAATTAATATTCTTATTTATACATGCCTAATTCTCACACACATGTATTCACTGCCTTGTGTTTCCAACTTAAAAAAAAAAAACAACTAAAAGAAAGCAGCATGAAGAAAGTCACTTCACAGACAATGTGCAGCACACAAAGTATCCAAAGCATACAGACATCTCATCCACATGAGCTCCAGGCTCAAGATTTGCCAGCTACTTATTGGAAAATCACAATACTCATAAGGTATTCCTTATTCGAATTGTGACTTTAAAAGACAAAAAGTGATACAAGTGAAATGCCTGCTTGAGCACACCAGCCAGATCATCTATGCTTTGCTTTAATAACAATCTCTTTATGCATACAGATTTTACATAAGCTACAATTTCCTAAATTATTTCGCTCCAGAATTCATATTTAGTTCTAAAAATGTTTTTTAAAAGTCCTGCCTCGTCATCACTCTACTGCATTCCCCACCATCGCATTGACACAGTGCTGAAACTACTGAAACTACTGCTGATAGAGCAGCAAAAGACAGCTCAGAAAAATGCCTGTGGGTTTTTTTGGTTTTTTTTTGTGACCACTAAAATCGCTATATGGACAAGGTTTTCCTATGATGCAAAAATAAAAGTCTCAATTCATTGCATCCTGTGATCTAGTTCTCATATGTTTCCTAAGAATTTTCAAAGGCCTCCTACATATTTACTTTTCAGAGGTTACCTGAAATACTTTCAAAGATGATACAGTTCAATAACTACGGATTCTGGCTCATAAATATCACTGCAGTAGGCATAACAGATAAGCAACTCAGTCCCAGAAGGCTCAAATCGGCATATCAGATGGAGCAAACCTACAAATGGAGGTGAGGTGGGCCAGAAAGATGAACAGATCAAAGGGATGCATAAAAGAGAAACAGAAGCATTGCATATCTACCCCCTCTAAAGCTTAAGGATAAATACACACAACTCTTTTCAAACTATCAAAACGTGCAACTTTCAGGTCAGGATTTTTCCACTAAAACACAATTTTATCTTTTCTTTGGGGAAAAATGGGATATTATAATAATAACAACAGCACCAACAACAGCACAATATCATAGAATGGTTTAGTTTGGAAGGAAGCATCCACCATCCTGGTGACACCTACCACCTCTCTGAGCAACCTGTTCCAGTGCTTCATTCTCATCATAAAAAATTTCTTCCTTCTTGCCAACAATAATAAACAATCACCACACACACAAAGCCTTTGATATTACTTGAAAAACTTTCCGTTTTCTTTGGTACAGCTGAAGACACTTCCTACCCTCTCTGCCTAGAGGCATCCAGGGATGCTGGTTCCCAAATGCACACATACTGAACTGCCCCACTCCTTCACCAAACCTAATGAATTCCTGGACTTTCCAAGCCCCTTGCTCACCACTTTGCAGGTGAACATGCTGGGCTGGCAGCCTTTCTGCTTTCTTGAATTCTCTGCCTTTTTCTGTCTATAGGGCTGCCAGATTTGACAGACCACCAACCAAGTGCAGTGTCACATGGGCTTGTAGTGCCAGCTGCCTGGCTTTACAACAAGGCACACAGATTCTCTGGGATTCTGTCTTCACTTCCTCTGCATCCAGAAAGAGCTTAAATTTCAAGTCACAATGAAACAAACCTTCAGCAATGTTTCTTTTCCTCATGAAGGAAAACTTCCTTCCCTAACCACACTTTCTGCATGACCCTGACCCTCCTGTCAAGATGCAAAGACAATATTCAGACATTTCTCCTTTCTTACATGCTTCAAAGACACTGGAGAAGTATTTATATAAATACACAAATACTGCTCTATTCCTCAGGTTCCAGGCATTTGCCACTGATAGTCACAGCTATCTGACAGTCTGCAGAGTGCTTGTGAGCATCATGTGAGTCCTGGCAAGATGCACCAGGTCTCTGCATCTTGCCAACATGACCCTATGCTAGGTGAAGAGCTATCTTGTGTTACGTCACTGCAGTCAGTCTTGTTTTCTGGCTCCTCTGATTCTTCTCCTTCACTGTGTCTTGATTCTGTTTTGAAAAACAGGTATTCTGTTTTGCTTTACTAGGTCAAAAATTTGTCTATGTGTATTTCATTTAAAGTCTCTTTCATTCTTTCATTTAACTTTTTCACTGCATTCTGGAAGGAGAACTCCGCAGAAGAAGCTTAGATATTAAATACAAGGCTACAGAAATATGTTAGAACCTGCCCTAGATGATTGCCCCTTCAAAAAGAGACTTCGGATATCCATTATATTCATGGCAGTAAAAAGAACACCACCCTCCTCTACTAAGAAACAGTGGTGTGAGCCACAGTGTAGAATAACTGAGTTTAGTATCTGGGGGCAGGGAGAGTGTAGGGTGAGGAGGGGAGGGAGGATGGGAAACACCCACAAAAATAAATGAAAGCCTATCTCTCGTTTTCCCTGAGGTTTTTCTGTGCAGGTTTTGGGGGTGGTTGGGTGGTGGAATTTTGGCTAGGAGCATGTGCTTCTTTTGCTTTGCAGCAGCTGCTTTTTTCATTCCCTCTAAAGCACTTTGACCTAATACTCATCCCTTTTCCCCAGCTTCCTCACAGTTAATCTAGAGAAGATTATAAAAGCAACAAGGATGTGCATCTTAATCTTTTTTTGGACAATATTGGGGAAAGGAGCTTAGAGATGAAGTTCTCTTAGTACAACAGAAAAGCAGTCTGCTCTGTAGCAGGTTTTAGGCGATTTCCTTAGAAAAGGCTGAGCACATCAGATCTCACAAGCTAAGAGTAAATCCTGTCCACCAACATTTGAGCACTGCTGGCATGACAGAACTGTTATAGCAGGGAAGATTAATGATTCTGCAGATGGCACTCTTCCCCCTGAATCAACACAGACAATAATGCCCGAGAATAAACTTTCTGAGCTCTTAGCAGTATCATTTTTTAATGAAACATTAGGAAGAGAGAGAGTTCCATCTACTATTGCTAAGCATTAGTTTTATTTTTACCCTTCACAAAAGAAGAATAAATAACATTCAGGTAACACTTAAACTTTCTTTCCATGAATTCATTAGCTTATCACCACTGTCCTTTGTCATAACCCTTAAGTGCCAATTACATAACTGTACCCTGTTCAACAGATATTTATACTGCTTTCTTTGGGTTTTGCACTCATATGGCTAGATAAACCTCTAGTCACAGCTAATAGCTACACATCCTAAGACAGCAGCAAACAAAATTCCATCACCTTTTAAGGACTACTAAATGGCATCCTCGTTAACTGGCTGAGAAGAGCTCTTTCAGCTATCAGCTGCATCCAGCATTCTGAGAGTCACTTCTTGTTTTGCTGTTTCCTGGAGTCTCTCCTAAAGGCTCACTCTAATGTAACTCCTGAAGAGCAATATGGCAGAAGAATTGCTCTGGGAGGAAGAGTAAGAACTTCTACATTGTAAAAATGGAAAATCATCAGATTATATAAGTCATTCACATTCTTATATAAGGTTAAGTAACCAGCTGTTAACAAAAGTGATTTGAAACTGGCACAAAAAAAACCATGAAAAAATACTCCTATCTCCAAACTTGACAGTATATCTGTTTAAATAAGGTAATAAACTTAGATAACTACATCCTTATAAATAGTTCACACACAATCTTGACAATACAACTGTGTAGTCCACATACAATGCATCACATTACTCACTTTTACCTGACCTGTAAAAGAATACACAACATGTTTACTCTTGATTTAACCTCATATAGTCAAAAGAAGTTTGTAGAGACTACTACTCTGTTTCTCTCTTTTCCTCTTCACTTTCATGTTTTTAAAATGCATTGAAAGCTGTCAGCATTTTGTCAGTAATAAATTATCAGGACAAGGTAATTTATATACATCTGTCTGCCAGACTAGCATAGCACTTTAATAAATGTAGCAAATCATTTGCCAACAACTATCATTTCATTATTATTTATTATTTCTTACAGGAAGATCACTCTTCATGAGTGAGAAGCAAAACAGATAATGCACAGGAACCTCCAAAAATTAATTTATCAAATTCTATTAAAGGCACACAGGACAAGGGCAAAGGATTGACAATCAACATTTTTCAATAGGTCCCTTTCTGACATTTTCCATGTACACAGATGTGTACATACACATCCTTATAATCTATGAGATTTCTTCAAGGTCTTTACAGCATCCATTAGGAGCCATGACACACTGTGCTGTTTTTCCAGCCATATTCCCTGATAAGAAACAGAGCTGCTATGAATTCTGTATTATTTTTTTCTTTATTCAGAGCTTCCACATTGGGTTAAGATGGGAAAAAATACAACTGGGGAGCTCAAAGAAAAAGAAAGGCCTAAATGGTGCTCAGGAGCTGTCACTGTCTTACACGAAAGTTGGGGTTTTTTTCCTAGAATTGGTAAGGCAAATCAGGTAAGGCATTCAAGAACAGAGAAAAAAAGAAAAGAAAAAAAAAAAGAAAAAGAGGAAAGACATCACCATACTGCTTAAAGCTGTGGATTTGGTTTGGACTGCATATACCAGGCAGTCTGGTTTGTTTGGGGTTTTTTCCTCTGATATTATAACTTGAAAGTAATCAACATATTGCAACTGTCAGAGTCAGATGTACATGGTCATTTTTATAGAGGTCTGAGTCCATTAGATAGCTGAGGATGGGCTGCTGCCCTGAGGAAACTTAAGTCATTTTGGGCCTGCACATGTCCATGTGAAGTTTCTACTGCCCACAGTACAGCCCTCTCAACCAACTACAAATGCATGACCACTGTGTCCATAGCACAGAGCTACAATCTAAGAAGTGCAAAATACAGATTAAATAGAGATTTCCTAAAGAACACAAGATTACAGAAAGAACATCCTCTTCCTCTACAGAGCTTGCAGCAAAGAGTTTCTCATTAGGAGGTTTGCATAATACGCAAATCAACTATGCCCCTACTAAATAAGGGAGTGCAATCAAGACACGAATCATAGAATGGTTTGCATTTCTTACATCCTTCCCTATCTCCTTAGTCTTGCCACTGTTGGAGGCAATGCCAGAGCAGAGTCATGACTCATAAATTTGGAAGACCCTGCACTAGCTTAAGTTTTTCAGCTTGCTAAAGTTCACTTTGTCATATATGAGATATGATTTAGAAAAATTCCTGTATTAGAAATACACATATTGTGTAAAATGAATCGAGAAACTAGTAACTTGACTGTGATTACCCCAGAAAGCACAGGTGTGTCCTGCACAGAAACTTACTTATCAGACCCATTCTTCGTGAAACAATAAGCTTGGCCAAGGCACACTTACACCAAAAAAGAAGTAGCTGAACGGGAGATGGCCCATGATCACCGCCTCCTACCGGCCATCAACACCTGATATGAATCTGGAGCCAAGGAACGCGGCAATCAGGAGTTCCAGGAAATCTATTCTGCGGCTTGGGCCTTGCGAGGAAATCCTTTCAGAACATGAATAGAGGGTGGCAAATTGGACTTACATATGAACACTATACCAAAACACAATGAACTTGCCTGAGGACACAAAAAACCCTATAAAAACCAGACCCTAGAGACTGTACAGAGTGGATAGGGCGGACCAGTCTCTCGGAGGCTGTCCCTCTACCACCCACACCAGTGTTGGTTCTTTTATTGTGGCTTTTTCCTAATTGGTTATGGGATTGTTTGAATAAATTGTTAATGATTTTTGATTTCGCTTTTCATTTATAACAACTTTACATGTTGGCACACTAGTGAGGCATTCGTCACCAACTGAAAAGTATGGATCATAGTCATCTAAGAACAATCCACTCATCATTTCCTCAGTAGTTTAGAATAAAAATAAAACAAATAGGAAACTTATACACAAACTGTCTACAGGATGATAAGCAAAGTACTCCAGATAATGCTTTTGAATCTCTCCAGTAAAATAACAATCTGAAATTTTGTTTCCACCCTTACTTCTATCATCACAGACATCATCTGAGAATATCAACCAACCTACTAAGGTCTGCTTTTACCTTAGCTCTCTTTTGCCTGTCATCTCTGCATCCAGGAGCAGCATGAAATGCTTCCTACTTCTCTGACAACCAGAAACCATCTTCTAATTTCAGGCTAAGCCTATTCAGGGTCAATTTATCCCCTTCGGTTTTAGTGCCAACATTATCTTTAAGATTAACTAATATATATTCCTCTCTATATCCTCAACATTTTTAAAGGCCACAATCTGAGTTGCATTGTCCTAGACTAAACAAGGCAAGCACTCTCTAATCAATCTCCCCTTTGTTATACCCAGCCCAGAGTCAAATTTCACAGTTCTCGAACAAAAGGGGCAAGAACTGCAGTTAAAATTACAGAACAGTTCTCACCAGTGACTTAATACAATACGATGAATATTATTTTCTACTGGAAATACCTTTTGTGACATATCCTATATTTGCATTTCCCTTCCTCATAACTACATTCCATTACTGGTTCATACTGAGTCCCATAAACTAGGCAATTTAACATGCCTTGTGCTGGCTTTGCAAAAAATAAAACATCCAATTTGAAATATTTCTTCTATGTCTACACTGCATGTGCAAGTGTGTGAATGTAGTTCTAGATTTATTCTTGTTATTTTTATCAAAACTAAAAAAAAAGATGCAATTTTCTCTGCATATGCAGAACAGTATTTTTCACCACACTTTCATAAGTACTTCTATTTTCTCCAACTGTGCAACTTTCAACTGTGCAACACTATTTACACTCTGGTCTGGAGTTAAAAGAAAATAATTGGAGCTATCATCTTATGTACACTGACATATTGAGTATTATTGGAAGCACAGTTAAGAAATTGTCTGATCAACTAGCAAGAAGTAACTTCAAGACTAAGAGTTTAAAACAAAACCATTTGGAGAGCGTCCAATGAGAGAAATATAGAAATGAGAGAAATACAGACTTCTAGTCTACAAGTAAAGTAACTCTGCATGACCAGCAAACCTTCTGCTTCCTCCCCATAGCTCACCAACAACACTGCTTCCACTAACCTTCCTCCAGAAAAAAAGCCTTCAGCTGCCTAGTAGAATGTATTCTCCTTTAGAAGAACTCCCCTCCAGTTTTGGGTGAGTAGGAACAGCCTTTAGGCAGACCCAGGAAAGCTACTTTACATCCAAACATTTAGCTAGCCTAATAAATACATGGTGCTCCTAACTTGCATGTTCCATGCAACTCGATCAGCATTTTGCCAATAATTCATGAATGCCAACAACAACATTCCTTGACCTCAGAGTGTTTTAAAGCAGTTGAAAAAATTAATAGGCTATCAAAGGCAAACCATGTGCATGCCAAGACAAAGCTCTGTGGGTGCCAGGGCCCAGGAGCAGTGGGAGATCCGCATGAGAGATGTGCCTCTAGGTCTGGTAGCCAAGGCTTATCCCACCTCCAGACACTGAGCATCTCCCCAGAGTCAGTCCAAAGCCAGGCTGGGATATGGGCCACCAGTGAGCACGGCTCAGCAGGGCCAGGGGCTGGGGAGAGCTGGGCTGGGGACAAAGAGACACTGACCCTGCTGTTGGAGGGCTGACACAGGGTCCCAGTACATGGACAGGTCGGGAGGGGAGCCCTGAGGGGCTGTGCAGGGACAGCAATGTCTGAGAGTGCCCACAGGGTCCTTACAGAATAGATAGACATAAATGAATGGATTTGTGCTGGGACGTTCTCATTAAGCTAAACTCTTCCTGATCTTTTCTTCATAAGGCAGAAGAACTCTTGTTTCTGCAGTGGTGATTTCTCTCTAATTTAGTTTCTCTTTCCCATTCACATGACTCCTGCACAACACTGGCTGTAGAACTGACGGATCATTCAGTCTCTTGGTGTGGAGTTTCTTTATCCTTTTCATCCATTTCTTCACAGGAGAGAAAATCCTTCCACCTTATTGTCTTTCTATTATGCTGTAATCCTCATCCTCTAAAGCCTTCCAAGAGGCTGGCTGCTTCTTTCTCACAAAGCTTTGCTGCCTTCTTAGAGAATTTAGGACATACCTCAATAGGTACCATACAAGCAGCAGCATAAGCACTGTCCCAGGCATGACCTGTTTGCTCCTGCATTCACTGCCTTCACAGTACTTTTGTGCTGAGGGCTTTAATTCAAGCTCCATTTGATTACTGAATGCAAATGTTGCCAAGGGGATACTTCTCCCATTATATTTTAAAAGGACTAATCCAGGGCTCTCTTATTCAAGGAGTAATTTCATAATCCTCAAATGACCTCACAGTTGTAACAGCTTTGCCTGACACAGTTTTTTCAAGTGCAATGGGACAATGCATTGAGCTTGTCTTCTCCTAATATTCCATAGTGAATTTAAGCAAATTCTGTCAAGAAGATATAGCAATTCTGATAGCAACTCTTATAAAGATCTTGGAAATAGTTGCATCATTGTAGTCTGGGGGGAGAAAGATCCTAGTGAGTCACATGCACAATGACCAAGTGGTAAACTTGTTATTCTAATTTTTTAATATGAACATCCCTCTCATAATGGTGACAAACAACAAATCCTAATTTGCCAAATTACAGCACAGATGCTATGTATTTCTTTTAAAGTTTTCTAACACATGTACACAAGGTATGTTATGAAGAATGTTAGGATTTCTCAAAGATATAGAAGCCATGAATGCCATATTTCCTATTGCTCGCTCTTTAGAGCAAAGGGAGCAAAGACACAATGCATTCTGATTAGATTGTATTACAAAGAATTTTTAATACAAAGACCCTTCTTTGAAGGATCTTGGACACAATCCACTAAGCCTCCAGAGGTAGGCTCTGTACAAATCAATCTGATCTAATTTTCAAATGTTCTTTTCCATTTAGCTGTACTGATTTTCTGAGTGGCTAGAGCCGAGCAAAGACTGAGAACTCCATGCAAAGAACTTCACATTCATCTGCACATTGGCATCACTCTCTTGATTTTAGGAGAATTACTGAATACTGCAATTAAAGAGAAGCTGGGGTTTCTAACAAGGGTAGAGAGTTACTGGAAGTATTCTTAAGGGAGATAATCCTGAACTAGGCTGGCAAGGAGCCTTGTCTCTCCCAGCAGGAATGCAGCAAGAAGAAAGATGCTGACAGAACTTGCCAATATAGCTGCAAGGAGAGACATCAGTTAATTTAGTCCTATTTCAAAGAGGGGTGCAAAGGAGCTATGTCATCATCTAGTCTTTCTGTTTGAAATGAAAAAACAGGTAGTTTTGAAAGAAAAAAAATATTGAAGTGGTCCAAAGAACACAATTCTGGTCAAGCTCTGAGCTTGATTCTCTTTTCAGCTTTAGAACATTTGGGTCACAGAAGAGCTCTCCCTGCTCAAGAGAACAGTGCCTGTGGTACAATAGCACCAAGCAATAAAAGTCATGACTGAAGGCAAGTTTTAACCACAAGACATGTTAAAAAAAGAGAGAATGAATACAATGATTCCTCCACAACATTAGGATACTTAAGACAGCTAAACTTAGGAAATTTAAGAGGCAAATACATGCCACATTTATGTAGCAGATACACAAAAATATACCACACACTGTGCAGAATCTCAAACTGTTTAACTGAATGGATAACTTTAACTAATAAGTATAAATATCTCTGTCAAGATTTCTCATTCCAGAAATACCACATATCTTACTCAAGTAGATGATTCTGCCTTTTTCAAAAGCAACACTGCTTCTTGGACATTCTTAGGCTTCAGAGACCCAGTGTATAATGAATGTCAGAGTAAAATGTTATTTTCAAGTTACAGTGTTCCTACTAATATCTCTTAAGTCAACATAGAGGGAAGAGAAACAGCTAGTTTCCCATTTCATTAATAAAAGAGAGAAGATTCTGTTTTGGGACTTTCATTTTCACTAGAAATCTTTGACTGTAGTCAGCTGAATGCAAATTCAACATGTCTGAGCGTGATAAAGAAGGACAAGGCCCTCTGGCAAATGAAATTGCTTTAATCAAGACTCTAGTCTAGTAACAGATGCAATTATAAATATATACAATTATGCACTTTCACCAGCAAGGTTTTTAGGCAATACAAAGTTTTTACACTAATTAAAGGGAAACAGAGATCTATCAAGAGCATTATAAAGCAGTGGAATGGCTGCTACACTGCAGCTGAGAGTAGGCCATCCACCTTGCATTTACAGAAGCCAAGGTATGTAACATTTCCTAGCCCAATCATGTAGCCCGGTGCTCCAGGCCATGTTACCTTGTGTTCATATACGAATGGAATAAATCAGTGAGGGTTTGAAATCAAAATATTACCTAACAGTTTAAAATTAATCAATAAAAACGAAAGAACTTTTCTTAACCTCCATACCTCTTCCCAGTTTCTTACTAAAAGGACTGTAATAAAGGTCTGAATTACTATGTCTGGAAAACAAACCCACTCATTCTTGTTTGTATCTTAGTGATATATGCCTTGTATAAAACTTAGTGACCTTAATGTATGTATCTTAGTGACAAAATTCTTGTATCGCTAAGAGATATTTTATGACTTAGAGTAAATCTGTGAATACTTGAATACCGCTTTCAGACCTACTGCAACAGCAATGACAGTCTTCAAAAACGAACAAAATAAATCCCACAAACACATTCAGCAAGATACTTAAAACCATCAGAACCTTTCCTGGTATTTCTCATTGCTCATCGTTAGTTATTCTGAATCCCAACACCCTTGTTATCTTGACCAAAGTTCAGTTTGGCACTCAGACGGTGTTCCTCCAGAAACTGAGATAAACTGTAGCATGTCTGCTATTTGCGAGCCTGGAAATTCTCTAGAACCACTTACTATTTTTAAACACATTCTTTAGATGGAACATACTGGCATGCTGTCATTTGTTCCCTAATGAAAGGCAGTATCCAACACATTCTGACTGTCATGAACTCACGTAAATTGTTTCTTTGTGACAAAGCCACCATGAAATACAGCACATATATTGCTAGGTTATACATAGCTCTTGGTGAGAGTCTCGGGAAAATGACTGAACAAATCCAATACAGTGTATATTTGGGAGAAAAACTAAGGAGAACTTGAACAGTGAGCTCCTAAAGAGATTCAAAAACAAACGGGATTCATTCTTGCCTATAGCTTCTTCATAGGTATTTACATAATTGACTGATTCACAATCCGTTATCTCCTACAGTATCACTACTCAGGCTGCAGACCCTGCCGATTTGAAGAAGAGTGATTACACTGTAGATTAAACCTAAAGAACTCATGGAGAAACAAACATTAAAAAAAGACCTGCATAACCTTTTGCAGAGCTCTGCCAAAGTACAGTAACACAGGTCAATTGGCCAAACAGGAACACTGGTTCTGCAGCTGCTGCAGTCCAGTAGCAGGTAGGAGTCACCACAGGCCCAGGTTCAAAACACACCTGACAGAGCACTCACTACTTGGCCACAGCATCTGGTATTATGCCTAACACATCTTCCTCAATTGACGCTGCCTACTGACATCTTCTCTGAGTTCAGCTTTCTCAGCTTTAATTCAGCTCACTCTCGTGTTCATGCCAGTCTCATCCAACACTCACCAATTTTACCAACTGATCTGGCTGCACCACAGTGTCATCAGGGCTGCATTCCATCTGCTTCCCAAACTTCTCACCAGTACAAGGCATACACACACTAGGAGTGCATAGTACAAACATGTCAAGATTGACAGAAGATTTCCAGTACTCCTCCTCACCTGTGATAACCAGAACAGAAAGGTAGCAGTGAAGTACTGGATTTGAGATACTGAACTGTCATTTCAGTGGGATTTGCAACCCTACATACTGTCAGAGCTCTGCTTAAAGGAAAACACCTGAAGACACAGTCTTTGCCTCTATCAAAAGCTATCTCTAATTCTGGAGTCCCTTGAAATAGTTTATTACAACCAAAGAAGAAACAAAAATTTGAACATTTCAAAATGAGATGCTACCTTTTTCCCCCAAGATGGGAAATGCCATGTCATGGTGCCTGTCCCTGTCTTCGACTCCCAAATATTACTAGGAAAACATCAGCCTCAGATTACAAGCATGGCTGACTTAAATATTTTAATCACTACTGAATTTACATAAAACCCTGCATTCTGTTTCAAGCTTACCTGCCCATAATTTAACTTGCTCGGTGATAAGATTCTTTCTTATCATTTCCTAGAAGTGATAAGATTACTTTAATTCTCAAAAGCAGTGTTGCATGAAGACATTTAGTGTTGTGTTGTCTCTGCTTGCTATGATCTTTATTGAAACCTGATATAAAGAAGGGAATGAATTCTGCAAATAATCCATAAATAATTTTATTATGGGATTTCAAAAAACAAAGTATTGCTGGAAGGATATAATGCCCAGATAGTTACTTATTATTATTTTGACCTAAGGCTGGATGAAGTAATGCATCACTGAAAATATAACTGCATCCACAGTAGTTTTCTAGGCTTTTATGTGACTTCAGGAGCTAATAGAATCTAATGCCATTTAAACAGATGCAAACTGTAAGACACAAAAATTTGTAGAACCAGTCAGTTAACAGCTTTATTTCTATTAAGAAAGAGTAGAGCTCTCATTAACCTGGCATTGTTTTTTGTTCTGAAAGAAACGAGCAGTATAATTTGGATGTAATCACTCAAGAATCATTTCAGTATTTCTCATCTCATTTTTTATCCCTATTGTACAACAGTCATTAAAGGTGTAAATGCATTAACATTTAGCTGCTGCAAATCAGCAAGCAGCTCTCTCTCTCAAAACAGAGCTGTCCTTTCATAGAATCATATAAAATCATTATTATTATTACATCTATTCAAGAAGTGCACCCTGGCTTCAAGCATCTACCTTAACTCTACTGGGCCTTGAGTAAGATTCTAAGTTTTCTGAATCAAGAACCAAGGTTCCTAAGGAANGTGTTGACCATACTGGTTGGACCTTTGTTTGCTTCGACCCAACTGTCTTTTATAAACAGGGCAACCCTGGCTTTACATATCCTTGATTAAGAACTAAGAAACCTTCCAATCGTTTCTTTTGACTTGGACAGATCCACATGCAAGGAGCACAGTTTAAGTTAATTGTTCATTATGTTCGCTGCTGTCTCTGCTATGCCCTCTCCTCTCTATCAGACAAGAATGTTGGACAGATTAAATCACTGCAAATCCCAGAAAGGACAGCTAACTCTTAACTGCCATCAAGGATTTCACTAGATTCACACTGCAGAGTTCTGCAGTCTGTTCAATCAAATATTCAGCAAAGCAAATCTTCCAAAGGCCTTATCCTGCAGCTCTTGCACTTTTTTTTTTACTCATGGGTATCTGCCTTTGAAAGCTCTCCCAATCTGGGGTTTTTTGCTACATCTTCTTGTTGGACATTTAGAAAAAATTCACCTGTCGCCAAATTGTCTCATTTCTTTTAATGCTCAGTGCCAGTAAAATTGCAGAAAAATAAAGTAATTCTATTGCGTACCGAGTTCTGTACCGCAGTTTTGTCAAAGCACTACTGGAACTGAAATGGCAAGTGAAGATTTAATAAAAGAATAATAGAGTTATTTATCTGATTTTTAAACACAGTTTAAGCAAGAGGTTGAATGTATGACATAAGAAAATGCTAGGACAGCCCTACTTAATAGCTTGAGTACCAGAATTACTTCTTTCTGGTAATGACGTCAGTCCACAATTATCATGACACAAGCCGGTGATAAAATCCTCATATGAACAGAAGCTCACATGAGAACATCATGTGTTTACACCTACTGGGTGGGTTCATCAATACAAAGACATTCCTATATTAGTTTGTGTATTCACTCTATAATGCTGTTTTAGAGGTAATTTTCCAAATGTTGACACTATTGGAAATGTATTCACACAATAGGAAAAACCTTTTCCGAAGGCCTCCTAAAAAGCGATGATGTAAAGTCTTCATGTCCAGTGCTAAGGTCAACAGAAACCATATAGATGTACTGTATCACTTCATTNAAAACAAAACAAAACCACACACCACAACTAAATCCTCCCCAACAGATTTCATTGACAGAAATATCACAATATCTTCTGTAGATCCTGGCCTACCTAGAGATGAGCTGCCCAGATCTGATTTACCCCAGCTGAGGCCTGACCTGATGCCTTCAAGCCTTTGACGCAGTTAAAATTACTT
>VXBB01002166.1:18486-40254 GCA_013399915.1 Illadopsis cleaveri | reverse complement strand
GCAGTTTTGTCAAAGCACTACTGGAACTGAAATGGCAAGTGAAGATTTAATAAAAGAATAATAGAGTTATTTATCTGATTTTTAAACACAGTTTAAGCAAGAGGTTGAATGTATGACATAAGAAAATGCTAGGACAGCCCTACTTAATAGCTTGAGTACCAGAATTACTTCTTTCTGGTAATGACGTCAGTCCACAATTATCATGACACAAGCCTGTGATAAAATCCTCATATGAACAGAAGCTCACATGAGAACATCATGTGTTTACACCTACTGGGTGGGTTCATCAATACAAAGACATTCCTATATTAGTTTGTGTATTCACTCTATAATGCTGTTTTAGAGGTAATTTTCCAAATGTTGACACTATTGGAAATGTATTCACACAATAGGAAAAACCTTTTCCGAAGGCCTCCTAAAAAGCGATGATGTAAAGTCTTCATGTCCAGTGCTAAGGTCAACAGAAACCATATAGATGTACTGTATCACTTCATTAATTACATTTTTCTCATTAAGTAAGTATTTCACAAGAACATACAAAATAATGTTTCTATTCAATTAATTGTGGAGACATGGCAGATCTTAAAATTACTGGTATTAATTCTAGGCTTCCCTTCCCATTTTTCTAGTCTATTCATGCTACTATTTACTTTCCAATGGCATGCAATTTTTGACTAACAAAACTCCAAAAACTAATAAGATGCAATGGGTGAGAAAAATTTTTAAAGAAGTAAATTACTAGATTCAAGACTGACTTTCACTTCACTGTGATAATAAATATTTTAACCCATCCCCAAAATAACAGTATCATCTCAGAAATACTGATATTTTGACATTTTGCAAATGCTATTTAAAAGCTGTACCTACACTCAGCTCCACCTTCCAAATGATTTTATGAAAAAAGCTAAGTTTTGCTTATTTCTATCAATAAGATTCTCATATGAAGTCCTCATTTGGTTACTGATTTTATTCCATCTTGCTGCACAGATTTGGAAGTTATGTGGGAGAACTTGGGATGAAAACTTAATGTCCTCCAAGTGAAGCAGAATGCAGGCAAGTAACATACCAGAATATAATGGCTGCTTCAATTTCACTCTCAGCACCCACTGTACTATACATCTGTGCTTCTGCTGTTATTGCACATTAATTATATACTATATACTTCCTCCATAGTACTGAAAGCAGCAGCATTTTTCTTCCTTCTTACCCTTTTCTAAAATAGAGGAAATCGATACAACCAAATAAAGAAGTTAATCAGGTTTTGTAAGGAACATTATCCTTCAGAATTTTCACCAGTGACCAACTCCATTAGTTTGCCACAAGGCCTAGAAAATGAACTATGAAAAGGAAAAGGTATCATATGATAATTACCAGTGAACAGAGTCCTGACAAAATCATGTATCAGAGATAAAATGTATACATGATAGGATAGCTGGAGGAAAACCTACTCATGTTTCTACATCAAATCCAGAATGATTGTAAGTAAAATCATTTCAAAGGGTCACAGATACCACTTAGGTCAGCTTTCTCACTCTGTAATAAACTTTGAAATTTTTTTGTTTTGGCAAAATATTTATTCCTAAGGAAAAAAAGGAATTCTTTCTACTGTGAAAATCTCAGAATCATTTCTAAAAAGCAGTAGACACTGAACATCCAGTTTATTGTTTGAAATTTGCGACCATTTTTGGATGCAGTGCTAAAGAATACTAAGCAAGTGGTTTTGTTTAGAATTAAATATCTTGAAAAAAAAAAGTCCAAACCTAATCTATTTTGTTGAAATCAGTATCCAGGAAACACAAAAAAACAGTAATAATGAGAAGTCTCTCTTATTGTCCTAGTGGTATGTTCTCTACTCAATCATTCTAAAGCTGAACACATAATATTGTCTAAGAAAAACATACTAAAGTAACTATTTCCTACGTTCCTGAAAAATTCCTGGTAGAGATGGTATCTGGACTAATATTAATCCTAACCATCTTAGATACAAAATAGAATTCAAATTTTAGCTTGATAAAATAAAATACACAATTACCTATTTTTTTTACTTCAGCAGCACAGAAATCAAGCAAAGTAAAAACCGTCTGAAAACTGAGTCCAGAAAAACACCACCAGCTTTTTTAAGTGCCCAGTCTCACAAGAAGCCCTGAAAATCTTTTCACTGCTAAAAACAGCAGCAGCTTCTCTCCTTCAGTCCTCTCCTGCAGCCTGGGTACCAGCTGAGCTCAAACCCAGGACAGAAACAGGCAGTAAATAACTGGACTTACTACTCTGAACAGGAGGATGAGTTAGTCTCTAGCAGCTGACAGTGCTACAGAACAGATAAATAGTTTAGAATCTAGTTCACACCACAAACTCCTATCACACTTCACAGAAAGGAAGCTTTGCTTTTACAGTTCGTTCAACAGCTGACCAGAAAAAAAAAAAAAAAAACAAACCCACAAAAACACCATCTGAAAAAGTGAAACAGCAATTTATTCAAAAGATACTTAATTTAGAGAGGTTTTCTCCCCTTATTTATTGGATAAAGAAGCCTACCACAGCTGTCCATATAATAAATCATTTGACTACTCTTCACTGTAGCTTACTCTGTGGTAAACTAAGTTTTTCTAATTCTGCTTTATTATTATATCCTCCTCATTTTCAATATCTTTAATCCATTAAATTCTGTCTAAAATGTGAATTGCATGCTCTGAAGATCAATAACTAGGCTTTTTTTTCCCATTGCTTTTAAGTGAATCACCTAGCACAAAGGGGGCCCACTCTTTCAGTGAGGTTCCCAGTAGTTACCATATTAGACAGAGTAATTTTCTCTACATTCCAGATGGCAAGTATCCCAATGACAGCCAGAGTCCTTTTAACCAGCACACTATGGTGAATGTAATGATTCTCTTGGGAAGCATTTCCTGTAAAATGTTGAGAAGTTGGCAGATGGGACAGAAGATTTTAAGACTAACTTTTCTACGTGAGTCAATTTGGACGAATTAGAGATGCTATGAAAGCAAGTTCTCTGGAGGCAGAGAATTTCTGAAGACCTTTTCCAAGAGATAGTCAAAGTAGACAGACATGAGTTTGGGAAAAAAATAAAAAATTAATCTCTAAGTCTCCTAGTTTGCCTTGGGATTTTTTTTCCTCACCTGGTACTGCTTTGGGGTAAATAGAACAACAGTACTTAAATTTGAGAGTTTTATTTTAAACACCTAGGAGGAAGACCTAAGGTAACTGTATAAAAAAAATGCCCTAAGACTCACTGATTAACCTATCAATCTCTCACTGAGCATAAATGTTGCTACAATACACAACAGTACTTGCCTAAAGTAAAATGTCTGGAATAGAAAACAGAGAAACTGTTCTCAAAAACACTTATTTCTTAGGCTGTCATTAAAAAAAAAAAAATAAAATAAAATAAAAAAAAACCCTACCATGAAACAAAGAGGTAAAGTCTTCAATTCCATCCCATCTATTCAGCTTCTCCTTACACAAACCTGGTCCACATGTTCCGGAAGACAAAGACTGTTAGAAGAGACAATGCAGAGGGGCCCTACCAAAAGGCTCTAAGAGTTCACCTAATGTTTCTATTTTTCCACACCTAAAATCTCACTTGGCACATATTTAGAGATTTGAATCCATCTCTGAAAGTCTGTTGCTCCATAAATCAGTACATGTACTGACTCATATGTCCTTTAGTTTTTAATCCAAAACTATGTTAGAAATAAAATTGGTTATTTTATTTTAGTGATTCAAGACAGTAACAAAATGCTTCAAAATATTAATTTTATTCACTCATTGTACCACTTCTTCCAAAACATTAGAGCAAAGTCTGTCTTTGAAAATGGCAGGGGGTTCATATATTAATTTGCAGCAAACGTTTAACTTGCTTAATTAGTAGAAAACCCAGCATAATTAAAAAATGCAAACAAGTTTATTTTCTCTGACACAGCACAGGTATAACCTATTGGAACTTTCACTTTCTGTGAGGGCAATAAGCCTAACTGGATCCGTGCCTGGTAGTACTAGAAAATAATGGACAACTTAATCCACGGTTTTCTAGTACCAGGAATAGGAAATACAAGGCACACTTTCATATGCCAGATGTAGGGAAGTGTAGCTACTTGCATAAAAAGAGATACAAATCTTGAATCTCTCATCCTGCATCCTGTAATATGTAATTTACACTTGTGCTGAATAAGCAGAAACACTTACATTGCACTTATTCTGTGCTTACTTTCTGCTATGATAATGCCTCCAGCAAGGTGAAAGGGAATGAAAGAAATTTTAACAAGTCAGTCTTACACTGCCAAATGTACATGGACATGCAATTCCTGTAAACATCTTTATTTCTCAGAGTTCAAGCTACTGTACATTTTGTTCTTGTCATTGCGGGACTCATCAGTGGAAAATCCAGTCTCAGAACAGAGTATATTCCAACACCACACTCCACAATAATGCCTGGAACCAAGGCAAAGTCAGCCCAGAGCTTGGAAAGTAATCTTGGCGTTCTTGGTTTAATATTTGTTGACAGGAGGACAAAAAACATCATCCTCATTTATGTCAGCACCTGACCTGGACAAACCATAAAACAACTGCACTGAAAACAAAGACCTGAAGGCAAAAGCGTGGTTTTTATCCAGCCTGGGTGGGAAGACACACCAAGCGTATCCTTTGCTGAAACACACTGCAAAGAATGCTAAAAAGCACTGGCTTGTCACTTACGCAAACAAAGGCTCTTTCCAGTGAAGAGACACATCTTTGTCTCCCCAGAGTGAGGAAGCACATGACATAGAAATTTGAGATTAGCCTAGAAGAGCAGCCTTAGTACCAACTGTTACTGACAACATGGGCAGCAAAGGAGAAATAACTTCAGGCACGGTGAAGACTCAGCATCATGAGATACAGCAAAGGGATGCTCTGATAACGTTAACATTTTGTAAAATTTGAAGTAGCTTATGAATATACTATTGGTTTTAAGACATAAGAGTCTAAGAAAGAATTTCTCTGCTTCAATCTCCTTTGGAGGGTTTCACAAAATTTAAATCACTGCATTACTGATCCATTCTGTGACTCCAGAATGCTGTTGGCACTTTGATCTCATGCCATACCGTGTGCCCTGATCACAAGAGAAAATGAAAGAAATTGAAAAATTAATGATAAACCAAGCACAGTACAAGTACAAAGATAACCATGGCAAGGAGTACAATTTTTGAAAAGGTGCCTTTACATTACTGTGATTTCAACCTACTTTTCCAGCCCTAGCCTAGCTTAATTCACTAATAAAAAACTTGAAGACCATATTGATGTCCATATTTTGAATCTCAACAATTTCACATGTGAATATGCATGCACCTAATTTTAAGTGAGTCCATGATGGCAAATTGCAGATGTACCCAGCCCCCACACACACTTTTTTTTCCCAACTGACAAGCACTCACACACATCTGGGAGCTTCACATTGAGGTGAACTATGTGCAATCACCATTATGTAAGCAACAGCAGCAAACAAATCTCCAATGTGAATGGATTTATTAAATCATTCATGTAACAAAAGTCCTGAGGTTTAATAAGTCTAACCATACAGTGCAAGACCAACTCTTATAAACTCATTCACTTTCTATCTGTGCACCTAAAAATTGAAAATTGAACCCGTTTCCACCCTTCCTCTGCTTCCCTCTTAACAGGCTCTGCTGTGGCACATTCTGCATGTCACCACCACATTGCCTTCAGGCTTGCTTGTGATATTACAAATCAAAATCAATACCACAGGCTTTAACAGCAGTTGATTGATTGCTGCAGAGATCTGTAGGACAAATAACTAAATAAGATTTATTTAGTCACGCAACTTAAAAAAATCCTACCTTTTATTTTTTTTACTATGCTACATAACCCGAACTCTGTTGGCACATTCTGACACTTGCAAAAATACTGTTGCATCCTACTCTTAAAAGATTACATGAATTTTTTAAGATAAAAAGCACATGATGCATTTCTTCTGAAAAACATAGATGATAATTTACTTATTCCAGATAAACAGAAAGTGTAACCAACCTAAGAGATGTAAACCAGGAAAGAAAAGAAGCCCAACATTATTGCATTTACATCTCAGTAATTAAATACCAAAAAAAATTAAAATAACACATCTGTGATCCTTATTTGAGGAAAAAAAATAACAGCAATTAAATGAAAAATTTGTGGTATTTTGCGAGGAAACTGAAAAGTTAAGATAAACCACTACTGAATTATATAAAAAACTGAAAAGTTAGTTGGCCCACTAAAGTAATTACAGGGGAAAAAAATGCCCCAAACCATGATTTACAACTGGATCAAAACTAGAGATTGTTCTGAAGGACAAATGACCTCTACTACAAAATCTTGAGGTAGAAAAAATTTACTGAAAGCAGCTGAGATACACATACAATAAAGTACACGTGTGTGAAATGATTGCGTCGATTTGAATATAATTTATGGTGAAGCCACTGCATGGAAAAAAACAGCTCCACACAGAAATAAAACTAAACCTGAGAAAAGTACAAATGAGACTGTTGTTATCTCACAGAAAGACTGCAAACATCTATACCACTGTAGGATATAAATGCCTTCTAAATTTATCTTTTGGTAATTAGACATCACTAGAGGACAAATTAGGAGTAAAAAGTCACAGGAAAAGAAAGCATGATTTTTAACTGTGAGGGTAAATAGCCAAAGGAATATATTGTCAAAGGAAATTACTAATTCATAACAGAGTATTATCTGCTTAGGGGTTTGGGCTTTGCTTTCAAAGAGATGTGACTTAGCTTAGCTGTTCTCCAGCGGACTTAAGAGTAGTCACTGAATATTCAGCCTTAAACACGTAAGATAACCTATCACAGAATGGTGGAATCACTGGGCAAAACTTTGACTTCTGCTAAGATGGGAAGTGAGACCAAAGAGCAGCAATGGGCTCTGCAAGCCCCAACAACCACAGCTAAAACTACAAGGTGTCTCAATTTAAAGGTGCTGTGGCACTCTCAGAAAGAATGAAAAATAAGCTCAAGAGACAATACAGGCACTTTAGGGAGTACAAACATGGCAAACTGTGCTTACCATAACCACTTCTAGACAGCTCATACATATTCAGGACTTGACTTTAAAAAATGGTAGCTACAGCTGCCAGTAAAAATCAGTGAGAGCCTTCAGTGTCAGGCAGTTTTGAAACACTGTCATCTCAGAGAAGATAACACAGCAAAAACCTCAGTGCAAAACTGTTTCTGTTCAAGGTACAAAATGCAAGTCTCACGGGCTTCTGGTTGAGCAGTCCAGGGATTCTTAGCCCAGTTCAGAGCAGTATGTCAAAATCTACCAGAGCTATTACATTGTCCTAGTATGTTGTGGTTTAGGAATGGTTCTCCCCTGTTCAGTGCCCCCACTGAAACTGTTCAAGCCACACCGCCTCTCTTGTGCTCCTCCACCTTCCCCTCCCTCTCACCCTTGTGGTGGAATAGAGAAGAGAACTGGGGGCATATAAGACAAATATTACAGGTTAAGATAAAAACAATTTACTGGACACAGCAATGAGATAAGGAAACAGTAACAGCAAAAATGCTGATGACAGAGGGTACCAGAAAGAAACAATGCACAGAGAGACCCCTGAAAATAGACAAATACCAGATTGTTCATCTCCCTCCACCACACTTACTTGACCAGAGCAGACCCCTTTCCCCCACCCCTGGCAATAATGCGAGGTGGTACAGAACAACCTCCAGGTCCTAGCCATGCCCTCTCCTGGCTACTGCAAAAGTTAGACCAGTCCTGGCCAGAACCAGGACATAGTACAAAGAAAACTGAGCTGTACTGAATAGCACAAGCCAAATCAGATCAGAAAAAGAGATCATTAAAAACTAAGTTTTTACAGAATAGCAACTGACTTCCATTCATTCATGCAACACTCTTCCCATGAGTTCAACAGAGGCAACAGAATACTTCATGGCTTCTATGAGCAGGAAAAAGAAGGAAAATAAAAAAGAAAAAAAAAGGTTTTATACTTCTTACACAAGGAGGACTGCAAGGTAACACAGGGAGGTGTTTCCACAAAACAAACCAGTGGGTAAGTATACTAGCAGCAGCAAGAAGCAATAAAGCCAGACGAGGATTTCTAGGGAAACAGTGACTGTACTTGTTACAAGCCATTTCTGTTTGTTCACCCTAACACATGAACTACATTATTTACTTTACAAACAAGCTATGGGAATGGTTTAACATGGGAGATTGCATTTTTTCTTTATTATTAAAAGCTACTTCCTCACAATCACCCCTGCTCAGCAGTCACTTTGTCCCTGATCAAATGACACAGCTCATTGTTTTCCACAGAAGCAGCAGCAGTTTAGCACTGAATTCATGCCTATCCTCCTGAAAACTTGCCAAACCTAAATACTGCAGACGCCATTTGGGAATGAAGTATTTATTTCTTATCAACAGTTATTGTTTAAATGAAGCAATAATGTAAATGCATCATTCTCCCTATTAGCCTAAGGATGTGAGAAGTCTGTCTGTTGGGGAGGAGGGGAGTACTTACAGTGCCTCAGGGACATATGCCTCCCATCTACAAAAATACACAGCCCACTGGTAAAAAAAAAATTAAAAAAAACAACTTGGGGGCCTCTCATGTTTCTCTGTTTCAAAAAAAGAAGTTTGGTTTTAAAAACCAAAGCTGAAATGACAACAACACCCTCAAGGCCTAAGTTGAAGAATTTTCTGCTCTTATATCTTAATAATTAAAAATAATATGCACTTTTTCTTGCCCCTAAATTACAATGAATTATGTTCCTTCCAGTAAATATTGCTTTTGAAAATGGAATGGAGAATCTTAACCTTAAATCTTATATAAGATAAAGGATCTATTACCAAACTTTAAAAACATGTCTTTCTTAAAATCATAACTCAATGGAAACCTAAAAGTTAACAATTTTTCTGCCTGAAATTAACAGTATTTTTAGCCAATCCTATATTTTTCAATTTTCATCCCTCAAGATCTCCAAG
Source organism: Illadopsis cleaveri (assembly GCA_013399915.1). Taxonomy (NCBI): domain Eukaryota; kingdom Metazoa; phylum Chordata; class Aves; order Passeriformes; family Timaliidae; genus Illadopsis; species Illadopsis cleaveri. Next base: position 31,248 of record VXBB01002166.1, on the reverse strand, counting down.
CACTCAGGGCCATCACTGAAAGGTAAGAATTAGTGACCTCCATTCCAGAACTTCAGAAGCCCAGAGATGCTCACCACTCAGCTACCATCCTCCTACTTACAGCCACTTTCATTTGCAATACACAGCTAACATCACAAGGAGCTGGTTTTTTTCCTCTCTTCCCTAAAACATTACTGTGGGACTTGCAAAGCACGTCTGCTGCCTGGATGGAAAAGCAACAGTAGAAGGCACAACATCATTTTCTTTGCTACTTGAGGACATTCTCTTCATCTCACTGCCTTTCTAACCTCACACTCGGAACTTCAAGAGCCTTCATTTGAATATTTGACTAGGAGGAAGTTCTCATCACAATTAAAGTTAAGCATATGGAACAGCAGTAATTATTAATGTTTAGTTTTAATAGAATTCTTATTTCGTACCGTTGTTAAATTTAAGACAGCAGCCCACTTTGAATATTAATCTATTCAGCAATCTTTCAGAGTTCCTTCTGAAGAAAAAATCCACTTTACTGTAAAGAGTAAGTTGAACTGTAAAAGTCAAATTAAAGATACCTATAGTGCTGTTTGGATTTTGCTAGGTTGCTTTTCTAAACAAACTGCAGCTATTGGAATGATAAAAAATTATTTTTCACCTCTAAGATTCACTTTGAGCACTGGCAGTAGCTGATACTTTTCAGCACTCAAAGACAAGATGTAATTGCTAAGCACCATTACTGTAAAACCATACAGGATGTAGTAAAAGACTATACTTTGCCTTTTTACCTTAACAATAAAGCATTCAGACTGTAAGTTTGTCCTCCACTCTGACTAAGGGTGAGCATTTAGCTGCAGCATTTAACAGATTGCCTGTCCCCTCACAGTATAATCCACTGCCTGCTCCCTATTTGCTCTGCTCACCTACACATGCATGAAGGTCAGGGTTTGAATCCCTTCTCATCCTGCCAGTCCTCACAATACAGGCATGCTGGGGGGATAATAAGGGATGGGTCTCTTTTCCTGCACTGCAAAACAGGCAGCCTGTGCAGCCATGGAAAATCACACCTTATTCCTCCCTCTGGCCACAGCATTGCCCACAACTATCTGACCACAGCTGCTGTTGACTTCTTAGGCTGTCCTGCCAAAAAGAGCTGCACGCCACAGCTTCAGGTTTCTTAAGCTCCAACTCAACCACATCCCTCTCAAATGATGACAGCAGCAACATGTCAAAAGGGCAAATGAGAGGGTCAGCAATTAGAGCCCCAGGAAAATATACTGGTTCTTAGTCCACACTATTTCACTTGAGGCACGCTGATCCTCACCCTGCTATAGCAGACTGGATTTCTCTGCCCAACCAGCATCAGCCATCCTGGCCCCTTCTGTGTACTCCCAGAAATGCTTCTGTGGCCTTTCCAACACTGAACCCAGGCACACAAACCCCAATTCAGGATGCAGAGACAAAAGTGTGCAGCACCACATCCACGAGGAAAAAGATTTCAGCACAGCAATGAAAACACAATAAGCAAGTAGCAATGATCTCCCTTCAGGTGCAAGTCATAAGCATGTTTTGACAATATTTCTAATTCCCCAAATACCTTTCCTAATAGCCACAAATGAAGACAAACAGGCTGCTGCTGCTGCAACAGAGGGCCAGGCAGCCCCGAGAATGCAGGCTACACACAGATGCAACTGTTGGACTCATGACTGCAAAAACTCAGAAAATCTGGAATTGCAAATCCTTCCACAAACATACAAATTAAGAACTATAAAAAGGGAAAAGTGGATGGGGACTGGGAGATCATAGAAGAAACACAAAGAACCCCACTTACTGCTAAAAGAAAGCCCAGCATTTTTTCAGCAGTTGATTCTGTTTCAAGACTGAGCAACAGATTTAAAAAGTACTGAACCTTTTGAATAAGCCTACCAAAAACCCCCTGCAATAGTTGCAAATGCATGTAGTACTATTTTCAGTTATGATTCACTGTCCCTTCTAGTACCAGAACTAGGGATTATCAATCAAAAGTTGCACACAGAGGCTTCAAGACAAACAAAAAGCAATGCTTCCCCACTTAACATCCACTGCAGCTGAGGAACTCAATTTGCTACCAAATTCAGTGTCACCAAGCCTGAGACTAACTCCCCCAAGACACAAATTGCTACAGGCTGACAGCACACAACAGAAACAGGGAAAGTATATTCTTGTCATTCTTCCCTTTCTGTTATTGACCACTACTAGAGATAAAATACTGAAGTAAATGTACCCCTTGACCTTCAATTAGTCCTTCAGTTATTTTTATGCTGTTATGTAATCTGTAGTAAATACATAAATACAGCACACAAAAGCACTGCTATTAAGGATAAAAGCAGTCTAGCCTATTTCTCTGGAAGCACTGACGAAGTGCACAGAAGATATATAGATTTTTGAAACGCAGTATGTTAGCAAGAGTTAAGAGTTTTAGAATAGTCTTTCCTTTCAGATAGCAGTGTCTATTTTGGACTGGAATTTGCATTTCCTGAGTAAGGTAAATTTCTGACATTAAATCACAAATCAAAAGTGCAGTCTTGCATAATTTTCTTTTAATTATTCCTTTTAAGGCATCATTTTCGTATTTTAAGACTACAGAAGAGATCTTTAAAAAAAAGACTAAAAAAACCCCCACAAAAATATAAACCAGTGAGAGTAATTGAATACAGTTCTTATTACTGTTTTTTAAGTGTCTTTCCATCACCTGATGTGAACTAAATACTTTGGCAATTTTATGTAAGGCGTTTTAACTGTGAGTCATCTGCAACTATGCTCTTGCATACAAAATAAGCTGAAAACAGTTGGTACTGAGTGCTGAGTGACATCCCTGTTTTGCTCAAATCTTCAGACTTCATCTTCATATGGTATTTCTGTTCATTTTAGAAACAATGTATTACACATTGCACATCTTTGCTTCTGTTTGCCTTTTTTATTCACTAGTACAGATTTGCATTCCAATTTCAGGTGAGTCATCAAATCCAGTTAAAATGCCAGCCTTGCTTCTCACTGGGACTTCACAGCAACAATAAAATCATCTTCTGTTCTTCTTACAACCTAGTAATACCTTGAGAAGACATCTGTGTAGTAACTTGACTAGGACAACAAAGACAGAAGATCTGGCTAGAAGAGCATTCTTGAACTGTACTGAAACAAAACATGAAAATCTTGAGCTATGCAAAGCTCACTGAAGGTAGTTTTCACAAATTAAACTAATCCATTGCGTTAAACCACCCAACGTTTTTCTTACTCAAGTTTTTAACTACAAATTCACTGCTTTACCAGAACACAAAACCCAAAACTGGTAAGGGCTTAACATTCATTGTTCTTTCACTGTTTTGCTTGTAGCAAGAAATCACAATCTCTAACAAATTAATTTTTAAAAAAAAGCAAAATCAAACTGATTTATCACTGTTTTCACAGAACAGACAGAATAACCAGATTGTAAGAATTAATTACCCTCACTTTGAATATTTAATCCAGAATTTTCAACAATAATGATAATATACTGAAGTTCAGAGAGGGAAACCAATAGCTAACTACAATTCAGGATTTTAGAGTCCAAATTAAGAGTTTATTTTATGCTAGAATTAAGGACCTTTCTTTCTCATTACTTATGTCTTTATGAGTAAGGATGGTAATCCTACGTCCAAGAGCAAATTGCAGTGTGCTTTGACTTCTCATCCAGAAGGTATCTTGTATTGACATAATACAGCAGCAAGGAAAAACAACTTAAATAAGCCAACTTTTAAGTACTATTAAAAGCCACATTGACCACTTAGAAGCCTGGTACAAGACAGGATGGAAAAACAATTTCATGTACACAGAACACAATACATTCTGTAGGTGCACAGAAAAAACATAAGAGTTAAAAATTACCTCCAAAGCCATCTCCTTGGAAACATTCTACTCAAGTGTTATTTTATGTGAGGATGTGTATGCTCCCACACCACCCAGTACAGGAGGGCTCAACACTTTCAGGTCGCTAGGATGCATGTTTTAAAGTTGTTATTTGGCTATGTAGTTTTTCAGAATAACTGCCATGTCCCCTCTTTCATTTTTTCCTTTAATAATAACTCTTCAAAAAAAACTTCTTCCCAGTCCTTTTAGTCTGATATGCCATCAACAAAAGAATCACAGTGCATTGTACTTCAAATTAAATATTACCTTTAAAGACCAGGCACTATTTCAAACCAATCAGGCAACCACAATTTAGAACTTTCAATTCAATAACTGCAATGTATCTTTTTTCCAACTATGTTATTATTAGCAGTATTACACATTTTGTACGAAGACATCTTCATGTTTCTGATAACAACTACTAAATAAGTTGCAAATAAATTCACCTTTTTTTGTTCAGTCTTCTGTCCATGAGGCCTTGAATCTATGCACTGACTTCCAGTATCTTCCCACACAATGTCTGTATTGTATGTCCTCATCTTCAAAGGCACAATCCTCTAATTCTCCACATTCAAATTCACCAAGAATCCAGAGGAGATTGGCATGAACCCCAAGACAGCCTCTGTGTTCCTGGGCACACCATTTCCCTGTCCCTTCGTCTCATCTCAGCATTCCTCTGCTCTCTGAGGCAGGAATAGTGACACACTGCACATTTGTACAGTAGCACAGCGGTACCCTTGCCTCAGCTGAGCCCTCAAGGCGCTATGACATACAATCAATAACAGTAATTAATTTTGATGTTTCCTCTTTTATCAAACTGCTGTGGTCTTTCCTCTGATAACTGAATATACATTGTAGCTCCTCATGGTTTTTTCTCACGAACAAAGATATCCATTGTTCCCCTCTCCTTAAACCTACCTAGACCCAATTCTTTAAGAAAAACACAGCAATTGGTTCTCTTTGTTCAAATTCTGTCCCAAAATTCATTTCCTTCACATATACTTTCATTACTAAATTAAGGCAGCATGTGCTACTTCAAACTTACAGGTTAAACAACTGAGAGACAAATATAAGAAGTGTTTCAGAATAAAAATACCAATGTTACATGGAAAATTGGTTTTTCCATATGTATATATTAACTCTTATCAAACTAATGGGTGGCAAGAAGTACAAATCTGTACCCAAATCTTTCACTACAGATTAGGCCTTCTGACAATGTTTAAATTATTTCAAGATTCCTCTTGACATTAAACACAGGAAAATGCTCAGAAAAAACAAACATTCATGTACTTTCATCCATACTCATAGACACCCACACAAGCAGTCAAGAGTCCAACAAACCCAGAGCTCTTTTGGCAAGACAAACCTCAGATCAAAATTAGTGTTTCATGCCAGCACCAGTCATCAACAAGTTCTTTGTATCAGTCTCTTAAATACTGAGCAGCTATTGCTAGACAGAAAATCCAAGTCTTTTCCATGTAACTATCTCTAACATGACTATTTAAGAGTAGCAGAGACATGAATGTGGAAAAATCACAAGCAACTTGTGCCATTTTAAGTGACTTCCAACACCACACTTTGAGCAAAACCAAGTCAAATTTGGGTTAAACCACAAGCAGGTCATCTGCACTGGCAAATCACATCACTACCACTTGGTTGCTGTCACCAAGGCAGCTCCACACAAGAAACAGTAGAACATCTTAGCGAGATGTTTTAATGTTTTAGTACAAGTGTTTTAATGTCTTAGTATCATGTCTAGCACTGAAACAGTGTCAAACACATCCAGATTTGTTACAGCTTGTCTGACAGTAGAGAGACCCCCATCCTCACACAGGAAACATTGACAAAAAATGGCTTTAGTTTAGAACCCAAAACATGAAACTTCCCTTCTACAGGTTAAAAGTCAGATTGTGACAACTCATGAGATGGACTTAGACCATTCAAACAGCCAAGGAAAACTCAGCTTTGCTAATTCCAAGTGATGCAATATATCTGTGCAACTATCTGAAGACTCCAAATATTTCTCTGCAAAAGACTCTTCAACATTTATTTCTCTCAAATCAAAGCTGACTTAAACACTTTAAATTTTATATCTTCTTATTTAGATATCTGCAGAAATAATTCTGCTTGTTCATTGTGGCCATCAGATTAATTGTGCCTTTTAATTCCTCAGAGAATGATGAAATATTTCAGATACATATTTTGCATTTTCTGAATGTTCTTTCCTGTAATCTTTTCCTTCTCATAACGAACTCTCTTCTGAGGTTACATATATAGCAGTTAGGTACTGTTCTTAAAAAAATGTAGGTAGCTTCCTAATGACAAATACTCACTTTTTTATTGCTTTCTAGTGTTGTTTCTGGAAAACAAAGAGAAGCCACATGTCAAGAGGTCTTGTAATTCTCTCCAATGTCTGGAGTTGGAACAGGGTAGATATGGACTGATAACTGGAATTCTGACCCTGTAAGAGTACTCTAACCACTGACAATTTCCATTCTGAATGTGAACGACTTTTCTTAATAAAGTTATTCTAAAAGGGTACTTCCATTCATTATGAAAAAGTCCTGTAGTCATGTTATAGGGCTCAATACATGATGTCACAGACAGTTCACAATGTCTTGCTTAGACCCAATACAGGTTCTAAAACTATTGATGAGCCCTGAGATGAGATAGGCTGAACTCCAGAAATAACTTCTTTTTTACCCCTCTCTAGGTGGACATTCCAAACTCTGGAATAAATTGGTCCAAGACACTGTGAACTGCATCTGTGAAGAGTTCAAAACCAAAATGGGCTAGATGATCTTGAGAGGTCCCTTTCAACCTCAGTGATTCTGTAAAAAAATCCAAAAAATGTCAAGCATTGCATCACTAATAATTTTGACTGTTCAGACGGCGTTAATCACCAAGACAACCCAAGTTCAATTCAAACACCTGCTGAGTGCCTAGGAACAGCCAAAAATCAGCAGGAAAACAATGATGGTTATAATTAATTTGGACTTGATAGTTTTGATCAGTCAGTCTCCAGACAATTTACAGGGAGTGGAATGTGACTTCACCTTCATATTATAGATGGAAATCTGGGTATGAATTCCCACACTGATACACATTTTACCAAATCCAGTTTTAGCAGCATTGGTAGAGGATATAATGATTATATGTCTTAGTTTAGCTGAGGTTTTCAATACCTCAAGAGGGTTCTGAGGATTGTTCCACTTTCCAACAACACTGTACTTACGCTGCTTCTTCAGAGGATGAACTTGCAAAAAATCAGATGCCACACTGCCTTAGCCAATGTGCTGTCAGTTAGACCACACACTCTCTCTAGTAGTAATATATTTTGTCATTGGATCCTCAATCTTACACACAAAAACACTAATACTCATAGAGGTGCTTTCTACAGAGATTCTTAGCCAAGTATTAGGAGAGAGTGGCAAGAGTTATTTGAAGACTAAATTGTAAAATATATTTCAAAGATCTCAAATTTCTTATGCAACAAGTATCCTGAATTCACAATACTCGTTCCACAGGTGACCTTTACAACCTCTAACTGAACAAAGTGGCACTTAATTTCTCAGTTTCCTGGACCCTCCAATCAGATTTCCCTCCCTGATCCAAAGAAAAAGCTAAACTCAAGAGAAAAATTAATATCACAATATTTTTGTTTAAAAATCAATCCATATTTAAGTTAAATAGTTATGAGCAGTCATAAATCATCACATTGCTCATTATTTAGTTGTCTTTCAAAAAAAAAAAAACAAAAAAAACCTTGTCATCCTTTATCTTGCAACCTTCAAAACTAAAAAGTTGCTTGATTCACTCCTCTGTTTAACCCAGTTTGCCAGCAAAAAACACGCCAGAGCTGTGCAACTAATGCACTGAAATGTACCAGAAAAATGCAACAAGATTTCTAATGCCCAAAGTCTGCAGGATTTAAAAAAAAAAAAAGACACCACCCTTCTCAGGAAGCTCAGTGGCTTAACAGCTCCCTGAAGCAACCTTAATAAGATAACATGCTGTTAAAACAAAAAAACAAAAAGAACTCAAAAAAAAATCCCAACAAACAACAAAGCCACAATCTACAAGCAGTACTTCTGCATTAGTCTTCAGTTTAAAACAATATTGGAGAGAAGAGTTACAAACTGCATTGCAAGCTGTACCAGTTTCACAGATGTCATGTTGACTACAGAGGTGGGAATGAAACCTCTGTCTGCTAATCTCTAATAATACTATGTTTGTCCCCTGGATCATGTCCAAATCTCCTAACAGCACCTTCTGTCAACATCCAGTCAGTTCTTGAGCACCACACTGTGCTGCATCAATTACAATATTTTGAATGGACACTTCTCTGACTTTCAAAAGCTCATGATGGACTCAGTGCTAACTTCAGCTAGAAATGTGCCTCTCTACAATTACTGATGTTCTGCAGCACTGGGCTTACCACAATGCTCTGGTATTTGTATGCTCTTTGCCTCTACTACTTGCTAAAAACTATTTCAACATACAGCATGTAAAAATCCAATCCTTGGCACAAATGATGAATCTGAAAATACAACAGGCAAATGACAGCTAAGAGCAGTAGCTACCATCCCTAGATGGGATATTAAAAGAATACTATTGACGTAACCAAAGTTACACAACCAAAACCTAATGAATTCTAACCCTGCTCACTTTCTCATTTGAATTCTCTTACACATTCAGAGGAAAAAAAAATCCTTGGCCACCAGGAGTTGTGAACTCAGGAGCTTCTGTTAGAGATTCACGTCTCCAGCTGAACCTGACAAAACTGCCTGCCATAGACCAGAGGGTTTGATGGGAGGAGCACAACCCATTCCTGACGAGCTTTCTCTTTCTGCTGAGATGTTTGAAGCTACTGCAATTAAAAGCAAATGGGGGATAAATTCCTCCTGGAAGCCAGCACCAAATCTGTGTAGTCCAATTCTGATCAGCTTTCCATCCTGCAGGATTGAGTAGAGTGATGGAAATCTCTTCTGCAATAACATCTCCGTCTCCTCATAAGATGTGGAAAAAACAGCTATTTTGGGCTGTCTTCCAGAGCTGTGATATCTAAGTCGACCCAAATCTTTTTCTATTCTCTGACACAAACTTTAGAACATCTTTCAGAAAAACATGTCCAGTCTTTAAAAATGTAGTCATTTACGATTTTACTATACTGTAGCTCCTTACTGAGAAACACAAATTACAGACTAGAACTTACTTTCCACCCCAAGGAGAAAAAAAACCAAGAAACCTGTATTTGTTAAATTATAAGACTACTGTGAGTTTAAGAGACAATGCTCTTATCTCTTTAGGGTATAAAATCTTGATTATTAATATATATTACACTTTAAACAAATGCTAAATTTAAATCAAGAAACATATTAACCTTCACATCAGCAAGAGTTGGGTTAAGAGAAGAAAAGAATGTAGGTCAGTTTGAAAAAGAGAGCAAGAGCTTCGTGCATGCTTCAATTTTTCTCAACATCATCCTCTTCAAGACAAAATACTACCATTTTGGGCTCACCACTCCAGCTCTTCACAGTTAAAGAGATATATGTTTTGGAAAGAAATGTTTCAATTCCAGGTATGGGTTAGTTCAGACACAAAAAAGATTCCAAAAACTCCATACACCAATCAAAAAGCATAAGGAAAATGATGAAGAGATCAGAAGAGAAAACAAGACACATATTCATACAAGTATCACTATTTTCTTAACACTGAGAAAATTAATTCCAGTGTTTAAGGAGAAAAAAATCCCAAAAAACTGCTAAATAGCATTTCAAGTAAACACAGTCATGAGACCATGCCATAGTTTGTAGTAATTAGTTTCTGATAGAAGTTTCTGAACAAGACAGCTGGAAATAGTAGAATAAATCATATGCAAGGGTTCACAGAAGGTTTGATTACGTTAATGGAAAATCCAGTAAATATGAAGAAATTTACAGACTATTTCAACTTCAACTGTTTGAAGGTCTTTCTACTTAAGCCTTCCAGTTTTACTGGAAGACAAGAGCTCAAGTGCTGGACTAAGCAGATTAGACAAATGTGAGCAGAAAGCAAATTCCTATGCCTATATATTTTTTTCATTATATATTCTGCTCCAATCCAAGTGCAAGATAAATTACTCCAATAAACTCAGAAAACTAGCAGATGCATTTTAATGTTTACCTGATCTCTACAATGAATTTGCAAGTGCACATAATTTTAGCTATTTCACCACTGCCATAGTTAACACGTGAGGCTGAAAAAGCAATGCTGCACAGCAAGAGCTCAGTTCCACCAAGTGCTGATATTTCTAAAATGGACTTTCCTTAGGCCTGCAGACACCAAATAAAATCACAGGTGCACTGCTGATGTTTCAGAAACATCATTTGTGATAAGATAATTTCTGACTTTGAAGTATAATTGATACTTTCTTCAGTAACTAAACAAAAGTAATTGCAATGGTAAATGCTTCAAGACAAACAGATGTCACAACCTTGTAATACAGACCAAGTAAAAACATATATTTTTTAAAAGGTATTAATAAAAATATAACACTGAAAGAGTAAAAAAATACATGCAAAATGCTTCTTTTTACTATTTATCTAGTACCTGAAAAGCAGTATTCTCTCACTAACTTCCTGAGAAAATTAAACAGTATTCATAATCTCAAATCCAAATTAGAGTTCTGTGGTGGACATAATAAAATTTATGGTGGACACAGCAAAAGCACACTTAACAAAAAAACAGACATGCAACTCTGCAAAAATATTTGCTTCTTAACAAAGACATCAGGGAGATTTGTAGAAAAAGAAAAATCTAATTTTCTTCTCAGAAAAGAGGAACATATGAAGGATTATCACCTTTGCTGAATTGGACAAGATGACATATCTGAGCAGCAAAGCTGGAACAATTTACCATTAGATGTAAATATTTTGACAGACAGTTAGCAACATGTACACAATTTTAAACTAATTGTACAAAAGCCAGGTCACACACTTCTGGTGCCTAGCAAGATAAATATTAATAGTGCTCAAATAGCAGACAGGGACATGAATTCAACACATTTAGGCCACTACATACAACAGCACACAATGCAATTAGTGTATGATTCAGCTCTGGTTAAAATCTAGAGGAGGTTTGACATTAACAACAGCGAGAACAGAAGCAGACTCGTAAAAACATACATGGCCATAGAGAGACCTCACAGTCATGGACCAACAAATCATTTCATGGAATGTTTAACAGATGAAGAGTAGATAATTCTGCTAGACAATATAGTAAAATCAATTAATTTACATTTGATTTGCAGTATCAACTAGGCAATAGGAAAGAGAGCCAGGTATTTATTTAAAGCAGTCTTTGTAATACAAGATTTGTTTTTAGGCTTCTGGCCAAAAAATGTATTTGTGCCATAAGTATTTTCTTCTAGACTTTTGTTAATAGAATAACCTTTAACAACCAGCTATACCCATTTGCCTGTTTTATGTATTTCTTTCATTTAAAAGATTTATTCCTTAGGCAAAGAAAATGAGATCCAGCTAGAAATTTTGAAAGGAATAAAATTATTTTCTTTAGCTGATTACTCTGTTTAAAGGTGTACAGTAAGGTTACAAAATCACAGAACTCCTTGTTTCTCTGCCCCTCCCAATAAAACAAATTACTAGGGTACAGCCACTAATAGCAAACCGTAACTTTTGAGTAAGAACTTACTACAAGAAAGTGCGCTTCCCAAGCTCTAGATGTGGTTCCAATTGTCAAACTGTAATTCTGTAACAGACATAAATCATCATAAAAAAAAAACCTCACTCATCAACAGAAGTTACAGAGGTACATAAAGAAGTAATTTTGTCAGCACAGTTCACCACCAGTTAACCCCATTCCTTTATTGAATATGTGTTCTGAGCCATGTTAGCTTGTTTTGTTAGTAAATCAAAAAGTGCAGCAAGGCCTTCTTGTGTAAACAGAAGTGCAAATGCCATGCACAAGAAAGAAATGTCCAGCATCAAGTTCAGAAGGTTGAGCACTTCTTATACACTCTATTAATTGGATTACAGCCTCAGAAAACTGATACAGTAATTCTCACCTAGAGGTTTTCCTAGCATCAGCAGAAGGTATCTTTGTGCAGAGGGTCAGAGTAAACAATTCTCTAAGTCAAGCATAGGATGTTTGCAATGATCTGATTTACCAAGTCTGAGGGACAGCCCCCCAAAACAAACCAGTTTTGAAGGGAAAAATATTGTCACTGATGTTCTTTTATCTTTACAGCTTGTCAAGAGAAAAATAAACTGTAGAAGAGAAAGCAGAATTTTAAAAGGGCGTAAAATAGAAAGTATCTAATTCTGCTTCAGTAACAGATTTCTTCTATAAGGAAAGAAGAAATTCAGAAAATTCAGCTGCAATTGCAGCTGACATACAAATTATGAAATAGAATCCAACTGGAAATTTCAAAAGACAAAACAGCAACACATTACTTCTGACACAATCAGAATCAAGCAATGCTTGTAACATTTTCAACAGAATACATTAATGTTGCAATTTTATACACCTTTAAACCATATCCATTTTATTTTCAGTAGATTAAAAGAGGTATGAGAATTTCAAGAAGAGAGAAAAAAATCAGATATGGTTTCAGTTGCTTGAAGTCAATAAACAAGAGTAAACATCTCAGTATTTTAAAATGCAGATATACAGTTTTTTGCTGAACTGAGCAACACATCCAACACATCTCACCTAAAAAAGATATTTCTATTCACCTTTAGGAACATGAAAATCTAATTTTCACTACCTAATTACTATTTTTCACCTCCCACTCATGGAAAACGAAAGTGTTTCTTCTTGCATCTAAACTTAAATTACACTTTCTATGCAAAAGCTTTTCTAAAA
>VXBB01002165.1:0-18171 GCA_013399915.1 Illadopsis cleaveri | reverse complement strand
TCCGGAACCTCACCAGTGAGCCAGGACTGTTGGTAAATGGTGGAGAGTGGCTTTGCAAGCTCATCTGCCAGCTCTCTCATCACCCGGGGATGGATCCCATCTGGTCCCATAGATTTATGGATATCCAAACATTTCAGCAGTTCTCTGACTGCCTCCTCTTGGATAATGGGAGGACCATTCTGCTCCCTGACACCATCTACCAGCCTAGGAGGGCAGGTGTCTTGAAGGCAAGCCGTCTTTGCACTAAAAACTGAAGCAAAGTAGGCATTAAGCACTTCTGCCTTCTCCTTATCTGCAGATACCAAGTTCCCTCCCTTGTCCAATAGAGAACAAAGGTTGGTCTTATCCTTCCTTTTAGCATCCATATATTTGTAGAAACATTTTTTGTTATCCTTCACAGAAGTTGCCATTCTGAGTTCAAACTGAGCTTTGGCCTCCCTAATTTTTTTCCTACATGCTCTAAGATACATGGAAGAAGCTTGTGGACTCAAAATGTCTCCCTGAAGCAGAGTTCCTGCTCCCTGTCCTTGCTTCACCATGGAAAAAGTATCTCAGTATCATAGCACTAAATTACCTCGCAAACCACAGCCTTCCAGGCATTAGCTTGCTTTAAGAGTCTCCCTCTGGCTTTTCCAGCAGTGCTAAAGGGACACCAAACATGACAGCCTGCTCGCCTAGGCTTAACAGGCAGGTCCCTGTAAAGTGATAAAGGCTTTAAATGGGGGCTATCCCAGCAGACAAAGGCCAGTGTCCCTGATCTGAGGGTGGGTTTTGTTCCCAACCTACTGAAAGACTTCATGAGGCAAAGACATGGCCTCTGCATGTACTTTCCCCAGTAAACCATGATGAGATCTTTTCTGTAGCACAAAGTGAAGTATGTGAGCCTGTGAGATCAGAAATCTGTGCTTCTAAGGCAAATGCAGTGTTCCAGGGAGAACACATGAGTATCTTCTAGGAACAGTTTTAAGATCAGCATGTAGAATACTGTGTTCCAGGGTTAATTTTTGCTATTATTGGAATTCTTTTACTAATAGGCATCCTGTGATGTACCTGGAATGAGCCTTGTACCCCCTCACCCACACTACCTGTGACTGGAGAGTTGGACATCTGTTCTGAAATTCAACGCAAACCCCTTCAAAGCCCATAGTGTTGTTTGCAATATTTGCATCATGGTACTTGGCTGCAGCATGCTTTTCACTGCATCCCATCACCTGAACGCATTTCCTAGCTGAGCTTCATGGGATGCTGGACAAAAAAGAATAATTTCAGCACTACTCAGATCTCAGCTTGCCCTTGTATCCACAGTGTGCAAATCCCGTGACCAAAAGAAACAGATTTAACCTGTACAGATTTTTCACCCACAAGTCCATACACTCTGATGGCCTCTGCCTGAGTCAGAGAAAAAATCTAGTTAGGTTAGGGAAATTGACTGTCAGTATCACTTTGGGTATCAGAGGATCCCCTCCCTTAGGATGCAGGTACCAGCTGGTTATCCTGGTGCACAGATGTGCTGCCAGGTGTAAGTGCACGCCTGTGAGCACCTGTGTTCCTGGAACACGAGTGCAGAGGAGACCTGCACCAAGCTGCCTGGCTGTGCAGGTGCAAAGCCTTGAGCTCAGCCCAGGAGCTGCCTGCCCCTCTGCTCCTCCCTACTTTGCTTATTTGCTGGGGATGTTCTGCACTTGCCAGTTTTCACAGCATCACAGGGTCCTGCAGGCTAGTAAGACTTCAAAACACATCACAGCTGCTACTGCATTTGCATTCTGAGTTTGTCCCGGTGCACTTCAGTTTTGGCTTTGCCGCATTGTCAGGGGGTTCTGTTCACAAAATCTTTGCATTGGTGCTTGTTGCTGTGTTCAGGTTATGGGTGGAAGCTGGCAGAAAAAAGCAGGGGTTTCCCCCTTCACTTTTTATTTCACTCAAAATATGTTATCAGTCATTAGTTATTCTGTGTCCATGAGCATTTTAAATAACTGAGTGGAGGTGGATGCTCAGTATTTTAGTTGGTGCTTGGGTTTACTCCACCGCTTCAGATACAGACAGCTGAAATAGGAAAAATCAATGCATTTAACAATGTTTTCATTGGGATTTTTTGTTGCCCAACAAAGGGTGTTATGTTTTTCTGATATGTTGGTCCCAGATTTTAAATAGTTGTCTTCCCTCCTGACACAGCAGAAATTCTATTGTGTGAAAGACACTCCTTTCATTTTTATCTCACTTTTCTGCCAATAACCATATATGTACCTATATTTAGTTGTATGTCTCTCTCCATGACAGGGAAGAAAGCAATTCTGGCTTGAATATTCTTCTTCACATGCCGAATTTTCATTTGCTTGAATAAAATTCCCTCTCCAGACATCTGTTTATCCATCCATCCAAATACTCATCCATCCACACAAGCAGAAAACCCCATAAAGATATTTGCAGGAAAACAACCCAAAAGGGGTACAATTACAGCTGTAACAAACTGTAATGGAGAATCTCATTTTTTAGATTTTTTGACAATCTATCCCTCTGATTTATGCTGTGCTGCCAGTATATTTATTACAGGAAAACTAGTTGAAGAAAACAACTAGTTGTTGGCTGAGTAGTTTTTAAAACTCTGCTTTGATGCTGCTGTTTACCTTTTGAAATATTAAGAAATTATCAGGAAAGATAACTTGCAGAGAAATTCTGCTGAAATCTTTCCTCTGGTGTGCTTTTTCAGGCAGGTGCATTATGTAATAGGAAGAGAGTTCTGCTTTCTGACAGTAGGCAGATGGGTAAGAAATGCAAATGTTTTAAGAATTAAATTTGTTTAACTTCAAGGGGAAGCTCAGGGGGGACCTCGTTGCTCTCTACATCTCTCTGAAAGGAGGGTGTAGTGAGGCTGATCTCTTCTACTGTGCCTGCAGTGAGAAGACCAGAGGAAATGGCCTTGAGCTGAGACAGGAGAGATTCAGATCAGTTATTGGAAAAAATCTTTCACTGTGACAGTGGCCAGGCCTTGGAAAAGTTGCTCAGGGAGGTGGTGGAGTCACCATCCCTGGAGGTGTTTAAGAGGCATCTGGGTGATGTGCTTTAGTGGTTACAGTGGCTGTGCTGAGTTGATGGCTGGACTGGATGATCTTAAAGGTCTCTTGCAACTCTATTGATTCTATGATTCCATTGTGTCATTATGATAAACATGGTACTGTCAAAGGGTGGTGGGAAGAGCTCTGCACAGTAATGCTCGGGCGGATTATCTGCTTCAATCTTCCAGGTGCAAATTCACTTGATCCTTCAGGAGTCAGAAATAGATGTGGAAGAGGTTACACAAAATTGTCTGACAAAGGAATATATCTGAGGAGAAACATTTAAATATTTTTGCTCCTTCACGTGCTTTTGGCACCACAGGCAGTAGATCTTGTTGTGAAGATATGAAAATTACATATTTTCTTCCCCTTTGCCTGGCTGCAAGTTTGTGATACAATATAGGACACCCCAAGAACACCTAAGTAGTACTAGATAAATGATCTTGGTATGAAATTGTCAATTTTTTCAGCATCCTTCACCTTCTCCCCTGTCTTTCTGCATGCCTCATAATTTCCTAGCCTCACATCCCACAAAAGCATGACCAAAAATTAATGGCCTTACACTCAGTGTCCTACCAGGTCTTTGTTGCTTTAGCTCCTCCTTGGGCTTGAAGGATTTTGCCTGGCCACCCTCCCTATAAAACAGCATCTCTCCAGCTCTGTCATGCAATCCTCTTTTCCCTTTGGGTGGTCCCTGCTTCTCCCTTGGAATCCAACAGGAAAGGTGCAATAAACCTTTGAGCAGGTGAGGGAGGTTCCTGATGGGAATTGCCCCCTTGACCAGCTCCACTGAAGCCTCTGCAGGGAAGGGTCTTGGCCAGGTTAAACACAGAAGCATTTGCAAGCATGTGCTTCCACGGAGACAGTCCTACATCCCTTTTAGGCAGACCTGACACCATAGGGACATCAAAGTCAGCATGGGACATACCATGCCAGAATATAATCCTGAGCTTGTGCTGCTCTCTTTCCCTAACAGTGGCTCAGAAGGTTTTCTATGATTTATTCCTTACACACCAAAGCCATTGATTTATTGATATCTCCATAGTGTCTAGATTCTCCTGCAGCTTTGATACCATCAATAATTTAGATATTGCTTCAGCTGTGAGCATTGCTTCTGCTGGTCCACAAGGATTGTGCCCTGCCCTGGGTTGCTCTGACGTGGGTATCCTCATTATTTTACAGTGGACAGTTCATCTATAAAAGCTATTGACAAATCCGTGTCAGAAGGAAGGCAGAAAAATCTGTAGGTGATCAGACTTTGACATCTTTGGTCTTAACATTAAGACTGTAGCACGTTTCAACACCATGTACTTTATTTTTCCTCTAGAAAGGTGTGTTGAAGCCTAAAGAATCTTACAGGGTACTGGAACTTATTCTCTAAATTAGGGAAATTGGATAGTTCAGATATAAAAATGGAATGTGGTGAGGAAGGAAAGTCAAAGAATGTGGTGAACAAGGAAAGTCAATTCCCTGTTAGCTCCCAGCATTTCTAGGTCAATTTAGGGCATGCACATCACAGAACCTGACAGTGGGGAGAAAACAGGCGTATTTCATTCTCTGCCTTTCAGATTCCAATAGCAAACATGAACTCTGACCAAAGCACTTATTTGGGAATTTATGATCAATTGAGGTTATTGGGCCTTGGCCTTAGGTCCCTAGGGGTCATTAAAATCTATTAAATGCTCTGCATCTCTTTTATTGCTGTTTAAATGATGAATAACTGTGAATTATAAGAGTGTCTGCTATATATCAAGTGTTTCAAGGTTGCTAAATCTGAAATACATTGACAGAGGCAAACTGAGCTCAAATTAAAAGTTTGTTACTATTCACTTGTGCTTTCTGTCACAGACCTGGTGGTTGGGCTGTACTGGAAACTGATGTGAAATAAAACTTGCCATGCTTTGCAGAAAGAAGAAAAAATTGTATTGGAAAATATAATACAAAATTATCTTCAGCAATGCCATTTATTAAATGAGGTCTCTAGACTCGTGTATCTGAGAAACACTTTATACTGGCAGCATGAGTCTTGGAGGAGGCATAAAGATGGAGGAAACAATGACAGGGAGTAAATGTAAAATACATCTCATTTTCAGAAAAAGAGTAAAGAAAACATGAAATGAAACAGTATCTTAATAGATAATGTATTTTCAGTAGGGAAAAAAAAAAAAAAAAAAAAAAAAAAAAAAAAAAAAAAAAAAGAAATCTGAAGAGCCTTAGCTTTATATTAAATTGACCACAGTGGACAAAGTAATATTTACAACATGATTTGAAGGGCAAAAAAGAACCAGTGTGAAAGAGAAGTTGCTGTGAGCCACAGGTGTTATTTTCTAAAATGAAAAGTCCAATACACCTCTCAGGAAAAAACTAAGCAGTATTGTGTATGGGAAGTGCTTCTGGCCCTAAACTGAGAAATCCATATGAAATTTCCCAATACTGGGTGTAAACCTTTGCCTGAGGCATCCCTCTGCATGGTGACTTTTTCTGGTGCAGAGTTGTGTGTGCATGCTGGACTGGACACAGGGAGCAATTTTGGCAGCTAAGATACCACTGACCTCTGCTGGGAGTAATCAGATATATTTAGCTTCTGTCCTGGGTCCTGTGCTGCTCAGATGTGATGAGATTCCTCTGGCAGAGGCTGACATGTGTCTGTGTGTGTATATATATATATGATATGCACACCTATGTATAGCTACACACACCTTCCATCCTTGCTGTAACTGCAATTTCCCAGGTGTCTAAGTGGTTCAAAGAAGTAAGATCCATCCTGGACTTAAAAAATGAAATTTTCTTGGCAGTGAGGAAGATTTAGACCTGCTAAAGGGAAGAATCCCTACCAGTTTTCTCTAGAATATAGCATCATACACGTATAAATGTACAAGAGACATGGATCTTTGAGTTCCTAAGGGTTGAAGGGTGACAATGGGATTCTAAAGGCCTGGCCTGGAACTGATGTGACTGAAAAGCAGAGGTGCTTGTAATGGTTGGCACAATTTCCAGTTTCCTGATGGACACACTGTAAATGCACCAAGCATGAGCAATACAGTTCCCGTTAAGTAAAGGTTTGAACTGGCAATGCACAAAACAGAGACAGATTGTGCAAATAAAAGAGCTCAAATAAAGAGGTGTCGTAGAGGAATTGTCACCTTTCCCATCAAAGTACGGCTAGTACTGAATCATTTTGTAAATAAAGAGAAAAGATCTTTCTCTCCATGACATCCAGTGTAGGCATATTGGGTCAGTGGCTCAGAGAAGAACACAAGCTGGAAGCAGCCCATTGGAGAAAGTGTTTTGATGGGAAGAGTCAGAGATTATAAACTGAAGTAATTTGTTCCCTTATAATGAGTGGCATAAAGTAATTACTGTAGAGCAGAAAACAGATCAGATGACCCTACAATGGAGTAGTAAAGGGATTTCAAAATGTGACGTGAAATTTTGTTCAATAATGTTGAAAAGTGGTGCTGGCCATGCAATTAATAGCACACAGAACAGGGCTACATCTAAAATCTGCTCTGTTCATGAAGAAAAGTCAGGATATGATAAAACAACAAATCAATCAGATTGAACAAAAAAATATAGACAAGCAGGATTTATTCCCATACTGAAACATTCTAGCAGCATTCCGGTTATCTGTGTATTACAGGAATTTATTGTTGTAAGGACAGAAGATGAATCAGGTGTTAAGACTGGAGATAGCAATGAAAAAAGACTGATCTTGATTATAAAAAAGAAAAGAAATGACAAGATTTAATGAGACAAGATCAAGCATGGTTGAAGAAGATAGGAGAGGCCAGATTATAGGGCAGAGACAAGAAAACAGAGTTGTCCACAGTGACAGATAATACAGAAATGGCCAAAGGGAAGAGATCTGGGTTTCATTGTAAGGAACTTACATTTGGTTGGTGAATAGATATGCATGAACGTAGAAGGAATTAAAGGCAAAGCTGAAAAAGAGAAGTTGAGTTGGGTTTGAAGCTCAGCCAGAAAAACAGTATCTGAAACTCCGGGAGAGGTTACAGCTGCCATTTGAGAATATACAAGAGGAGAAAACAGAGAAATGGAAGGAGGAATCAGGAGAGGGGGGAAACATTTTTAATATATATAAGGGGACGTATTCCTTCTCTTCTAGACATTTGGATGATCTGGTAATATCTTCACTTGAGTTGTCTCTTTTAATATGGAGAGTAGCTGTCAGAAACAGAGGACACCAGCGAGAAAGGACTGGAATTAAAAAGAGCTGGTTGGACTGCACCTCAAACTGCAGCAGGATTTAGTTCTGTTTTTAGGCAGAAAATAATGAAGGTACCAGCTGCTAAACATTACTAATCAGCCATGGAGATCCATCCTGTGCTAACAAAAATTTCCATGTGACCTTCAAATAGCCACACAAGGCTGTTCAGCATCCTCCACCTGGGAGGTGGCAGAAAAGACAACTGTGGCAAGTCCCACATGGAAAAAGGAAAACCACATCCTTTGTGCTGCACAGTCAGAAAAGACAGAGGGGATATTTCTCCTTCCTTCAGGCTCTATGGGTTGGGTTTTTTTAAAGCGGCTCAGGCTTTGACAAACAAGAGCCATCTGTGGGCTGTCATCTTGTCCCTCCCAGTTGCAATGGCCATGCAGATGCTGTCAAACTCCCACTTCCACCTCCTGGTGGGTAACGCGGGTCCACACTCAGGTGGCACAATATGGTCCTTCACCCACCTGTCTCTTCTAAAAACAAGCAACACTTCAACATCTTTACGTATTTTTAGTTAGTTTTTGCTTATCTGAGGGAAAGGACGCTCATTTTAATCCTCCCACTGCTTAAAATTCCTAAGTATTTCTAAATACTTGGGCCTATCCTTTCTGACCTTGAAGGACTTTCAGGCATGGTCACGAAGGTAGCTAGAACCAAGAGTGTCTGTCCTTATGCAGGCCAGATGGTAGTATCTTTTTCCCATGTACATTTTTGTCATATTCCATATCAAAGACATTGTTAGAGAGCTCTGCATTAGCACGGCGGCCTGTCCCTGTGCATGTTTCTGGCAGCTCCTAAGTCCTCATGAACGTCCCAAATGAGACAGGAATGGATTTGCTATGTGAGATTGTTAGAGTCATAACTTAGCCATTCAGAAAGTCACTGGAGGAAAGAGATTTTGCCAAAACTAGCTGCACAAAAAGATCTCCCACTGGTTTTTGACTGTGCTGAAATACTGAACTAACCCCAGCTGTTGGGCAGTAACTTTGGGGCAAGGTAAGTAGCATGAAGTACTGGAACCAAAATTTCAGCAGAAAGCCTACAGCTTTTAGGAGCATAAAACCTGGTATTATTGTGCACCCAATGTCATGCTTATTAATAACAGTTACAGAAGAGTTACCAGAGAAGGAACACAGGACTAGTGTGGCAAAAGTTATTTTAGATTGGTTTATTGGATTACCTGGAACACAGGAGCAGTGGATGCCTTGTGCAGACAGAGCAGTGTAGGTTGTACTCATCAATATTAAAACAATTACCTGTACAGATATAGTACCAGTGATCTGTTACAGCACTGAAATATAAAGTGTTACTGTATTGCTATTACATGCTCATCTTGTCAAATGACGTGGGAAGGATCCTGGATGGGCAAATGCCAAAACCCTCTGTTCAGTCATTGTCTGAGGAGGTAATAGCTCAATTTACCAATCTGATTTGGTGCATTTCAGTTTGGGAAGGAGAAAAATAAAAGTGCTTGAGTGAGCGTTTCGTGGGCTGATTTGAGGCTTTGCTGATATTGATCAAACTGTACTAAAAACCCAGGGGAAGAAGTTGGAGTTGCAAATTTCTTTGTGATTTAGATACTTGGGGTGGAATCCAGGTACAGCTTGGCTTCCTCTGCCTGGTTGTCTATGCTGCCAGCTCCAGCCAGGCGCATCTTGTCACCTGATGTCCTCTAAGATGCCCTGTGGTTCCATGACACCTTCTAAGAGCTAGCAGAGAGGACACAGTGATTACAGTGGGTCCATGCCCTGTTACACCAGACAGGAAGGATATCCTGCACCATTTAAATCAGCTGACACCATGAAGTGACTCCATGTTTGTAGAGATGTTTGGACAACTGAAACCCAGTTCCGTGTTGGTACAGCCAGAGAAGCCTAATGAGCCTCTGAACTGAGCAGTTGTGAGAGGGGAGTCTCTGTTAGCATCTGTCATACCCTGGGATGCCCTTGAGTACCCCAAGGCTCATTGTCATGTCACTTGGCCCTGTGGCTATGTTGAAGCATTGCTCAGTGGCACTACATGTGAGTGGCTGAATTGAGCTTTGAATCACCACTGTTGGAAATTTAGACTTCTCACTGACACAGAGACTGATCTGCATCCTACCCCCGCTGTGTGTTACAGTAGGGGAGCACTGAGTGTGTACCTGTGGAGAAAGGGGTTTCCCTGCACCCTGAGATCTGTCAGCCCCAAACAACAGCTCCCAAGACCAGCAGGAGAGCCCCAGTAGGCTTGTTTGGGAATGGACTCATGCCCAGGAGACTTCCCTCCTGCCAGTGAAAAGTCTTTGATAGACCAGGTTTGTCTCATGCCTGTCCTAAGAATGGTAGTTTTGAGACGGCTATGCAATAAGAAGTTAAATAAATGCTTGTGAGAAAACTTTTGCCCAACAACTTTTTCCAGGCTTCTCAGGCTTCCCTCAGTCCATGCAGGTGGTAGATGCCCAGGGAAATGGCTGTCTGCTGCTCCAGTGCCCAACCATGTCCATGGTGTGGCTTGCTGTGCTCTGTTTTTCCATCTCTTGTGACTGACAAAGCAGTTTCCTTGAGTAAGGAGGTGGTGTGCACTTGTGTGTGGACATTTATAAGAGTTTACTCAACACCCAGGAAATCCCAGTATAAAAGCAAGGTTTGCAGCAGCTTTTCAACTCTGGTGCCACTTCATCTGTCAGCTGTGGTATGATCTGGAGCTGCGAGTTCCTCAGTATATAGCAAGTTTTCAAGCTGATGATCAAGTAAATTATCAAGTATCCTGTTAATAATAGATGGATAACTTAGCTGGCTATACTGATAAGTCCCTTTGTTTAGATCACAGACAAGTTGTTCTTTGGAGTTCCTGAGTTTTGGTCCTTGCTAGATGGGCAGGTGTCTGTAAGCTGGAACAAGCAGAGGCATGCTGAATGGATGAGACATATAGAGATGTGTCTGACTCCAACAAGACACAACAGATGAGAAAAACATTTTGAACTGCCATTCATGAGACCTTAGTTCTGTGCATGTATAAATGTGTACCTGTGTGAGCAAGGGAAATATTTGAGACCTTACTGCACTATCTCTATGGAGAAACCCTTCCAGGTTCCCTGCACCTAACAAATCCAGTGGCACCCCAAATAAAAGAAAAACATCCTGATTTCCCACCCATTAATTCTTTACCAAAAAATCACTTTTCCTAGTACTGTGGGAAAACAAGATGTTTTATAATAGGAAGAAACACTGAATCTCTAGTTTTTACCATGGCACCTACAGATTCCTGTACCCTGCTCCTGTTCCCAGTGTACAAATCCTACACCCTTTTGTGTACCTTACTATAAGAGAATGTTGATGGTCTAGCTGGGAGGACAAGTGATGGCAGCCTTTTGCTCTGTGGGGTGATGAATCTGGGTGTCTCCCATCTTCCCAACATCATTATAAGACATACATGCCTGTAATATAAAGACCTATTTCTTAAAACTTTCACTCCTCCATTATCAAATGGGGTCATAACTGGCTTGCATATTCAGAAGTTAGCGCAGGGAAATGACAGGATGATGGCATGGCCATTTAACTTTGTTTTTATAGTGAAGCAGGGTAAAAATACAGATGACAGCAAACACTTACTGGGCTGAGCTCCTGGGAAGAAGCAGAGGTGATGGTGGTTCTGCCAGGGCAGAAAAAAAATACTATCCCCAAAGGGGCTGCAGGGAAACACCATCAATTCATCTCCTGGGTCCTCTGCTTTTGGCTGCTCTGGAAGTTTCTGGGATGTAGTTACCAGCTGTAGCTGGTGCTCAGATGCCTCATTCATCCTTCTACATCCTCCATTAGATGGGCTCATCTTTTACAAGACGTTGCAGCTGAGGAGCACCCATGAGTATCCTCACAATATTTAACTGTGAGCAGGTAGCAGGAATGACCCATGACCAACTGAGGATATTTCTTTCAACTCCATTTCCTAACATGCTCCTTCTGTTCCTCCTCCCTCCAGGGTGTAGTCTGTGGGTAATGGGATTTCTCTGTGATAATCAATAACTCATTGCCTTATACATTTAATCTCTATATTTTCCTTGCAGAGTTTCTTTGCATATGGCTGAAAGCACCAGAACAAAATGACCCAAGAAGTGACTAACAATGCATTTCTCCTCACTGATCACTTCATTTTCTAATGAAGTGCCTTAATTCACCTGGGTGCTTTCCCAGCTAATGGGCTATTAAAAAAAATCTATCACTAATATAGTGAAAAATATGTTTTCTCCCTTCAGAACAATGTCAACAGATCTCACATTAGCTGCACCTGGTCATGGCTGATGCAGCTAACCCTAGTTTTTCCTACAGGCAAGGCCACAGGTACTAAAGCCATAAACCTTACAACTGGTTATTATTAATTGCAGCAACCTTTACAAATGGGTCTCGCCTGCCTGTGCAGCTCCTTTTTCTTGTACCTGACCCCCACATTCAGTTCAGGTCTGCTGCTGTTGTTCCAGGAGCTTGAGATGAAACTGAATAGCCCCAAAAAGGCAGCTGAGGGAGCTCAGCCATGAAAATATCCCAGCATGTTGGGGATTTCCAAGGTATTGGGTTCTTGTTTCTGCTATCAGCAGAAAGCTCTAGAGATTTGGGCTAGTCTTTGTGGACAGAGTCCTGTGGACCTTGCCTTTGCTGCAAATCCTGGATATCTAGGGATAAAGCACAAAGAATCAATTTCTTTATCTATGTACATATGTATGAAGTAAAAGAAAACCATGTCAGGGTAGGGGGTTGTCGTGTAAGTAGGAGGTTACATTATTCATATCTCTGGCAGCCACTCCACTGAGGGACTGATTTTGTTTCATTTCCACGTAAGGCAAGGCTAAAGCCATACACAACTGGACAGAGATTCTCAGAAATGAAGCCTGAAGACAAAAATATCCCATCTCTCAGATAGTGGTTGCTGGGAAGGCTTCTTGCCCAGCAAGGTCTCTGGTCTCACAGTCTTTAGACAGTTAATCCCTTTGGAAATGCAAGCAGGTAACGAGGAAATAATGGATTTTCAGGATAGCCGCAGAACCTTCACCCAGGTATTTTGGGTCCAAAATCTGTGACAGCTATGGATTAGACTGCCAAGGTAAGCTCTAAATGTTTTTGCTGGATAATATCACACCATCTCACCTTCCTGCTCCTGCACAGGATGATTTTTACAAGGTATGCTTGGATATAGTCACTCTTCACTGAGAATTTATATGGGATAATTTTATGAAACAAGGAGCTTATAATCTAATCCAACATATGTTGATTCTCTGTCCCAGGAGAATACAATGCTCATCCTCACTAGTCATCCTGAAAAATCTACATTTTCAAAATGTGTTGTGAGCTTTGAGTCTTTGCAGTGAATTTCAGTTCTTTTTATCTTTCTGGATGCATTGACATTTCCAAGCTTTGTGCTATTCAAGGACTCTGATTGCTGGCAACCACCTTTCTTCTTGTCCTTTATCTGGAGTACTGGAGACTGGAAATGTAAGACCTCAGCCCTACACTGTCATATGTCACAGTGCATCACCATCAGCCCATCACTATGGAATTGCTCTACCATAGTGGAAGACGAAAAAGTCTGGCAGAGCATCTTGACAGGACTGTTGGATATTTTTAATTGTTTAAGAGCATCACTTTAACAGCCTTAAATCAGTCAACGCTGACACAGGACTATATTTGTCCTCAAATCCAGAGAACATTTTCTGCATTTTAATGTGTAGCTTGAGTGTATGCAATTTGTTGGTACAGTGAATTTTTAGCAAGAAAATAGGCTTCTTTTTATTTGGCTCACATAGGTGAAAGTTTATCACTTAAAGAGCTTGGTGGTGTCATCTGTACCTAGGGATTTACTTGTATGAGCTTTCTCTGTCTGTTGCTACGTGATGGCTGCATTTTAAAAGCGTGTGTTCTTTTATTGAAAAATCATGTTTAGGAATGCCATGTTGCAGTAATTATTAGCATGAAGTTGATCTAAAAGTCTATGTGTTGGGGCAGGATTTGCCTTATTTTTATTTATTTTTATCCACTGCAAGGCTGCTCACATTTCGTAGTCAGTTTCACCTGTAGGAATCTGAAACATCCTCGACCTCTATGGCACTACAGAGAATTTATACATTGGTGCAACAAGGCAAAATTATTCATACTCCCAGGTCCCTACTTTCAGCTGAAACTCTTCAAACACTGATAAAAACCTCCTCACTTGCAGTTTAAGAATGGAGATATTAGAATTACAGCTGCTGTTTTAAATTGTACAGGTTTTCATACTACTTGTTGCATTTTGTTTATGGGAGAATTAAAAGGCTACACGTTTAAGTGAGTGGCTCACTCATGATGGAGAAGCAACAGAGTTTGCTTGGGCCAGAAGAGCAAAGGGGATAGTACAAAGAGGGCTGCCAGTGCACCAGGGCAGTTTCGTCCCCCCCTTATTTTAGACATCTCCACTGTAATCAGTACCTCAACCCAAACCTTCCCCTGGTGTCTCTCTCGGTACCTCTATACCACTAAAGAGAACAGTACGAAGTCTCTTATTTCACTCTGAGTGGTGCAACATGGCTTGTGCTTACATGCTAAAACTCTCTTCCTCTTTGCTCCCATGGTGACTAAACCCTTTTAGACTGGTGTCTCAGACCCTCTTGCCTTCTCTACCTCTCTAACATGCAGCCTTTAAGTGCTGAGTTTGTATTGGGTTTATGTCACAGTCATAGCGTGACTGATGCATATTAAACTTTTCCATAGTACTCTAACTGCAGTATCTTCCTCTCTGAATGGCTTTTCTTCTTTGGACTTCAGCAATAAGATTTTCTTTCTATCTCCTTTCCCCTCTCTCTTCTGTCCCTTTTCTTTTGCTCATACATTTCCATATTGCCCACTATTTCTCCTTTTTCTCCCAGTCCTCATGTCCACACCAATGTATTCTTTCCTTCCCTTTGCTTCCCTCTTCCTTTCCTTGGGTCTGTGCCTCACTCCATTTTTCTGTGGCTGCAGGAGCAACAAGTTTGCATGATGCCAAAGTTAGCACCAAAACACAGTTATAGCCATACTCCTAGAACCAAGGACCTTCTTTAAGCATCCAATCTGGTACAAAGATCTTACTCCCCAAAGTATTCATTTTATCAACATCATCTTTCGCTAATCCTCCTCACTGAGGCCAGGTCCTCTCCCAACAGTAGCAGCAAGGAACCCGGGTCTGCCTGGCTGACTCCTCACACTTTCTCTCCTGGGACAAACCATTCATTCAGACACTGACACCCATTTCTCATGTGACAGAAATAAAGAAAGTCAAAGAGAACTGTCCCTGAACCCATGAGAAAGGTCCAGGTCTGGTGCCTTAAGATGACTCATACTATGATGAGTTATCCCTCTAAGAAGTTTCTAATTCTGTTTTCTTTCCCATTTCCCTTTCTCCTCACCATTCCTTTCCCTTTCTCCTCACCACTCTTTTTTTTCTGCTTCTGTTGTCTCCTGCTTCCCTCTCTTCACGTTACTTTTTTTTTTTGTGTGCATGCTGGTACAGCAGATGGGAACGTCCCCACTTGACCATATTGATCATGAAATCACATACTCTTTGTCTCCACATCACTAGATAAAAGAGAACCAGGCCAAGCCCAGAGGTAGATTATTTGCTTCTCTGCACCCTGTTATTTCACTCCCAACTCCATTTTGGAGGATGTCAGGTGGTTCTATCCGATGCACTTCTCCATGACAGTGTGGGTGTGAGCTGGTCTGGGCTTCTTGGCCTCATCTTTATCCAGCAGTGTAGGAATTGCCATAAAGACTAATGAAAAAAGCAGACAAATTATTTTTCTCTGATGGAGAATAAAAAGCTTGAGTGTATAGAAGTATGCTAGGTAGCCGCAGGGCAAATATGAGCCCCAAGAACATGATATAACCATGAGGAAATCTGTTGTGGTTTGGAGATTTACCAGTCATGTAATTTCTTGACAAAGCAAGAAAATAGGCCATTGCTGATTTTTCTTTCCCTTGAGCTGAAACAACATATACAGTTCTAAAGTTCTAACCTCAAGTGGAGGATGATCAGAATGATCAAAGCAAATGGAGACACTGTGCCAAGACTATGTGACATATTTCACCTAGCAAAAACTAAACCAAAAATGTATCCCCTCAACAGCATACCTGGCAGACAACCTCTGCATGGAGAAAAACAGCTTTGCAAAGCACAGGAGAGAGTCAAACAGGAGAGTGGGAACTGGAAAGTTATTTCTTGCCATCAAAGCACTGTCACCTGGAAAAGCAGTATCAGAGGAATCTTTTCCTAAGTAGTGTAATCCTCTTCAGGCAACTCTGATTAGTTTGTGTAGATGACATACGGTGATGTTGTTGCTAGCAAAAAGCACCATTTCCCAGAAGACCTCTTCCAGTGCTGTGTCCCTGCAGTATTCGTGAGTGAGAACTGAAAGATTTAAGATGGAATGTGTCCTGCCCAAGTAAAGTTATTTGTAAGATAGAAACAAGGATGGAGCTGATAACCCTGAGCTGCCATTAAAGGCAATGGGAGCAATTCCTGTCAGGATGACTCATGGAGCAGGTGGGGACACCTTGGCTGACAGCAGCACTGACCCAGTACCTGCCCACAGCCAGGGATGCTTGGCTGGAGGGGTGAGTGCTGCTGTGCTGCAGGCAACCAGCCTGGGCAGAGACCAAGGAAAAAGGAGTCAACCTTTGCAAGGACAGGGCAAAATCCATCTGGAGGGGGAGAGACAAACTGAAGCAGTTCTTGCAATGGGGTGCACTGGGGAAACATCAAGGAGCTGGAGCTGGTTTCCTACACCAAAGACCTGGGTAAAATGAGGTCTTATCTTGCACTGAACTCTGTGTTAAGAAATGACACCATGTTTAATGTGCTGGAATATTTTCTTAAAACATTCTGTGGCTTCCTTCATAGCCCTCAAGCTTGGGACATGCATCTCCAGCCAAGATTATCCAAGGTGAATCTCCTGCACGGGAATTTTATAGCTGACCATGGACAGAGGTACTTGGGATGCTCTAAGTCCACATCTCACTATGTGACCTCTTTACATTTCTCTGGACCTTGCGCTGTTATGATTTTTATCCTAATACGGTTTGTGAAAAGGAAATCATTGCTCTTTAGGGCATTGTCTTGCAGATTTCCACACAGTCACAATTCCAACTTTGACTTTGTCTTGACACTCATTCCATATAGGTTTATTGTACACCAGAGTATGGTATAGAAATATTGAGGTCTAAATAACCTGACTAATTTTAATTAATTTTGCTTAATTCCATTCAGGAAAGCATCTGACCATGCCAAGACACAACTACATGCTCATGAATTTGAATTTCTTAAGAGTTATGCTCTTCACACTCACTTCTCTTCCTATTCAGACTTAGTTTTTTACCTATCTCGTCCCATAGAAAGTAGGATAATTATCAACATCTTTTTCTATGTTTCTTGGGTTTGGACACTCACTTGCAAAATACTCTGCTTGGAGTTTGAAAATCTAGCAGCAGTGCAGTTTGTGTCTTATATTTTTCCACAGTTGCCAGAGGCAGCTGGTCAATCCCATACAGCCTGAGCAAAAGTCCCCAGAGCAGCAGAACAATCTGACTCTGTTCTGTTACCACCTCCACTTACGGTACAGCTTTTCTGAAATGATAAAATTTGATTGCTTCTTATGTATTTGTGTATGAGAAGATATAAGGCTGTGTTCTACTGGAAGATTATATTGGCCTTAAAATCAATTTCAATTTCTCATGAGTCTTCAGTATAATTTTATTTCATCTTTATTTTTGGGTATTACATTTTCATCACTTCATCCTAATTTAAAGATTGGAATTCTCCTGATGCCCTCCACAACGATAAATTAGTTGTAATTGGGAACATTGCCTTTGATTACCATCAAAGGGAGTGGGTTTAATTCTAAATATTTTAATAGGAACATTTTACTTTCTTTACTGGGATTTTGAAGGGTTTGAATTTTGCTAGATCTCTTTCTTTTCCACATACAAATGGAAATGCTCAGGACTGCCAGTGTGCAGTGGTCTCCCAAGGAACTTGTGCAGAATTTCTCAAAATGCAATGTCAGCCTTGCTGCTCTTACACTCGTGTTTATGCATGGTGGTAGTGCTTTCACACAACACAGACACTTGCATTTTGGGAAGGGGCATGTCCACATTTGGGAATGATGCTTTGTGACAGCTGTCTGCTTTCCTCTGAAGGTGTGAACCTTCCAATAGAACGTTTGGTCTGACTGACAACAGATTTAATGTTTTTTCTTACATGCTGTGGTCTGAGAAGAATCTGTGGAGCCCACCAGCCTGGACAGCACAGGGTAAGAAACATTATCTTGCTATACCAGCATCAGGCCAAAAACCTGTTCTTAATTTCACAGCTGTCAGTAGAGTTTTTTGAAATCTTTTCCACAAGTTTTTCCCAGGTGTGGAAAATAGACAGCTTGTCAACTTCTTAAAAAAGACAGCATGTCAAAGGTTTTACTTGTCACCTCAGGCCAAAGGGAGAGTCACAATGAAACTGGAAGCAGAAGTTTTCTTGTAATAGGGATGTGTCAAGCAAAATTTAGGAAGATGTAGGACAAGAGGTATTTGTGTTTGAATTTTCCCTTATTGAAGAATGATCATCAGAGCAGGTATGAATTTTGATACATCACTTAGGGAACAAGTTTCACTTTCTTATACTTCAGATCTACATTACAATTTCATGATGGAGCGGAGTTAGTCCTGAATATGTTCTTTTATTAAATCCATTACCGAGATATTAATAGAATAGGGTTATACAGGAGACGTTAGTTTTGAGAGGTTTGACTCTGATTGCTAAATATGTATTCTTTGACTTTGCAAATCTATGGTCATGTACATAAAAATATAAACAGATAAAAATGTAAAAAAAATTATAAAATAAATA
>VXBB01002116.1:293083-308662 GCA_013399915.1 Illadopsis cleaveri | reverse complement strand
TAATTAACATATGGCTCACTTCATGGTTTTGTGGGGTTTTTGTGGGGTTTTTGTTTGTTGTTTTTTTTTTTTTTAATTACTATCCAAAGTCCGGCTGGATTCTTCATGTGTCATCCCTTCTTGAAGTTGAAGGGGTTTTCCCTCTTTAAATTATTTTGCTTTTTTTTTTGTTTGATTTGGTTTGGGTTTTTCTGGTGGTTTTCATCAGATGACATCTTGCTCTGACTGCACCTGCTCTCCTAGTTTAAATCATAGTAAATAGCACTGTACTTGGAACTCCTCCAAGCCAGCAACAGCCACTGCTAACACCTCCTCACTTGACTGACAATGCTCTGCTTCAAGACTTATTCCAGTAAAACTGTAATTACTAAAAAACCTAAAAATACTGATTAACCCCAGAAATTGTATTCCAAAGTGAGTTGTTTGTATAAGAGATGTATCCACCCACAGCTGTTGTATCTACTCTGATCCAACAACAACTTAGAAAATGCAACATAAATTGAATGATATAGAGCACAGTTTACTGACAGAAAGGATTTCAGCCTGGATTACACTTGGAGAAAAAGCACAAGTTTTTTCCCTAAGAAATCCTTTACATAGCTCTGCATTACAGATGTTGTGTTATACCTTCTTTCCCAAAGGAATTCTCACTTTCTTTTCACACATACACATACACATCTCTGCCTGAAAGGGCAAATACTACAAGCTCTGCTTGCCCTTCGCTGGAGGAGATCTTCCCACCAGCACTGCAGGACTCTTGCATGCTGCGCATCGCCAGCAGCTGAGTCTTTTGCTGCCAATTTCAGCTCTGAATGGTTTCCTGCACAACTCAAGTTCTATGCACACATGAGTAAATCTCAGGTCACTAGTGGCATGGGCAACTAAATGGAGCTCCTCAGGTGCATTATTAAAAAAAAAGAAACCAACAGAGATATAAAAATATATATTTGAGAAATAATTGAGAAAGATTGCAAGAAACTGCTATTTGTCCTCTACTGATGCAGCTTTATCACAAAGCAACACCACCGGGGTTTGCACTCTGTGTTTGTGAGGACCAGATTGTTAATTACTAATCAGGCTGGTTCACAACTATTAGTCAAAGGTGCTTGTTGAACACCAATAAAAATCTCAGGCTCATAATTATCTTTAGCTTATTATAGTTTTACCTACAAGAAAAAATGGATACTATGTACCTTCCCCAAAGGATTAGGGAAGCACAAAGTGTTGCAAGATGCATTAAAAAAATTACTTAATTTGAACACACAAAATTCCCATCTACTTCTTTTCTTTACCTACCTGTACAGCTTCATTTCAGCTTGGCAATTTGTATCCAAAAAATATTTGTTTTTAACAGCAATTATACAGTAAATTTTGCTTCTCAAAGCTATATATTGATCTTTAGAAACATTATTAAATCCACCAATAATATATTATCTTTGCTTTTCCATAAAGTCCCTCTACTGAAAATCATTATCACAGAGAAAAAGACCAGGACTTATTCAGACCTGAACAACTCCTTTTCAAAACGGAGAGCCTAAAAGATAACAAATTAAATTGAAGCTGCTGCTGTGAATTGTGTTTCTGGTTGAGCTGATGCTCTGAGTTTTTTCAAACTATTCCAAAAAAGTGGTGGTATTTTTCCTACCTTGGTGAAAACTGTTAGGTCATAGTATCAGTGGTGGCTAGTGTAGTATTTATCGCATAGACCTGACTGCTTTTACCAGCTCATGTAGAAATTACTGTAGCTAAAAAGAGATTGCAGGTCTCAGGCATAAAGGGATCATAGGCTAAAAATATTGAGACACAAAGAAAGTTTATCTAAAGCAAACCCACTAAGCATTTATGGGTCAAACACCTTATGTTTCTTTGTATGATTGTGAATAATAATAGTTTTAAAAAATATTTTAAAACTGAAAGAATGGAAACAGACAATAATTAGGCATTTTCTTTACCAAAAAATGCTTGATAGCACGAATATGAGTCTAGTGCAGTAAAAACATGACATAATTCCTTACCGCAGCAGGGAGCAGGCCACAAGAATAACCGTATTTCTACTAGCCTTTACCTGTAGCTTCAGTCAATGATAGCAATATTAAAAAATAGTATTTCTACCCTAAAAACCAATGAAATATAATAATCCAATATATATTTACATATATATGTAATTTTAGTGTTTGATTGTAATAAACACTCTCATTTTATTGTTTAAAGAAAAGTAAAACCTATTTTGTGAGCCAAATTAGATTACTGTGACCTGTTTTAAGATAGCAGGCACCCTGTGAGTTGCTACTTCAGTGTATAAATATTTGATCAGAAATTCTGGAGTAGTAATTCTGAAAATTTATTTTGTATTGTATTGACTCTATCAACTATAGACTTTGCTCTCATATTTTCCCCTTCTGGACAACATTTTTAAAAGAAAAGAAAGGATCAGTCATATGAACATGCTGTTTCCCAGTTACTAGAGATCCTTTTGATTTAATGAAATATTCTAATCTTTCACCTTCTTTATATCACAACATGAATTAGAAGGATTCAGTTTGACTCCAATATTATGTCTCTTGGTATTTCATATGATTGAATCTGAATCATATCTCTTGCACATGATAGACAGCTGAAAAAGAATTTCATCTTTTGAAAATACCAAATAAACATGTACCGCTTAGAATAAGTTAGAACATTTACAAGGCAATTTAATTTCCAAGTTACTTCTTGAATTATCTGGACCATCTCACTCCAAAGACATTTGAATGATAGAGAAAAAGTATTTGGCCTAGTATGTGAGTCAGCTCTAAGATAACTATTAAAAAAAATACTATTTTGTCTTTTTATATGTTTCAAAGTCTTTCAGAGAAAGTCTGAGCAGCATACAAGCTAAGCAGGCATTTCTTCCTGAAGTCAGTCCTGTATTTAGAAAGGAAGAGTTGATCCTTATACCACAGCCATCGTCAGTAGTTAGAAACAATAGGGTGGATGGAAATTTAGCCATAGAAACATTTGTGTATTTTTGCCGTCAATGCACAGGTGACAGCAGAAAACCAGTTGTGAAAAAAATTTTGAAATCTTATTACCTTTGATCAGTGACACAAAATAATTCAGTTCTTTTCTGGTCCTGACTGTGTTTTCAAAAGTAAAGGTTGGGAGAGCAGATGCACTTATGTGGAATGCAATACCAAAGATGTGCTTTTCTTTCTAACTGCAGCTGCACAACTTCTGAAACTTCAGAAGGAGGCAACAAGAAAGACAAAAAAATGGTAAAGAAGCAGCCATCACATCCAAAACAGTAGGTGGAAAGAGCCAGCTGGCTGGCTTACCACTTATGAATCTGTATTCTTTCTAGAATTTAACTATTCCAACAGGTCTGCAAAAGAAAAAAAAATCTCAACCCTTCATGAGAGGTACAGTATTCTCTATGTGGTAAATTAATAAATTACCTAACTGCTTGTTAATTACATCCTTCCCCACTCATCATCCCAAGTACCCCTGCACTATCACAAGCACCATCTCATCATGTGAAAAAGGAGGATTACATGATCACTATAATCATTATTTTCCAACAACAATGGCAAAAAAATGCCATGTAAGTACTCTTATTTGAAGCCATCAACGTGCAGAGAATCACAATTAATCTTTATGTGGTATTGCAATTTCTCCTCAACTACTTAAGTATTGTCATAATTGCAGGTCCAAAACAGGAACCTCTTGGATTGGTTTAATGATGCTCTCCTGTGCTGTTCTCCCAAGACAAAGCACTGATCTGAGAGCAGAGTTGGGAACAAAATGAAGTTAATACAAATGAGAGTAAGACCAAGGTAGGTATTAAGGCCTCAGCCTGAAATGGGAAAAACTGGTTAACCTTAAGTAACTCTTTATTGGCCTACTAAAAATAAGGACAAGCCCAGTGACAGGAGCAAAGCGTGGATAGGGCCAGAGACCAAGGAACAGACATTTCAATCTGTATTTGCTCTCACTTGTGGCTTTTGTTTGTTTAGCACAAACAGAATACTTCTGGTTTTTAAAAGATGGTTTACAGTAAAACATTCAAGTAAGCTGCCAATGACCAATTAAAACCTCTCTTCCCCCTTCATTCCTCTCCTTGAAGATCAACTTTATCTACAGAATTCTTAAGTGAATAACCGATAAGAAAAATTAAAGGGCTCAGCAGCACCATGTGTTAAGTAACTGGACCCCAGCTCCCACACCTCTTTGTCTCCTTGCTAAATCTCCTCTGTCTCTCAACTAAACCAACCCCTCTGAATATCAATCACAGATGAGGCTGGAAATCACTGTTGGACAGAAGAAGTAATAGTAATAAAATTTTAAAAACCCGAACAAAAACAACAATAACAACAAAAAACCCCAACGAAACAAAAACCCCTAAGCCATCTGCTACAAAACCCCACACCATATATGCAAGGGCATAATTTTCTTGTGTTTCACTGTTTCATTCCTTCATAGGTATATCAAAACCTTCTGATATACAGTAGTTTCCCCACAACGCCCAAATTTACTTTGTGCCAACTCAGAGGTAAGTACATAAAAGCAACATCTTAAAAAAGCATCTCTCTGTCAAGAAAGCTACTGTTATAAAAGGACTTATTTATCCAGAAAGAACACTACATTCATATTAATCTGTATGAGGATATCAAATCATGCTACTGCAACAGAATAACCAAAGAACTATGGCTATACCACAAGAAATTCCTGTACAAAGAGCTTCAGAACAGCATTAGTATTTTGGAATTTGGTTTTTTGGCGTGGCTTATACAGCTTCCAGGACAATATGACCACGGAAATTAAATGAATCTATTTTATTTTATTATTTTTAATCTGTAGTAACAATGTGTATCAGTAAACCAAAACCGTGTAGACATTCTCGCAGCTGAGCCAACAGAATGGAAAGCATGATTTCTCCTCCTGTAAAGTCTGCTAAGTTTTCTTGAATGGCCTAAATTTGGTGCATTTTGTATCAGTAAAATTTCTTGCACAAAGTCTAGCAATGTCAATTGATCTTTCTCTATATACGTAACATTGTTATGCATTCTGAATAAGAGGGGTTTATCTCATGACTACTCAGAATCCTCCACAACATTTCTTTTGTTAAAACTTTGTTTTAGGTGTTAAAGAGACTACAGAAAATGCGAAGAGGACCAACAGTAAAACTGTTAATATTTGGCAGGTTGTAGTACTGATGTGATACATATTTATTTTTACAACAACCATAATCAAGTTTCCACATTTTCACAGGTACAAACCAGACCTGAAAGCTACTCCATAACCTTTAGTTAATATTCCCACTGAATCTTTCTGTTCAAGAGCTATGTATATCTTACCTGTTATAGACGGGTAATGCAACGATTAGCTCTCACAATTTAGGGATGAATACTATGTGTATATTATGTGTATATTAAGAGGAGTTTTACTGATTCATACTTAAGTTAGTGTGGTATGTTCTCCCCACAGCCCTCTTTCCCCTCCCTGCTGCATTGTTGTCAGCCTACGGCCTTGGCTGTCGGGCATTTGGGGGGAGGGCAGGCTTGTTACTAGGAGGCGTGGCATGGCAACACCTGACCTCCAATCAAGTTAGAACAGAGGGATCTCCACCAATGAACAACAAAGACGGAGTTGACTGACAGGACATTAGGAGAGGCCAGGGGTATGGAAGGCAGAGCATCCATTTTGAAGACGAGCATGGGGCAGAGGATCACGAAACATTCAGCACTGTAATTGNTGGGGGGAGGGCAGGCTTGTTACTAGGAGGCGTGGCATGGCAACACCTGACCTCCAATCAAGTTAGAACAGAGGGATCTCCACCAATGAACAACAAAGACGGAGTTGACTGACAGGACATTAGGAGAGGCCAGGGGTATGGAAGGCAGAGCATCCATTTTGAAGACGAGCATGTGGCAGAGGATCACGAAACATTCAGCACTGTAATTGTTCCTTAGTCAGTCTTTTCTTGCACTTAGTTAAGGTTTAATAAACCTTTAAAATTTTCAAAGTAAGCATTGTTTCTCACATCACCCCTCCCAGTTTTTTAAATGAGGGACATATCACTGAAGAGAGAAGAACCCGCTGGCTCATAAAAAGCTGTGTTTCAAATTATTACATTTGGAGCTTACAAGGACTGCCCTAATCTGCACCTGGTTCAATACTTGTAAAGTATCTGTCCTGCATGAAGAATTCTGAAATCAAAGAAATATCTTCCTAATCGCATGGGTAAACCGAGCAGCTGCTTCTCTCCTCCTTGAGTCCTGTCTATATGGAAAAATTATTCCAAATATGACAGGCTATGAATGTGGAGTGCAATAGGTGTTCCAAACCAGCTATACGCACAGACACAGTTACTGCAGTCTAAGAACATTCCACATTCAGAAAGGCTTTAAACTCTCAGATTACTTGTCCTCCTCTGAGTGCCCACAGTGAGACGCCTCAAACGGTGTTAGATTGTGCCTTTTCTGAAGTCCAGGACTACTCATACAGACTGTCATAATAAATTGTTACAAGGTAAAGTAGCCAACGGAAGACACTTCCAAATACATGCCAAAATGACAGCATGGGGAGTAAAATACTCCCAGTTTCAGTGTCACAGAACGGACCTAGAAACAGTGACAATTGCAGTAGAAATATGGTACTTTTCTAATGGCATATTCTTGCTCCCTCTATTCTTCAGGGTGCTCTGTTTGGAGGAGAAAAACCTTTACTTTTGTCTGCTGGCATATATGAACTATGTTAGCACTGTAAAAGTCATGCATAATGGACCTAATGCTCAGGCTTTCCAGTTGCTCCACAAAAAAACATAACAGCCATTCTAGTTTTGCAACATTTTCTCAAGGTTACCACTTCAGCCTGCAGGCTCCCTAGTAGCAGTCTAACGCCTAGATCTACTTTAAATAAATAACTGCACAGCTTATAATTCAGAATACCTGCTGACCCAACAGCGCTTCCCTAAACCCCGTGACAAACATCACATGCTGTTAGTGCTGAAGAACTCTGTTTCTCACTTGCCATCTACTATGCACTTATACAGTCAAGCAGGATGTTATTAGGGAGCACTCAACAGTATCCAAGGTAATTCATATTAAAAAAATTGTAGTATATATGAAAACAGAAGTTTATATATAGCAAGAATACATAATCTTCTTTGCTTATTTTCTATCAGCACTTGTTTGTGCTTCCCTTTTCTGAGGCATTTTCCTCACATGTTCATGTCACCCATACTTTATGTCTGTTGTAGGGTGAAATTCCTGACATATTTTCACCCTGAAGCTGTGATCATCATCTTTTGAAACTAACAGGCATAGGCAATGACAAAAAAGCTCATAAAACCTTACACTTCAGGTAAATGCCTGGCAAAAGCTTTAGCTCAGATGTATGCTAAATACAGAGGTATCAACTAATGACTACACCAGGAAAAATAGGGGGTTTTCTGCTTTTAAGTAAAGGTTCCATGACGGGGAGTTTGTTTCTTCCACACTCACTCTTTCTCTGTCAGCGTAAGCCTTTTTTTTTTTTTGTAATGCTTTATTTCAACACAGGAGAAAAGATATGAACACCCTAGGGGTGCAAGTATTACCAACACAGATGGATCAATCTTCAAGCACAGAATG
This sequence comes from Illadopsis cleaveri, assembly GCA_013399915.1. NCBI lineage: Eukaryota > Metazoa > Chordata > Aves > Passeriformes > Timaliidae > Illadopsis > Illadopsis cleaveri. The sequence continues at coordinate 301,052 of VXBB01002116.1, read as the reverse complement.
ACACACAGATCACAAAAGAAGTAAACCACAAAAAATACCTGGAGAAAGCTAAATAAACAAAAACAGGTCAGTGAGTCAGTTCTGTGTTGCTCCACTGCCATTCTGGTAAAGATAATTTGCCTGGTGAAACCATCCTGATCAATAGCTCCAAGGCAGCTGTGAGTTGGCTCTGTGACAATCTATTGAATAGAGCATTGTCTCCTTTCTTAATTCAAATGGCATACTTCTGCAACCTGACCCAGGCTGCAAGGTCCCATCAGCAGATGTTGACATTATCTCCTCCTGATTGTAACAGCTTATCATAAACAAGTAGTCTGCTTTTTGAGGGTTTTTTGTTTGGGTTCTTTGAAAAAAAGGCTACATAGGGGAGTACTGGGAAGAAAGAAAGACTATGATTTATAACTTGGTACAGAATCCATGTTGGCATTTCTATCATGTGTTTCCATTATGGTGAAGAAATCAGGACACCATTAATCTGTATTTTCCAATTTCACCAAATGCCCTTACGTTTTATTTTATATTACCATTTCATTCAACAAACCATCTTTAAAAATGTACAAAAAATGGGTTTGTGCTGCTGTTGTCCTGTTATTTTTCCAAAGTATCTTTCTTTTCTCTTCCATACTATACTGCAGGTGTAAAAGCTGAACTCAAATATGCTACACCTTTACCCCTGTTTAAGGTCAATGACACATGCATTGTTTACTGCTTTACACTGTCTTAACAGTCGAGACTGTGTGCAGCAGTTCTGTGCTACATCCATGATCTTTAAATGTCAAAGTAAGTGCCATGCTGCACCATGCAACCTTGACACTACTGTGTCAGAAATGAAGACTGAACTGTAGTTCTCTATCACCAAATGAGACTGGAAGAACAAAGTACTACTGAACATCTCTCTCGAACAGCAAGCTGCCATGACCTGGAAAAAAAATTACTTTTGATTTGCTAAGAGACATTTCAAGGATGGCCAGACACACAGATTTATTCAGATGTCTTTATGATTTAGAGTATTACCTATAGAGACCTTATATGAAGCTAGTGAGCACCATTTCATAAGGATCATTAGCTAGAACTGACCTCAAATACCACAGTTAAATCTACAAAGAGCTCAATCAGTTCTATTCAAAAATCAGACAATTTTTATGTTGACATCAATGAAAGCAGAGTGGGATTAGTGGGGACATACAAACTGAAGAGTCACATTCTCAAATGCCTTGTTTTGGAGTCGGTGAGTACAACCAAAGTCTAGTCCCAAAACGGAATAAGATGAACTCTTACAGAGATTTTGATTATTTCTCTATTTGCTTGATGTGCAACCTGATAGCAAAGGCACATTATCTAGCAAACTGGCTTTCAGATTCACTAGTCATTTCTTTTCAAATCCCAGTTTGATCAGTAACATGCTCTATGACCCTGGATGATATGCTCTGTTTTCCTTAGCCCATGTCTTGTGCCTCTCCTGCACATTGGCGAGCTCTCACTTCAGTGCTCCACACTAGCCACAAATTAATCCAGTTTATGATAGCAAAGAACATTGTTAAACAAGTAATTCCTAAAATTTGTGAGGATAGGTTTTGGGGTTTTTTTTAACTACTGGCTGTCATAACTATATGTAAGATTTTATTTCATTAAGAAAAATGAAAAAGGTATTAAAAAACCCACCAGCTCCAACCAACACATTTAACTCACTTCTTCTGTGGACACTATGCACTTAAGTAGTTTCTGGATGGAACTACACCTTGCATAGTGCTGTTGTGTCAGAAATTGTGTTCATTTACTGGACTAGGGCAATCATCATTGAAGATTAAATCTTGCATTTTTTAAATTCCAGCATTAGAAACAGAACTGCCTTAGCCTAATCAGAAACACCAGGTACTTTCACTTCTTATTACCTTCAAGAGGAGAACATACTCAATACTGAACTACTGACAGGTGATACTGAATACAGATCAGCAAACTATACTCTGCAGTCACCATTTTTATATTAAATATGCAGTCATAAAACTTTTGTAATAAACCTAAATTGAACACACATTCATTAATTTTATGATATCAGGAACTTCTGGTAGCAACATAAGAATTAGTGACTCATCACTTACATTTTCCTAAAATAAGGATACCTGGTTCTTAAATGTATGCAGTGGGCATGGTACAGAAGGGTTTTGATGGATATGTAATTCCTTCCTTGTTTATTTCTCCTGCCTTTCCTGGTTCACAAAAGCTGAGAGCTAATGGAAGTGACCAGACTACATGGTTCATCTACAGAAACTGCGGATCAAGTGGAGCTGCCACAGCACACACTGCTATCTGTGCAGAACTGGTAAATTCTCCTTCCACCCTTGCTGACTTAGAAAGGGATTTAAATGAAGCTGCTAACCTTAATGAGCAGCACACTGCTGGTTGTCTGAAGTGAGCTGTACACCACTTACAATCAAACGGTATACCAGTCATTTCACTTCACTGATCTTGTTCAGACTTCCTAGAGTTTAACAGACAACCCAGTATCTAGTCCATCACACTGCCTGTCCACCTCTCTCCTCCAAACTGCTTCAAGATACAGGATGAAGCAAATCATCCTATCTTACACAACCTGTTTTCCAAACCTCCCTGCTCACAGAAGGCTGCCGTTTACAGGGGTCTGAAAAAACCTCTAAAACAAAACCAAAAAAACAACACAACAGGAGCACCTTTAGCAGTGTTATCAAAAACAAGCAGTAACAAATTCTCCAGAACATCAAGGACAGATTTCCTATACAATATCTCCTAAAATGGTGTATTTCTTCTGGCATTTTAAGTAAATTAACTACCAGAAACCTCAGTATTAGAAATTGACTTAAAATAACATAACCTTGACACTTTGGGGTTTACTTATTTTGTTATGAATAGCAGCTGTATACTCTTGTTTGTGATGGGAGACTTTTGACAGCTCACTGCTGGGAAGCACACACATGGTCTTGTGCAATTTGGGTAACAGTACAGAGGAATCAGGCCTTTTATTCTGTTCATATACAAAACTGTGCCTTCAGAACTTTTGTCTCTATCAGATCCCAGAAGAAAGACGTGATGAATGAGCCCCAAGAGAGCACTTCACCTTGCCTTCGGCTCCAGTGGCTTGCAGGCATATGACAGTCCATCAATACCGAGAGCTGGCAGCTTGAAAGGCGGGAAGGACGTTCACTGATAGCATGCATCTGCTTAGTAACAGCATTGGTGCTCCACTCCTTTTCCCATTCATTGCCTGCAGAAACGACTCCATTGAGAGGCTCACCATCGACAGATGGTCCCAGGCTAAGGTGTAATCAGGAGCAGCTTGCTAAATTTACCCCAAACAAATAGAATTACAGGCTTTTGTGGAATCTGAAATGATTTGGGAACTTGCGTGGTTCAGAGAGTGTTAATGTGAGTACATCCCAAAACAATGATGTAAAGTTGTCAGTGAAAATCAGCTCTGCCCTGAAGTTGCATATTTATACTCATGCTGCTTAGTGCCTCAGTTTATAGAATAGATGCTTATTTTGAGAGAATTTTTATCTGCATCCTAAGTAATTTACCTCCTACAGTCTTCTTTTCCCCTCAGGATATACACTGCTGAAAATGTTTTAATGCAAAATCTACATTTTCATCACCTTCAACTCCTGAGTATTTCATATGTCAACTATTTACTCCATTAAGAAAATAAAAACTACTATTAAAATTGAACAAGTCTTTAGCACAGCAGAAAACTGCTATAACATAGAATTGGATGTGTATATGCCTTGAAAGCACTGTTACCTCTAAGTTATTTGTTGTTTGGTTGAATGCAACATTTAAGTTTGGAATCATGCCATCTTACAATCTACTAATAGCAATGCAAGCAGAATCAAAGGGAGAAAAAAAAAGATTAATTTCAAATGCAAGTTCTGTATCAAGATTTAGTATTTTAATTTACAACTATTGCATAGAAAACAAGTAATCTATTTTTAAACAATAATTTATACAATTGTACCAGAGAAAAATCAAATATATTCCACAGACTGGCATACACATATAAAATAACACTTAGCATGCCAGCGGGCTGCACTAGTTGAACAGTGGATCTAACCCCAATGAAAGATTACATATGGTGACTGCATGCAAACTAATGTACATTTGTTTGTCAGATTCATGCTTAGCAAAACTGACTACAATTTTAGTCATCATTTTGATCACTTTGTTGTCTAAGTGACAAAAAACTCAGCATATGAAAGTTAGGAGTGTCATTGCTGAAGATGACATACCAGTACTGCTCCAAGGTTAAAAACTACACATATGAAATGAAGCATTGCTTCATTTTATGTTATCCCACCACCTTCAGATGGCAAAAATACAACTGAACAGAGAAATCATAATAAAAGCTCACTTATTCCAACTGTCTTTGAAAAAAGGTATTTCTTTTTACCTTGTAAAATTTAAGCCATTTATAAAATTAATAAAAACAACCTCCTGAGGCTGTAATTCTTCAGCAACACAAGGCTTTCAGCACTTGCTTCACTAAAGGCGTTCCTGTACTTCTGACTCAGGGCAGTGTACTGCCCCTAATTGTACTAAAATAACTGGTTTGGGGCTGTGAGATGGATCCTGACACAGGTAGTGATTTGGTTACAGAAACACCAGGTGGCCCATAGCAGAGTTGGTGTTGACCTTGATCAACCCCTTGATCCATTTCATAGCATCCAACCTGTCATCACAACAGAGAATGACAAATGCCTAACTACAGGGAGATCTCAGCAGTCAGCCAAGAAGGAAGAAACTAGGACTAAAACCAGAAGATCTGCCAAAACCTTTCTCACCATGGAGCTGTGGTTTAAGGAAGAACTAGGCTGGGTTGTACATCACAGCCTTGAAGTTCACATCACCATTTGTGCACCCTCCAGCTTAATTCCTTTTTTAGCACTGAGTGATTGCCATGAAAAGCTCCTTCTCAGTTACCATTTCTGCATGTAAAGCCTTAGGTCAGAACTTTTGTCTCTATGGACAAGAAATTCCTGCATAATTATAATCTACTGCATGTAGTTGCTATACATACTTGCACTGCAAATCGCTACAACTAGGGAGGTTTTTTTAAAGCAACCTACACAAGTTTTGTGGTTTTTTTTAATCTTTGCCAAGATCATAGTTCTTCTTGAGTTTAGTTATATAATAAATATTGGCTTTGACCTAAATATTTCCCAATGTTAGAAATATTCTTGAAATCAAATCAGAAGAGGTACCTAGTACCAGACTTCTTGTTATCTAGTAAGTTCTTTTTCAAAAAACATGTAGCTGCAGATACTTAAAAGCAGTTGAGATGTAAGTGCTGTGATTTCACTGATAATAAAAGTATATCAGTTTTAAGTCTGGGAAATGCTTAAATATTGTGAGAGAAAAAAAGAGTTGCATGCCAAATTCCTCACAAATACTGTGGTCCTTCATGAATACCAGAGGCACATCCAATGCCTCCTAGTGAGCTAATGAAAAGGAGATGCTTCCAGAAGAAGTTCCCAGACTGGCAACAACTATTGTCCCTCACCCCACGGCCTCACAGGTGGCCAAGATGGGTTACTGTAAATGTCCATTACAAACAACACATGGTCATATACAGTTGCAGCTTGGGTAACACACCCTTATGTGTAAAAGCAAAAAGTTTTCTATGTATTTCAAAAAATTCCTTGAGTTACCACGATGTTAACAGCCAGTGACAAAGACTGCCCAAGTGAATGAAAAGGAACCAGGAAACACACTGTAGGAATGCTACGGTAATGTTTTTCAAAATAGTTCAGATATATTCTAGAATAATAGAAAATAAAGCTGAGAAGTACATCTTTCCTGAAAGATACACATTTCAGATTTGGAACTATATTCATTACTGAATAAGATTTTCTACAACTATCATATGTGTTTTTTAATTAGCATTAATGTTCTGGTGTTAGAGCAAAATTCATTTTATATGGACAAAATTGGTGAATACCTACATTTGGAGAAAACTCTGCAAGCTTATATCTGTCTGTACTATCAGCATTATCATATAAATTTAATGGAGCAAAGTAAAAAGACCAAGCTCTAAGTCTTACCACTTATTTGAAAAAAGGTAATAAAGTAATAACCTCACGACTGCACAGACGAGCCTGAGATGTATTGTGTATAAATTGCAGATCATGTACTAAATCCATCTAGGAGAAGTGTAATTTGTAAATGCAAAACCTAACATTCATCCTCCCAATTACAAAATCTAGATGATAAAGCTATTTCATAAGTGACTCTTAAGTGGATTTTTCCGTAACTTGTGTCATTTTTTGTTCCAAAGTCAAAAAAGGAAATTAAAGTGTGCTTTGTGGTATTTACTAAATTTGACATTGAATAATTTTCCCTCTTTCAGCTTCGTAAATCTGTAAAGGTTAGCAAGCCAATGTAACCATTAAAAATAGTTTTTACTCTTTGACTAAAGCATGTGCCAATATACAGAAGCCAGAAAAATGGCACAAAATGACTTATTGAAAAGCCTTCTATTTGAAAAAATATTTAAGCAAACTGGCGCTTTCTCTGAGAAGTATGGTTTGGCTTCATAGCCTTGGATAAGAAGACTACTTAACCTGAGATGCTTCACTGAGCAGCTGGTAATAGAAAATCTTCCAATCTGATGTAAAACAATTATCATCACCCTTGTATTAAGTTCCTGGTAGGTGGGTCTGCCAGCAACACACTACAGCCTCTGGCAAGTTCAAAAGGCCATTCCGATTCTAAGGGCGTAGAGGTTCCCCTTTGTCCCTTCTTAAGCCGTTAAATCCGTGAGATAGCTGGCATTTAGGAAGATAAGGAATTGCCTAATGAGACACCAATCTTCTTTTGTTTCCTTAGTTGTGGGAAGCATTTCTTAGCAATGTCAGTCTCTACCTATTTGCATTCCCTAATGTCTTACAGGTGACAGAACCCAAAAAAGCCGCAGCGGAATAGAGGTCGTTCTACTCCCCTCTGCCTCCTTGCCTCTATCCCCAAGGTTGGCCCCCGTTCCTTTTCGTGGCACAAACCCAAGCTGCTCCGTATCAAAATGCAGCGTGCTAAGCGTCTCTGCGGGGTCTGGAGGACACCTCTGGCCCTGGGAGGGGCAGATGTCCCGCTGGGGGCCCCGCGCTGAGGGAGCTGTGCTCTCCCTCCAGGGCCGCGCCTCCCGCAGAGGCTCTGCAAGGCCCAGTGAAGGCCCCGCTCCGACCGCCACACCGACAGCTCCGGGCTGCAAGCAGCAAGCACAGACTTTACTTCTTGTTCTTTATTATCCTGACGTCAATGTAAAATAAAGGTAATTTAGGCCTTGGTTATAAGCAATATAAAAACAGAAGGAGGAAGCTGGCAGCAGCAGCAGCCTGACTTCAGGCTTCAGAAAGCCTGTGAGAGCCTGCCAAAGCACAATCTTAGCTGAAGGCATTAGCACATCTGAGACAATCCCCCCACCACCCTCACCATCACCCCCCCACCCCCCGCCCGTATGCCTAAAAAGAAAAACACAGCAAAACCAAAAATGCTCTCCAGCAAAGCCACCGTCTCCATCTCGTGGTGGGTCGTGTGGGGAGGAAGCAGAGCCTACGCAGGAGTTTTGGCTGATAATGTGGGAGAGAACAGTAACTACCACCCCAGATGACACTAAGTATGACAAGTTCAGCTTACCGCAAGTCTGTGCAGTCAACTTATAAATCCCTCAAATAGGGTCTCATAATGAAAATGTGNGCATGCCCCCCCCCAGCCCCGCCGCAGCCGAATTTTGTAGACTAAATACAAATTGGAGTCCCCTTCTAGGAATCCACAAAGATCCATCTTAACAAAATGTCCATGTACGTGATAGGCAAAGAGTAATTTGTGTGGGGTTTTTTTGCCTATGAGAACGTCTGGAAGAAGAAGAAAAGGTTACTGTTTTGCCCATAATTATTTCTCTTCCCTGCTTTATCCTTGCTATTTCCAGGCTAAGGAGAGGGAAGCACAC
>VXBB01002116.1:258084-270321 GCA_013399915.1 Illadopsis cleaveri | reverse complement strand
ACCTAGATTTCCCCTGAGAAATTTTTTATGATGCTAGAAAGACTGTCAACCAGAGACGAGAGTTCTGTGGCACCTGAGCCACAGACAGGACTATCAAATAACCCTTAATTGCTGGATGACACTGGGTGTCTGAGCTTGAATTCTGATCTCCAAATATTATCTATGCAACTGTCTGCAGAGATAAGACTGTTATGATAGCAGCAGATAAAGCCAATTAAAATGGGGAACAGTGAACATATCAAGACTTTAACTTTCATAGTTTATGAGAGAACAAAGCAGGACATACATGCAAGTGGCAAGATGCAATGTGCTCTCTGCTATATCAAGAACACAGCCTAGGATCTAAACTCCTTCTGCATTGGAAGGAGGCATGCACGTGGAATAGCAAAGTTTAAGTGAGGGAAAATGGTGCATACTCAGGACTAAACACAGTAGCTATTAATAATTGTGTAAACACTGCTGGATTGCAAATGCTGATACCAGTAGCACACATAGGTTAATTTTAAATTTAGGAAGATGTTTACAGCTTCAGCCACCAGCATGAATATTCCAATACAACTGCAGGGCATGTATTTTTCTTTTGCCTTACATCTGAACAACTTCTCCTTTCCATTCATGCAATTCTGCTAGCATCTCTGTCTGGTATTGCTCATACCCTAATCTACTTCAGGATTTATCTCTTATTGTTGCTGCCAAAACCCCCTGATAAGGCTGTAAGCTTTAAATTTTTACACACTCAACAACTAAGAAATACAGCCAAGATGTTGTAAAAGGGACCTTGAATAAGAATTTCTTAGTAAGCACATAACATTTTGTTCATTCGGCAGAAAAAGTCAGATACACAGGAAGAGAGAAAAATGGGAGGGTTGATATAAAATCTAACTAATGGATCCCACAGGGCAAAACTGTAACTGACTGCTGGAAGCTAGTGTTAATAAGGAGAATCTGGTTAAATGAATCATGGACATCAAGAAATAAAAACTCAGGTTTCACCAAAGAAAGACTGAAACCTACAAACATGCAACACAGTGCTGCTTAGAACATCTCCCCGTTCCCACCCAGTTGCTCTCAATATTCATTTAGATACTTGTAAGTCACTAGAAAAAGTACTCAGTAAATAGTAAAACAAATACGAAAAGAAATACTTTAAAATTCATCCACCCGTTATTTTTGTTGTGCTACTAATCTCTGTTTAACTATGAGAACTCCATATAAAAATGGACTACCTACCAGAACATAAAGTAGAAGAGAGACAAGACTCCCATCTTTCTGATTTTTTCCTTTTTTTAATACTGAATTTCTTTGATGGTGATTTAACCATTTAATAATGATTAATCACTTGTGAAGTGATTCTCCAAGTGACACCATGTAGACCACCTTTAACATGATGTTTCAATATCAGAATTAGAAAGCAAGAATATGCACTTTTTCTCCCCCTTCACACACACCCTTGCAAAACCTCAAGTTAAATATCTAAATAAAACACTACCCTCCCCACCCCTCCCAAACATACCTGTTTTCTATAACTAAAGTTTCTTTTTGACCAAGCCTACCCAAATGGACATCTGCTGCAGACTTCTTATTGTACCTGCCTGTAACTCACTGTGTGAGCATAACTCACCCAGAAAACAGAAAGGGAGGGAAAAAAAGGGGAAAAAGAAGCTTTAAATGAGATGTTTCTAAAAACTGATGATATTGCTTAAAGATACCAATCTCTTCTTACTTATTTTTAGCCTTCAAGAAAGCACTGTGCCTTTTCAATATCAGCATTTTCATTGAGCCCACAGAAGTGGAAACTCAGATGAGAAATGAAGAAATGTTTAACGAAACTGTAACTCTATTATTCACGAATTCATGTCATATTTGAGGGGCAATTTCACCACGTAGTATAGTTGACTTAATATGCTTTCAAGCATTTTTAGGTCATTTCTAAAATAAATCTGCTTTTCCCTAAGCACCTCCTTTTGTCTTAATCAAAATAATAGCATTATTCCTGTCTGTAGGGGTATAATTCCTGAATCACCATGCTTTGCTTTTCTAGTCTGTTTTGATCCTCTGGTATGTTTCATTTGAATCAGTGAAGTAATTTTTGGATCACTCTCTCTTTTCTCAAAATATGGCAAGCAGAAAGTCTTAGTCGCCTATTCCAACTACTTACTCCATGATTCTAAATTTTCTTATTTAACTACAGTACGATGGCTGGTACTAAATATGCAGTGAAACACTGTGAGCAACACAGTATTTCAGATATGCATACCAGCTCTTTTCAGCATTCAGCCATTGCTCAGCAACTTTTTGAGATCAATGGCTCACTCTTCTTTGCCTCTTTTGAGAGAATTAAATACTCCCTTCAGAGCAAAATGTGTTTCAGGAATGAAGATAGTTCAGCTGCTAATGCTTCCATATTATTCTGTAATGGGGGGAACATTACTCAGTTTGTCAGTTTTACTCCTCTGTAACAATAATTGCAGGTTTTGCACCTTTAGTGTTCACATTAATTTTGAAGTTTCCTCCCTTCAGGCTTCTTCGCTTTCTGCCCTCTTCTCACTTGTTTTGATATGGCCTGCACATTTCCTGCTATTACAATTAACAATGCACATACAGAAACAATAGCCACTGTCACAACACTCACTGCTTCAAAGCTCTCTCCAACTTGCAAGACACAATACACAGAGACAACACTAATGAAAAGGCTGAATTTAAAATCCCATTTATCCTGAAAAGGTCGTGCCACATTGAGATGTCCTTGGGAGACTGCTGGGAGACACTGGGGTCTTCCAATGTTGTGGTGATCATTTTCTCAGCAAGAGAATTATGCTTTACATGTCTGGACTGTTTAAGGGTGCACACGTGCTAATTTAATTTATGTTTTTAGGAGAGCTGAAGCCTTTGCAGAGAAAATGCAAGGGGCTATAGGTTGCACTGTATTCACAAGGGATTATGCTTGTCTCTCAAGAGCTAATGGTAGAGCTGCAAGATGCAACAGTGAACATCAGTTCAGTTTCTTGGTAGTGTTCTTAATTCAAAATCACCATCTTGCAAAGAAACTACGCCATACACAAAAGGTATTTTTAAAAAATCCCCCTGGGGTTTATAAATATCTTTAAAAGAGTTGGACCATTTATACCCTAAATAATCAGACCAATCTACACCATGTACAGGTATATTCTTGGTGTGCTGCTGATGTTTTGTTATTTGAACATCTCCATGCCGTCAGTGTTCAAACTAACCTTTAAAAAAACCTGGTCTGTTTAGTCGCTTACTACACTTAGAGCAGGTAGCAGCCACAGCTATTACGTGGAATTTCAGACTAAAAGACTCATTAGCTATCTTAGGAGCATGACTGGTTGTTCCAAATTACTTTAGGAAGGCTAGGAATTTCTGTGCACTGAGACACATGGCCTCACAGACTGAGATGAAACAACAGAAATAAGGGAATTTCAAAGAACAATATAATTTTAGCCACATTTTATACTACAGATGATTGCCTGTGATGAAACACAATTCCTGTGCATGTGCATATAAGCAGAACTACTTACTATCAATGAACTACTCTTTGCAATTACGACCCCTGAATTCAGAGGTCTTGTAAACAGATTGAGATAATAAATCTCAAGACACAATAAATCTTTAAAAAGACTTACTGGAGAGACTCCAGATCATCTTGAGGCTCAATTTATTTATTACTATTATATTCTTAAGTTTGAAGAAAGCAGTGTTGTATGTCTCAGCTCAAGGCTGTCCAAGCACTGTTATTTTAGGCCAACATTACACAAATCTCAGTACAATACTGGGCGTGTGAAGACTGGTGTAAATGATGTTCAGTAAAGATATTAAAGTACAAGTTAATGTGATTTCAACATATTTCCACTTTTATTAACAATCCTTCTTGTCCTCCCCATACAGACACTTCTGTCAGCATCTTCACAAGTCTATGCCTCAACAAGGTATTAGTCAGAGGCCCTATACTACAAATCATCACTGAGAGAAAGGATGAAAGAAGAAACATGGTAAGAGAGTGTACTTTATATCTCAATTCTTCCATTTTCTTAATAATTTTCTTCTGAAAGAGCATTTTTGTCTGTGTTTTTGTTTTATGACTGGAAAATCTGTAGGAAGCAAAAACAAAGGCTTCAGAAGTAAAAAAAATCTTGAACAAAATAATATCATGGTACTGACAAAGAAAACTGAACATAAAATATTCTTTTTTATCTAGTTCTTTAAGCACATCCTGAGCTTGCTGTGCAGAGAACCAGAAGTCTTCATGTCCAAAGGGAGTGGAAACAAAAAAGGAAGATGCATTTTACAGGACCTGGCCAAGTGAAGATAGGAACGGTAAACTCAATGTATATCAAAGCCTATATCTTTTTTTTACAAAAGCAGGCAAATAGAAAAAGATACAACTTCTCTGCTAGTAACCAACTGCCTTCATGTGTCTTTGACCAAGGAAAGAAGAATTCAAGCCAACGTTCTCTCAATTACCAGAGAGCATGATCCAAAAATACTTAACATATTAATGCAGCAAGACCTCAGAAATTAGTGTAAAAGACTCAGAAAGGGCAGCAGATTAAAAAATACATAAGATACCTCAAATTCACATAATAAATGGGTATTTTTTAATGTACTTCAAGTGGTATCATTTTCTCCTAGGAGAGGCATGATAGCATTCTTTATTGTCAATATTTGGGACTGAAGACTTAAATTCAAATCGTCTTCCCTACTCCCTTCATTCTGTCTCATTCACTCAGACTCCATCAACAAAACAGTGAATGTTGTGAATTTGTTCATGTAACAAACTTCAGTGGAACTTATTCAGAAAATATCAGTCAATCTCATGCAGATTCCAGAGGGACCAAGCATTAAGACAATTAGAAGGGATACCAAAGGGAAAATTGAATTTTTCATTTGTGTTCCCCATGCCAAATTAAAAAGAAAAAAAGAAAAAAAGAGAAAACTAAAGCAAGCTGACATCTGGCTGTTTCTTCTCAGGAGAGGTCCAAGGTGAAAATAGCTGGGGCTTTGAAGAGCAGAATCAGCATGCACTTGCAAAGGTGTCTCTTCAACACAGGTGTTCTCTGTCTCTCACCTTCCTGAGTACAAAACTAACTTGCACATATGAAAATAGAAGACAGGGGAAAAAAAATCACTCCTAATCTCCAATCTCTTGCAAGTAGCATCAGCAACTCTATGATTTATTTTAATGTGTCCACACAGCACTATTCTCCGCTTTATCTGTGCATCTAAATGGTGGTGGGGAGGGGGAAGGAAGAGATTTTAACCACCTATTTCATGGATTTTATTAGGAAAATAGTACATGGTCTTCAGGTATATAAATTGCTCTGGATTATGTCTATTTTTTCAAATTTAGGACCAAAGATGTTTGAGCATGGTCTCCTCAGTAATTCAAATCACAAAACAATAAGCTAAATAGCATGGGTAATTAATCTACTTCTATAGTGGGAAGTCAGCTACTATTCTGCAGATGAGAGCATGGTATCTGGAATTACCATTCATTTCTTTATTCATTTTCCCTCATTATTACTACAATCCTGGCACGAGGACTGAACAATAATGTATAGAACTAATCACTGCAACTGAGAAATACATCAGATCTTTCAGAAAAGACATTTACATTGAAAGTAACACTGGAGGCAATATGTACAAAGATATTCCAGTATTTCCCATCTATAAAATCCAGTTTTTCATATCTTTCTTATTTGTCTAACTTCCCACAACTGGAACATTTCTATTGGGTGTTTTAAACACGAAAAAATCCTGACACAGGACAGTACAGATGGGAAGGCAGAAGGAAGGACAGCAGAATCCATGCCCACTAGAAAATGCTTCCCTATGGAGCCTGGCATGGAGACACCCAACTCCACCACTACCCTGCTGTCAGAAGATATCAAAGCCCATCAGCAAATCCACCCTGGCATAATGTTACTATGCAAAAGATGACAACCTGCTGCTGTTACCATTCATTCAGTTCAGGGGTGAACTACAAATGCCTGCATTTCCAATGACCCCTGACACTTCGATTTGTTTTGAAACAAGATGCATATGAACACTTCAGAGGAGTGTTAAAAATATTTGTCGGGTTGAGAAGTCAAATTTTCAAAGTCATGAAATGCTGAAAAGTTGCCATTTTACCTTGGTCTCAATCTGCATGTCCTACAATACAGTCCATAACAATGTGATCATGGTACTATTTGTTCTAGGGTACTCCTGCATCATTAACTCAGATAGGGAAGAGTCTGTTCAAAGAACAATTACATTTTTTTTCAGGAGAAAACATTACAGTTAATAGATCTGAGGGTGTTTTTTCTATTCAAAAAAGTCTTGCAACAAAAAAAATGTCAGAAGCTTCTCACTGCCTTTTACTCAAGAATTTACTTAGGTTGCAAATATTGACAAACCTTACATTTAACACTGCTGTAAGCTGAAATGTATTATTAACTGTATGGTACAGAAATGGAATTGAAGCAGAAAAAGGTTAATGCAAGAGTGACCAACAGTTTGGGCCTCCTGATTTGCAATGGTTTGGGGTGCATAGCACTTTGTCACTCATGTTCAAGACATAGTTCCCATTGACTACAACTGCACCAGTGAGAATTCACCACTTTTGCAGATTAGACCCTGTAATTTCAACTCAAGCCACCCAGCAAATCAGGAACAAGCAGTTTGCAATTATCTGTGCAACATCTAGGTTGCATAAAACCACCACTGAAACTTTTGAAAAAGTTGACTTCACTCAATAAATCATATTCTTCCTATGCTCACTGCATCCTGAGCGTTGGTGAAAATTGGGTTTTGGGGATAATGTAGCCTATGACTGTACCAGTTTCCGTCCAAGAGGATGTTTCTGCAACTAATTCTACTTTCTAAAGGAAATCACTATAATAACAAACCATTCAATAGCAAAATTTCTAACCAAAGTAGCATTTTTAATTTTAAAGAGAAGGACCCAAGAATCCTTCAGATAACACCAAGCACTTGGCTATGACTATTAATCTTTGTGAAAAGTCCTTAGATAGTAAGGTGAAGAAGAACAGTAAAAAAGGCAAACGACAGCTAAGATATATAGGGATAGCTAAAACATATGGGAAAGAACACAGAGAGAATTTGGTCAGATGACTAATTTCTTTTCTCTTTAACCAGGTCAAACTAACTAACAAACTGTAGAAGACATAAGGGAAAAATCCAGCAACAGTAAGAATTCCTATCAGCATACATATGGTACTTCACAGGTGTAAACTACTTTTAAAAATTAACTAATTAATCCTCACAACCTCATATTCCCATCTGATGCAGACAAGTATTATAAACCTGCATTTTACAAGAGGAAATTAAGCCACAGAGATTAAAAGCTGCATTTCCAAAATGTCCATTAATTCTGTGTATCAGTCTGGAGTGCCCAACTTGAGACATTGAAATAGAGGATACAAGATATTATGAGGACCCTCAACTCCTGAGAAAGCCAGCAGCAGTCATAAAGATGGCATCTGAGAAAAATACCTGAAGTTTGGCAGTGTGATAAAAACAGAAAAGCATTAGAATTTAGAAACATTTTTTTAAAAGATTGCTATTAATACACAAAAGATTGAAGCAGAGCTGGGCCTGATAAGAATTTAAAATTGAATTTGATAAACATTCATTTAGACAGCTAAGCACTGCAACAACCTCTGAATGAATCCCATGTGCTAGGCAAATAAAACAATATAAGGAACAGAGAAGGAAGTCCAGGGAGAAATGAAGAGAGCTAAGTCATGGCCAGACAGGACAGCTGCAATGCAGACTGAATCTGGTATTTGTTGAGTTAGAAATACAGGCAAGGGGGAAAACCTCAATGCTTGTACACACAGGAAGCCTTTCTACCTCCATAGAGCACAGCAGTAAGGAGTACACAGGTCCTGAATTTGGCATCCACAGCAGCCTCCTGAAATCCCCACTGTTGGTCAGACCGCAGATGAGCTTCCTCCTCTGTAACCTGTGTGGATATCAAACCACATCCAGCCCTCTCTACACATGAAAAGATCCACTCTTTAGAGATTCTTGTGATTACTTGCAGAACTCCAGGTTTTAAAACAGGCAAAAGAACTGTTTGGAAGAGAGAATATACTGGGGGATTTGTGAATTTCAAGAGTTATTTCTTTTAACCTTCTGAGAATTGGACTTCAGATGAAGACAGCACATTTTTGAAGGAGTCTATTTTCCTATGGAC
Source organism: Illadopsis cleaveri (assembly GCA_013399915.1). Taxonomy (NCBI): domain Eukaryota; kingdom Metazoa; phylum Chordata; class Aves; order Passeriformes; family Timaliidae; genus Illadopsis; species Illadopsis cleaveri. Next base: position 262,100 of record VXBB01002116.1, on the reverse strand, counting down.
AGACAAAATTCCTAAAAGTCATACCCAGAAAGTGAAAATCTTCTCCTAATTTTTTTTTTATGCTTGTATAGCATCACACACAAGCTTGTCTATGATATTTATCGTTGGTAATGAATCCTCTCTAATACATGGGTAACAAAGGCAACTGACAGTGTGCAGCAACCTGGATGCCAGGCTTGGAACATATGTTCTTCCCTGTCATCTAAACTCCTTCTTCATGTCCCAGTAAATGAGGAAATAAGAACCTTGTATTGAACCTGTCACGTTTCTTACTGCATCAAAAACACGTCTTCCACAAACATTACCCATCTGTGAAGGTATCAGGCCTTGGCATGGCAAACAATGCATGCCTTTTGTGATCTCAGCTGCTAGCCATGTATACTTATGCTGTAAATATCTGAATATATCAGATATGGTATCAAAAGCTTCATCTTTGTGTCTCTTCAGCAGAACGTGAAATATAACTGTTATCAAAGAGTTATCCTTTTTGGCATAAAGAAGAAAACCATTATGGAAATAAAAGTTCCATGCAGCAGAAAATTCAGGCCTGTATTAAATGAACAACTAGTTATGGGATTTCTGGTTTCTAAAGGAAAAATATACAACATTTTCTAAGCACATTTCTTAGTCCGGTGTTGCTTGTAGAGCACTGAACACAGTATGCTCCCTCATCTGCCATTCTGACCAGGGCATTTCACAACAACCCCTCTTACCCCCTCCCCAGTCCATTTACAAAGCTTACAAAGAACTAAATTTCTGCTCTTAGCTCTCAATAAAAAAAAGTCTGCTTTCAAAACCCTGCCATTTTTTGGAAGAAGGTCAGGTAATTTATCTCAGCAATTCTTACTGAGTACTGCATCATTCCAAAGGCCATTGTTAATTACTTAAGGCTGGGGTCAGAAACCTGTGGTTTGAAAGCCGCGTCTTTCAGGATCATGTGTTTTACCCTTCAGTCCTCTGGCAGCAGCCCACAATTTTCAACAACCCACAAGCACAAAAAGAGACGGTTTTGGCAAGAAAGGGCCTTAATAGCTGTGTAATCAACATAGCTCCAGAAGTTCTCTTCTGTAGGGGCTAAGAACAAATCAGATTTTTGAAAGTCAATTTCGACAAGTAACATGTTATCTCTAGCCTGCCATTAACTTTGCTGAAATATTGATATGTACACAAAACAAACAATGAAGTAAACCATCAAAGCATCAGCTTGATAAAACAGCAAGCAATGCTTCCTAAAGAGTTATAATTCTGCATGGTAGGGATTTCATTTTGTAAAAAAAAAAAACAACAAAAAAAAACAACAACAAAAAGAAACCCCGCAGCAATATTAAATGCTCCTTCCCTGATGGCACTATAGACTGGTTGCATTTCAGTACAGACTCAGTCTTTGTCGTCTTTTTGTCTTGTACTGAATAGTGTTTCTCCAAATAAAAACAAACTTGCCTACACACACACAGACACACACACATGGGGACCAGGTTTTTCTTTCATCCTGTAACTTTCTGGAGGATAGTTAATGACTGGAAATTAGTGGAAAGTGAAGGGGCCAGAACAGGAGAGAGATATAGTTTGTTGTCTTGGGTTGCAATGCAAGATGTAACCAAAAGTATGTATTCTATTACCATCTGTTAAAACCATGTGGAGCAATGTTCTTTATCTCTTCCATTCCTCATAACTCTGGGGGGCAGGTGGGGAAAGGCTGGAGGTGGGGGGACGCAGGGAGATATCTTCTGTTAAGGGCCATTGAGTCTCACTGCATGACTGATAAAATTATATCATTGCATTGTGAGATGCTCCACCCAGTGGGAGGAGATAAGCATTCCTACATGGATAAAAATCTGAGAGTCAGAACATCACGGCAGCCTGGTTCCACTGGATTCCCAGAGCAAGACCAGATCCATCTATATCACCATTGGATCTTCAGAGGAAAACGACACCCTTCAGCCAACAGCCACGATTTTTATTGGACTGCTGCCAACACTCTGACCAACAGGGTGTCAGGTTGTATTCTGACTCTGTCAGTGGTTTTTTTTCACTACTGTATTTTTTATTTTACTTTTCCTAGTAGAGAACTCTTATTCCTATTCCTATATCTTTGTCTGAGAGCCCCTTAATTTCAAAATTATAATCATTCAGAGGGAGCAGGGAGGTTATATTCTTCATTCCAAGGGAGGCTCCTGCCTTCCTTAGCAGACACCTGTCTTTCCAAACCAGGACATTTGTAAAAGCTGCCCTCCAACATTGGTACTGCTGTTCAATTCATCCTTGTGATCAATTTGGTTGTCTCTGGAACATCTGCTCACAAGCTGACAAATGATGAATCTCATCTCAGAATCTATAAGCATAAAAACAGCAGTCTGATAAACAGCTAACAGAAGAAATATATGCACCTTTCATAACAAAGACAAATCACTCATTCTCACTAAGAGCTTCCAACAGGAACACTAATTCTGTATTTATTTGCAGAGCATATGTACTGTGTCCAAAGCAGTACATTAAAAAATATCTCCAGCAGCCAATTGGTTTGATTACATTACTCTTCCCCAGTGTAACAACAGCTCTGTAACAATAACAATATTCAAAGAGCCTCTATGAAACAAAAACACTTCAGCAATATTTTGTGGGGCTTAATTTTCTCATTCTTGCAGTGGAGTAGGATGATTATTGTATTGAACACTTTTCTCCAAGAAATATCCACAAAATATCAAGGTCACCCAACAAAGGCATTCATGCACTTTCTCTTAAGCACAGCAGTTATTTTAATTAATAACTCCAAGGATATCGTGCAGGATTCTCTTCAGTTTAGATCTGGTCAGGTGATTTTCTTGACACCAGGTACACTAGGTAAATTACAATGCTCTTCCCAAGCCAAAGAATGGTCTTTTTTAAAGCTAGGATATTGATGAATTGTTATTTGCCATGGCCTAAGAAAGCGCAGAACACCGTATCTATTCCTCCTTCTGTTCTTTCAGAAATGATGAATGGAAAAATGAAGCAGGAAGTGCTGGAGACCAGCCTGAGCTGAAAAATCTAACAGATATAAGGAGGATTGTTTTAATCAAACTGAGGAAAAAAGCATCCCTGTATTATTCTTCTAGTCCTATCCTCTGACTGCAAACATAGAGTATGGGAAATATTGTACTGCATTTGTCTGAAAATGGTTAACACATTAAAAATAGCACAATCATTCCTCATATTCTGACACACAAAAAAAAGGACTCCTTTAACACAGGCAGTTTAAACCCTGACTTACAAATTATGACATGCTTGTGAATTCAACAAAGATGCTGTAGTGCACACAGATTCTTTGGGTTGCAAGTGCAAAGTAATATTTATCTCTCTTGGATCAGCTGGATGACTTACATCCTGCCATCTAGTGCCCATACCGTACATTTTCCACACCATAATGTTTACTCATAGATCATGGATAATAGAAATTAATTATCAGATATGCAAGTTTTCATGAATTTAACACAAATATTTCTAAGATCCAATTAGCTGTTTCCACAAGACAGATTTCACAGGCCACTAAGAGTATGCATCCCTCTCGTTCTAACATGGAATCAGATAGACAAGCTTAGAGATGAGCTCAACATGCCACTAAGATGGACCTGGAGAACCTCGAGGAGTGGACCCAAGTGAACTGCATGATAGGTCCCACACATGGGTCAGGGCAACCTCTGGTATAAACACAGGCTGGAGGAGGAAGAGATTGAGAGCAGCCCTGCACAGAAGTTCCTGGAAACACTGGTGGACAGAAAACTTCAATATTTAAAGGGAGTTTATAAGAAAGATGGACAAAGGCTTCTTAGTAGAGCCTGTAGTGATAGGACAATGGTTTTAAATTATGGAAAAAAAGCCAGATTCAGACTAGATATACGAAGAAATTATTCACAAAGAGAGGGGTGAAACACTGGCAGAGATTGCCCAGAGGGGCTGTGGATGCCACATCACTGGAAACATTCAAGGTCAGCTTAGATGGGGCTCTGAGCAACCTGCTTTAGTTGAAAATGTGCCTG
>VXBB01002116.1:241742-257844 GCA_013399915.1 Illadopsis cleaveri | reverse complement strand
AACTGCATGATAGGTCCCACACATGGGTCAGGGCAACCTCTGGTATAAACACAGGCTGGAGGAGGAAGAGATTGAGAGCAGCCCTGCACAGAAGTTCCTGGAAACACTGGTGGACAGAAAACTTCAATATTTAAAGGGAGTTTATAAGAAAGATGGACAAAGGCTTCTTAGTAGAGCCTGTAGTGATAGGACAATGGTTTTAAATTATGGAAAAAAAGCCAGATTCAGACTAGATATACGAAGAAATTATTCACAAAGAGAGGGGTGAAACACTGGCAGAGATTGCCCAGAGGGGCTGTGGATGCCACATCACTGGAAACATTCAAGGTCAGCTTAGATGGGGCTCTGAGCAACCTGCTTTAGTTGAAAATGTGCCTGATCATTGCAGGGGACTTGAAGTAGATGACCTTTCAAGGTCCCTTGCAATCCAAACCACTCTATGATTCTTTGAGAGCAGAGAGATCACTGTTCTGCAGACTGGTGGTGCTGTTTAGCAGGCAGGCAGTTTCTGGGGGGCAATAATCTTGACACCTTGACCCAGTGTCTCTGCTTCACAGACGGTAAAATCCTGCAAGCACCAGTTTGCTCATGCTGGATGGGCAAGTTTCTGCTGTGGTCAGAAATGCTTTCCAAGGCATGATTTTTCAAACATACACACCTAGCATGGAGGAGCAGAAGATGCAAATTTTGTGTCACCAGTATCAAGAACTGTAGTTCTTTTTGTGTCTTCACTGAAGTGACTATACAGTAATGGCATGAGCCCTGGTATTTCTTGAGACATGGGACTATGGAAAATTCAAACTTCTTTGCTGCTGTAGCAGTTCAGAATTGATACAGAAGTGGTTAGAAGCAACACAAAATTACATCAAGAAGTTCCTCAAGCCCAGTGACAAAACGTGTAAGGTCCCCGTAGTAAATACAAAAACTAATTTGGTGGACTTCATCCATGCAGACAGATACCAATTCACAGGAGCTACCATTTCTTTTAAAATAATTCTAAGTACCGCTCATTATTGTACTAAGTACTGCCCACTTGACTGTAAAGACTTCAAGACATGAATAAACTTAACTCCACTTCCCTGCTCCAAGTAAGTACTTTAAAAGACAGACAGAAAAGCTGTTCAGTGAGCTGAACTTTTTGCTTCAGAATTTGGGATAAGTGTAATCTTTAAATCTAAAGTAAAATTCAAGAACATCTCTTGCAGCTTCATCTAAACCCATCAACCCACTTCAGAGGTACTTCTAGAAACATGTCAACAGTTGGTTAACTTTTAACAAACTTGGCTGTACACACAATCTATGTAGGCATGCAAGTAGTAAACCAGTTATTCCTGTTGTGACAGAAGTCAAAGGTGCAAGTTGGGCATGCAATTTTATGTAATTGAGTTCCAAAATACTAACAGAACTGGGGTTTAGATGGCAGAGCAGTTAGATGCATTTAAAAAGAGTTTGGCACACAAGGAAACCATTAAATGCTTCACAGTCTGCCTGTATATTTTAGCATTGATTAGTGCCAACCACATAGTTCAGTGCTTTTCCATAGCAACTTGAACATGACTTACTGAAGTTAATTCAAAGCTATTAAAACAGATGTGTATAGTGCTGCATAGTTACAGAGTTGTCCCTCATTACAATTACAACTGAAATTTTCATTACACAGATGATGGTATGCTAAGATGGCATTGTTACTCTGCTTTACCTCCCACCCCAACATCCTGTCTATTCTTAGTCCTCAAATAAAATCGTTTCAAGGTTGTTTTGGTTTTTCCCTTGCACAAGGTTAATATGGATTTTCCTCCAAGAACTTCTTGCACACTACTAAATTTCTCAAAACTAAAAAAATTACTGTGAATGGAAAATAGGACTTCTACAGAACAATTCAAAAATAAAATGTTTAGAGTTCCTGGAAGAACATAGGCTGGTTTTATTTATTTTCTAAAACAGGGAAGTTTAAGGTTTGTTTTANCAAATTTAAGGAAACACTACTCCCTTTAGTGAAGAACAATAGGACAATGCTATTACTTTGGCTTTGGCTTTAAACACAAACAGAAAGGAAAATAGACTTATTTTGCCTTTCTCCTACTTCACTACATTTGTTACCACATTTCACTATGGTGGGATTCTACTTCTGCGATCACTGTGCCACAAAGGCACCCGAAGTCATTACTCACTCTGTTAATCACTAATATGAATGGGGAAGAAGGGCCAGAACCTTTTCATATTACAGTCTCATATTGCTCAAGGGGAAATAAATAATCCAAGTGTTGAAAGAGGATGAAATATAAAATGCCCTCTTTATAAACTTAACTTAAAGGTAAAGCTGTCACTTGTTCCCAAACCTTAGCTACCCATGCAGACCGCATTATCCATAGTCCATTGTACTTCCAGAGCAACTGCTACTAATTATTTCCATAATTTTCAAAAGCCTATAAATATAAGAAAGTATTTAAAAACAATTGTGTCAAATTTGAGCCCTGTGGTTTCCCCAAGTTTAGCATTATTGCTCACACAAGTCCAAGCAGTAAACTTTGACAATAAGAAGCCAATTCAGTCATGAATACAGAATATGCTTATTTTCTACATGCTGCAGCAATGTAAAGAGCTCCTTCCTCTTTGTCTTCCAAACAAATAAGCTAAAGGAAAATGCTGTAATGGTAAAAGCACTGAGGTAAAAATACTTGCATCTCCACTCTGTATATTTACAGCACAGTTTTCTTGCCTCCTGTGTAGCCTAGTAGCTCTGTTCTCACCTGTTCTACTGGGCAATGTAAAAAAACACTGGGCAGTTCAATACCCCTGTTTCAGGGACATTTTCACTGTTGTACAGGAGGTAAGAAATGACATTTCTTTTACAATAAGGGAGACTAATATATTGCATCAACTTCATTCAGGGAGAATTGAAAACAGACCCGCATCTTCTTGAAGAACAAGACCAAGACCCATGCCCACTACTTTTCAGAATAAAGACACCAAATTTATTTATAAACCTGCATCTTAAACCATGCTGCTCACCCATGGAGAGCCTCAAGTTCCTGGCAAACAATACAGCCATCCATTTTCACTACAACTCACAGAAACCCTTATTGTTACCAGCAATGTTTTCCTCTTTTTATTGTGCAGCCAAAAGTTGCTCCTTCAGTACAAACTAATAGCACACTTGGGATAGGAAGGCCTTTGGGAGACCATTACAGGATTTCAACACCATTTATGTCATCACCATGTGGTGCCTCCTTTACAAAAGGGTAGGGCAGCAGGTTGTGCCTGTGTGCTTGGATGACTGTAATGCTGCAGATTTCGTTTGTATACCCAGATAGAGGAAACCCTTGCCTTTACTGGCTTTAAAAAGGTCAGTGTTTGATTTAATAAATTCCCTGCCAAGAAAGCAGACTCCATTCTCAAAGGTTTAACCGTAGTACTCACTGGGTGGCTGGGTGTCTCAGAGCATTGCTAGCAAGCTAAAAAGACTAACATCTGTGGATTTCCCCAGTTTGAAACCAGCCCAAATCAGTCGTTTCCATACTTAGTAGTCTCTGTAAATACGTGAGACATGAGTTTGGCAAGCCTCTGTTACAGCTCTGCATTACAAACTCATCCCAGTGTCCTTTAAATACAGAGCTTAAAAACCCGCCTATGGGGAAATGCACATTTTAAATTCAAGTTAATAAACCTGTTTTCCTGTCTCTGTAAAACATACTGTAGTTCTGTTGCTTAATATTCAAATCTTTGCCTGTTCAAGCAGTCCTATTGACTTGCTTCAGAGAAACCACTCGTATGGGTTCAGTCATACCTGTGCTAAAACATTTGCATGATTAGGCTAAAGTGACTAAATGTGAAGCAGACTGTCAAAACAATAATTTAAAACTCAACTGCATAACGCTGCATGCAACTGTATATAAAGCTGAAAGGAAAGCTTTGCAATCTCAAAGAAAATTGATTTAATAAATACTATAGCAATAATAACATCAGCAACTACACAAGTGCAGTACATTCTCATTTCAGAACACCACAGTAACAACAAGTGATACTGAATCAGAGACAGCACCTACGTGTGGTAAGCATTTGTTCCTAAGTCCTTTTAATGGAAGGATTACGCTCATTTTTTCTAAGCAGATAATGGCCCATACTCATGTATTCAAATTATGCACAGATGCTACCCTTTTGTCCCTGGCCTCATGAATCTTGAAAACAAATAACTAATAAATAATATGTTCATTACAGTAGCAGTGTTGTATTCACTCAGATATATCTAAAAAAAGGAACAAAACTCAGAACCAAATATATGTGATGGTTTAACCTCTATAAATACTCTTTCCAAGTGTTATTTCCTCAGTAATACTTCATGTCCCAAGGATGATTCATCCACCCCCCCACCAAAAAAAAGTAAAAAATCAAGATAGACTTTACCAATGAAAAACAATTACATTCTGCATGTGCTCAAATATCATTGCACTGATGCAGTATTTTAACACTGCTCTCTGTGACACATCTGAGACATGGCTCCTGGTTATCTGCCCTAACAGTCAGACTGTTACCAGCATGCAAGATTTGTGTGCTCCCTCTGTTGGCTACCTTGCTCTTTGGCAGAAAACAATTCACATAAAAGGAGAAAAAAAAAAAAAAAGCCTTACTGGGAGGGAACACAATTTTAAGTTTTTGGCTAGTACATGAAAAATTATCTCCTATGAAATGGAGAATGAATTTAGAAAGAGAGAAAATGCACAAACAACTAAATGGCTGAACTTCGCCCAGCATTTGACCAGGCCCTAAATCTTGCAAGCATAAATATCTGGTCTCAGAGTTTTCTCTTTGTAATGAATTGGTGACATGTATTACTGACACCATCAGTTTTAGGCATGAAAAAAAGTATTTAGATGTCTAAGTACTGGTATATCAAAGCACAAAAACCACTACAAAAAACTGTGTAGCTGCTTATTTGCTAGCAAATGCTGAAGTTAAGCCACAAAAGCATATTTGGAAAAATATGGGCTATCAATGCATGTTTATATTATGTCATACCAAGAAACCTAAATCAAAGTTTCAAATTCTGTAACAAATATCCTTTCAAAATATTTAAAAACAATTCATACTTAATAGAAGTGAACACCAACAGCTATTTCATTCAACAACACAAATCAAGAAATTACTCTGGCTTGGTAATTACAGAGACTCAGAGTGGTGATATTGGTCATAGTACTGCCTCAACTTTCGAGACAGGTGATAAACTTCTATGATGTCAGCAGTTCAGACCTCTGTAACCAGTAACACCATGGAACAAGCACAAAAGAAATGCAGGCATATCTCCTGCAGAGACCTTATGCCCAGCAGCTTCTGAACCCAGCAGAGCTCTCCAGCAGGGGAAAAATAGTAAAACAGGGAAAGAATGCAGTGCAAACAGGGCTCTCCTGCAAGGCCACAAGTTGTTAAACAAAAACATATTAGGTAAGGACAAGGCTTAGTGAGTCAGTGACTTATTAGTCAACACAGGGGTGCAATTCCCAAATCAGATTGTCTGCCACACAGTCAATTGCATTACGCTGCTCTGATAAAACCTGCAAAACCTTCAGACCGCTATCCTCCTGCAACGTCTGGCAGGACATGCAGCAAGTAGATCCGTGTGGCCCCAGGAGCCGAGGTCTATTTTCTTTCAGCTTTCTAGCTGGTTTCATTGTGACTTCTTTGTTTCTCTCACCCACAACAAAATGAACGCCAGCCTGCAGAGCTGCAGTGGGTTACCAGTTGCATCCTTGACAGAAAAACAAATGTGCCGCTTAGACCATTATTGCAACATTGTACTTAAAGTATCAATAGCTTTAAGGCTTCCTGCATTATATTATCAGGCTGAGTCCTCACTAGATATTGTGGCTGCGGTAAAAAGTACTGTTTAAAATACAGTGAAATCAAGCTATAGTTTTTGCCTGCTGAGGAACTGGTGTGTACAGAGCTGAGGAGTGGATATGAAATATGAATGTATTTCTTTCTTGATGGCAATGAAGTGAAGATATTTTGGTCTTTGTATTGCACAAAAATTGTTACTAGATCTCAGCTAAGACTAATGGTTAGAAAAGCTGGTCCTCACTCTGTAACCTGCAGATCATGCATGCCCTTGACACTAATCAACTTAAGGCATTCTCTCACCTTCCTTTTTTCTCCTTTTTTTTTTTTTCTTTTTCCCAGAAAAAGGAAAAAAAACCACTCTATTCTGTTTTATCCTTATTATTGCTGATTATGTGAATACTCCTCTGCCTCCATCAGGACCCAGAAAATAACAGCTGTGTAATTTTTGCTCTATGGGGGGCAAGCTTGGGTTGCTAGGGTAAAATCCTGATATTGTGAGGGCAATAGAAAGCATTTCCATAACTTTTCTTTTATAAGTGTTCTGCCTGTGGCACTGAGGGACCTTACAGGAATCTGGGCTGAGGGCATGGAGTGGACATGTCCCTTTTGAAAAGATCTTGGGCAATGATGGCAGAAGACAAGAAAAACCCTAAACCCTAAAACTCTGGCACTAGAGTAACAAACAGGTTGTAACTGCTACTTATTTCTGCCTTATCCTCAGCTCTGATTTTCATATCTGCATGTTTCCTGAAGAAATATTAGCACAGCATTAATATTAATACTAAGCACTTTAGACAACAAATGCATAGAGTAAACACAGCCATCTAGGCATCCACCCATGTTATATGCCATACTGAGTAGGTTTTAGCTACAAAGATAGCAAAAGACCTCAAAAAGTTTGCCAGCTAAGAGAGCAGTCCATCAAATATGCAGAAAAATAGCATATAAATAATATGTATGACAGTCATTTTGAATCTGGGATTGAAACTATTCCTATTCAAATTACATTAGCCAGTGAATAGCTCCCCTCCAACAATTCCTGTATTTTATTAAAGAACTGACATAATACAACAACACTGCTTGCAATAGGGAAGAGGGTATGAGAAGGTCAAATGTAGCTGTGTGGGGTTATGCTGCATGAAGTTGTAACATGAAGCATCAATGTGCTTGTTTACAACGATTTATGAAACCAAATGTGACTAGGTGCTTACAACCATGGCCTAAGGCATATTTAGAAAGAAGGGTAGAAATATGGACCCAGTGTCACCTGTACTTCTCAGAAAATACATATACCATGAATTCTTAAGACTCATTAGTCCAAAACCTAGTAGTAATCTGTGGTACTGCTGATCTGTCTGTGACTAAATACAGAGTAACTGTTTCTCAAGGATTTCATCAGCATGTACAGTGAATGAAATAGCTTAAAGAACAGAAAGAATATTTTGTCTCAAAGCAGGGCAAATAAATTATTGAAAATAAGTTTTTTGAAACAACTCTTCGCTGAAGACGGAGGTTTCTGTAGTGATCTCTGCAGTATAATGAGTGTATTGCTAAGAGAATGTCAGTCATATTTTAGCTCAAACATAAACAGCAAAGATAGTTGCTAATACATCTGGAAAGCCCATTATCCTTTAGAAAAGAAACTTATTTAAGTTTTAAACTTCAAAATAGAAAAAATCCAGAATGCTTTAAACTGAAATGCACATATATATAGCTTACCTCAACATACATTTTGAAATTGATAAGATAAGTAGACCAGCTTTTGATATAATGTATTCAGATTGGTTCTAGTCACTAACCAATTACCATGAAGTACTTCGAGATATCAAAAAAAGAAAAACCAACCCAAAAAAATCTGAAAGGTGCTATGTAAAATTTACTTTAAATTCTACAGCTACCTGCAATTAAAGTTCCCTGACCTTAACTTTTTAGAAAAATTTTCTTACATTATGAAACAAATGACATTACAAATCTATCTATTCCTAAGAAATCTATCATGTCATAAGAAATATTTGCATAATAGGCAACAGGAGAGAATAGGGTACTCCGTTCATATATAGTCCCTATTATACTGGCCAGCTGCCATACAGCAGCACGGAGAAGTCTAATTGCTGAACAGCATTCCTATGACTTTGAGAGCATACCTGTGCATATCTGCACTTTCTCAGGATCTAGCAGAGGCAAACATACTTTGCAAATACTAGAATCACTGACAGTTAACAAAAATATAATATACAAATGAATATCACCATACAAATGCAAGTCATTGTAAAAGGGCATTTCAGTTTTAACTACAGTAAAAATAAAAAACAGGATCACAGAATAAGTCATGCCTCAAGCTATAAAAAATTTGTCATCTGATAGCTATCAAGTGATTATATATCTGATACATTTTTTCCAGTCATATTGAAAAAATAAAGCCAAACAAAAAACAAACAAAACAAAACATCAAAAAGCAACAACAACAACAGCAACAACAACTAAACAAACCATCCTGGTTTGGAAAGACAGGTGTCTGCTAAGGAAGGTAGGAGCCTCTCTTGAAATGGAGCATGTAAACCCCCTCCCTCTGAATGATTATAATTTTGAAATTAAGGGGCTCTCAGACAAAGGTATAGGAATAGGAATAACAGTTCTCTACTAGGAAAAGTAAAATAAAAAATGCAGTAGTGAAAAAAAACCACTGACAGAGTCAGAATACAACCTGACACCCTGTTGGTCAGAGTGTTGGCAGCAGTCCAATAAAAATCGTGGCTGTTGGCTGAAGGGTGTCGTTTTCCTCTGAAGATCCAGTGGTGATATAGATGGATCTGGTCTTGCTCTGGGAATCCAGTGGAACCAGGCTGCCCTGGTGCTCTGACTCTCAGATTTTTATCCAGGTAGGAATGCTTATCTCCTCCCACTGGGTGGAGCATCTCACAATGCAATGACATAATTTTATCAGTCATGCAGTGAGACTCAATGGCCCATTAACAGAAGATATCCCCTGGAGAGAGGATGGGTCATGGAAGAGATAAAGAACAATGCCGCACATGGTTTTAACAGATGGTAATAGAATACATACCCTTGGTTATATCTTGCATTGCAACCTAAGACATAAACCTTTCAGAATACGTGAATCAAATTCTTATGTTTAAACAAAGGGGTTTGAAATAATAAACATTCTCCTTCCCTGCACTTGAGACCATGCTGGGCAATTTCAGTAGTTATTTATACCTTTACTACAAAGAACACTTGACTTACGAAACAGGTTCACAATCCCTTTGAACTGGCATAGATCCACACTGCTGCAAACAGATGTTTCTTCTGGCCCAAAGAGGTAATGAGAAGCAAGAAGATGGGAGAAGAACAGATAGCCTTTTGCAGCTGGAATTGGTACCAGTTTTTCATAATTTATTAGTCTACCCAGGGAACAGGATTTATAGTTCATCAGTGATCAAGATTAGTATTTTATGCCCTCAGTGCACCATCAGGGTTTCCACACGGTTTTTTGAAGTCTGGTTTCTCAGCAAGTGATAAGGAGACTAGTAAGAGCTTGTGATAATATAAGTGGTCTAAAATAATACACAGATAGAAAAGAAGACACAGCTGTCAGCAGCCTTAAAGGTGAGTGCAGTCAAGAACTTGTTCTGGTGACAGAAATATCTAACACTTTCCATACTGCTAACTACATCTCAGTGAGTGACAAAACTAGCTTTTCCCTACTTCAACTCCTGTATTTCTCCCTACAACAATACTAGATTTGAATTTGGGATTAAAAAAAATTCTGTACCAGCACAGGTGATGGTTCAGGGCATGGTTTCAGATATCTGTCTTTTGGTTAGTTCTGGAGAAACTACAAGGCATGATTCTCTAGCATTTTCAGCATTTCAGAAAACAATGACGCTCATCACTTGGTCATACAATTCCATCCACAAGCTAATTTCAGAGAGATGAAAAAAAATACACAGAAAAAGATTCTAAATTACATCTGTGAGTAACAAAGCACCATGTCTCTGCAATTCTTTTATCTACTTCCTCCTTTTTCATGACTTCCAAAAGGGTGCTTCTTGAATATCAAATTATGAATATGATAGGGACAGCAAGTAATGTGAGACAGCCATTTGTTTAACAGGGCTAACCCCAAGCCACTAGTGCTTGCACAAGCTGTTAAGCTCTGTCATTATACCAGAGCTTTCCAGAGGCCAAGTGCAGAAGGGTCATCTCTCTGAGAAACTGTACACCCTTTACTTCATTTTTTGCTCTCTGGGGTTAGCTGTAATGTGACCTTCAGAGTGACTTGAGGCTCGAGGTTGAAAAAGTACAGATGCTGCAGCAGATCTGAAGGGCAGCAGTGGTGTGAGAGGAGTTCCAAGGCAAAGCCACGAAAAAGTCCATGATGCTGCAGGGCAGGCATGTGGCCCTCTCAACCCCCACCTTATACTACAGGCTCTGTGTGCTTTCTATGCACAGAAAAGGAAAGAAGGAAGAAAACTACAAGTAAAAATTGCAAAAAACAAAGATTTCAAGGATTTAAGAAAGAAAATAAACAAAGCCTGCAGCTCAAGAACTCAGGCTGCACACTAGAAATTACTTTCCATTTAGCTAGGATGTTCTGGTGATCAGACAAAAACAGAAAAAAGTATGCACACTTGATGCTTTGTATTTATTATAATCTTTATGTAAATGTCATGGTATCTTTAATTTTCTTTGTGAATACAATTTCTGGCTTTCCACAGTGAAGTCTGTGTTTGTCAAAAGTACAATTTTTCCATTAGACAAGATTTTTTAGCATCTCAGGGTAAATGTTTAAACAAAGATTAGGGAAAACATCATTCTGTTGTAGTTTTTTGAAGAGGCAAACACCATGCTTTTAATACACCCTTTAAAATGTCTTTGAGCTACCACTTCAGTTTATGTTCACTGTTATCAGCAACCATAAATATAAAAATTATGTATATGTTCTGGCTGGCTAGTATGTGTCTGCTTTCATGCATGCACCTAAAGAGAAACTGCTTCTGCTCCAAAGAATTTGTACTTCAAGAATCCGAAAAAGCAAAGAGGCTCAAAAGTTCTCCATCTATCATCCCTTTACGTCCAAGAGTCTTGAGGAAAAGCAAGGAAAAGGACATCAATACCCTTCTCTTCAGATTCAGCATTACGAGCATGGCCCAAAGAAATATAATAATTATTCTTGCCAGTATTCCCAACCCAACTTTGTTGTGGGGTGGTTTGGGTTTTCTTTCCCCCTCCTAAACTACAACAAGAGAATGTTCCAAAATTACATCAGTTTTCAGATAGGAAAAATTAATGAGAAAAAGAAAGAAAATACCAGCATTATGTTGACCAATTCGTGGACAACTTTTAAGGAAATTTTATGCACAAATAGGTATGGAGAAAAAAGCTAATTATAAATGACACAGTACAATTCCTAGCTAAGAATCCTGAGGTTTGCAAAAGGAAAAGGTTATCCCAAAGTCTAATACAGCATTATGCCTGAATGTCCCTTTCTCACACACCAAAGGGTACTGCTATTGTTCCCCAGCAAGGCAGACAGCTGGCACTGCACTCTAAGCGCCAGCACGGCTGTAGCCAGCAACACATTTACGACCCCAGCATCAGTCAGTCAAAGCAGATCATTTAGCAGAAAACCTCCCAGGCTGGTAGCCTTTCCATCCCTCACTCTCCCCACATGGCAGCAGACAGGTCCGGTCAGGCTGCACAATTCCCAGCCTTCAAAAGCCCAACATTTTTCATGTTCATTTGAGAGGTCCTTTCCCTCGGATTCAAAGTGCTTTCACAAATGTGTTAGTGGGTGAGAGCTTTCTATTCTCACGCTAGATGTGATTAATTTGTGGCATTCACGTGGCTAGTTCTGCACAGACAATGGGAATGGACTGGCTCACACCCCATCTACAAGCAATTTATGCCACAGAAGTTCAGACGTAAAGAAAAAAGGCTTTGACAGTAGAAAGTTTCCTGCTTGTTATGGATGGTGCTGAGTGAAATGCAATCAAGTATTTCTGCAAAGAAGGTAGCTCTATTACCAACAGCACAATTATTATTAGAACAAACCTGATAGACACAGAACAACCTTTTTCTCATTCTTGCACAGATGACAAAAAAACACATTAAAAAGGCAAGACCTGATTCATAGATTTTGTTTGGTTCATCCAGCAAACACTACACATTAAGAAAGCAGGGACAGGAAACCTAATAAAAACAGGTTTAACCCAGATATTCAGATCTCCCATTTACACTTAGAGTTGCAGAAGGGCATAGTAAAATAGCAAGAGAAATATTTTTTGAATCCACTTCTCTTGGTATATTATTCTAGCTAAAGCCCTCAATGACAGTCCTGTGCAGTTCTGTAATCAATCTCAGGGCTTACTTTTGATGGACTAAGATAGTAAGAGCTCACAAGCATTTGCAATTCATCTCTGTCAAAAAATACTTGAACTTTCTTTATTCCAGTTTACCTTCTGCACACATAAGTGTTGAAGATCACCTCCCAGCCCTCCCAAAAAAGCTCCCTTGTACCATACATCAGAAAGACAGCACTAACTCAAATCCATACATAGATACATAGATATGAGAGTGCGCTGGACTGAGATTTTATCTCCTATATATACACATTTGCTGGCCTATCAAGACACCTAGAGTACGTTATCCAATGTGTGGGGTAAACATGCAGATTCTAACCTGCAGCAAAAAAGCAGCCCTCAGTGTTATTCATAAAGCAGCATCTTTCAGTTCTTCTGAATTTCTAACATAAGCTAAGGACATTGCACACAGCACTCTCAGATCATGCTGCCTACCATCATTAGAAGTATTTAATTGTTTGCTGCCTCTCTGGAAAAGTTTAAGAGAAAATTGAAAGGTACAAAACAAGAAAGCTTAAAATGGGCAGAGTAATGGATGTCTACTTAACCATACACCGGCATGTGTTTAAAATTAAATGGACCAAATAGCAAAGAAGGAGCTGGTGCATTCCAAAATGCAATATCTGTAAATGGTAGGTCCTCTTAATTTCTATCAATTAACCCAGTACCTTAAAGTCAGCAATTACATACGGAAGCATGCCCTGCAGTGGCCTTGAATATTTTTCATAGCCAATGCATATAATTAGCCCTGATTAATATCCCGCATTGCACATCAACAGTATCAGCAAACCTCAATGATCTACACTGCTGCTGCCACAGGAAGCCTTAGTTGTCTGATCAGTGCATTTATCAAAGCACTCTGCCCAAATGAGATTGAGGGCTGATTTGGCACCCACACTGCCTGATTTATTAAGAGAGAAACTGTGCTGCCTTCCATGTAATCATATTAATCCCTTGCATCAACTAATTAAAACACAAGGAAAGATTTTGCTTATGTGTAAGCAATTACAACAAATTCCTGGTTGACATAGAAATGGATTCATAACATTAATTTGTGAACAATACGGCCTTGTGTATTAGGGAATTTTAACAGGTTTACACACAGTATACACATTTTCATTAATTGTGAACACATTAAAAAGCAATAGGTGTGAGCCTTACCTAAACTAAAGAGCATTCACAAGACTGTTTCTAAGGAAAAACAATTAAAGCAGAATAAATTTCCAAGGATATACATAAAAATTTACAAAAAAGAAAACTCTGCAAGAGGAGTTAATTGTCTGAAGCATGTAATTTCAACTGCTTTGGTAGAATGTACATTTTGCTAACATTAACTTCTTGGATTAGATTTGTAAGTGAAAGTGAGTGACTAATGGTAGAACTGGTAGCAGCTGTTACTGAGGATCACTCCCAGTTAAAGTGGTTTGTGCAAAAAGCTTCGTCAAAAGCTGTGCAACCTGCTGTGTGGCTTCTGTTTCTCTGGTTCGCCTCAATCAGAATGGGAAGTGCTCCAGTGTGAGGGATGCAAATAATCTGACGCGGGGGTAGCACACGAGAACCCACAGGGTCAGTCATTCAAGCCAAGGCACTCAGAGATAAAGCAACACACTGTGGTTACAAGCTTGAAGTGCACCATCAGTGAATGTTTCACTGTGCAGATGGCTTGTTGTCTGGGTACAGAAAAACACACCAAAAGCAAATAAAAGAGATTTAAAAAAAAAAAAAAAATTCTATTCTATTCTATTCTATTCTATTCTATTCTATTCTATTCTATTCATTCCATTCCATTCCATTTCATTTATTGTTTATTTATTGTTTATTTATTGTTTTATTGTTAATGTTTTGGGGGGATGATGCTAAATTACGCCACCCACCTTACAAACTGCCAGTTAAAATGTAACAACAAACAGATGTATGTCAGCACTTTGCTTTCCAAGTAAAATCATACCACAATTGATAATCCACGTTCCCCTCCACACTACAAGAAAAAATACAGTGGGCTTCTTCTGCTAGAATTTCTAGCATGTTTCAAATGCAAGTCAATGATTCTCATACTGACAAGGGAGTGTACAAACACCCTTGTGTGTGCAGGAATACACAGCAGAGGTACAACCTTCCTTTAGTCTCAAGAAATGAAAGGCTTGACATATTTTAGCAACTACATAACATAATTTGGGAGCATTACTCTCTGAAAAGTAATGGTTGTTCCCTAAAGATGATATTTATTATTCATACACAACAATTTCCTTACAGCCAGCAAAATCTCTGTAAGAGCAGTACCATAGAAAACCTAGCTAAGGAAATATCTTTGGAACAGACATAGAGTACTAAATATTATAAATAACGTATACAATTCCCTGGCTTCAGTCAGGAGCATAGCAGTGCCTTTGGGGAGGGTGAGGAGCAGAGGGGGCACTGGAGCTGGGGTTGGGGAGGGGAGGAGTGGAGGGAGAAGGGGTGAGAAATATGGAGAAAAAAATCTAGAACTACTTCAGTGCAGACTCATTTAGAAAAAGGAAAGAAATTTAGGTGGACTGTGGGAATTCCTCGTCTCTTTGCTGATCTGGGACTCTCCCCATATCTGTCTTTAATTGCCCAGGGCACCTTGTGCGTCTTCCTCAACACTGGCACTCTGCCAAGAAATCCTTAACCTGATCAGCTCTATCTGGATCAACTGTACCACTACAAGATCTTACCACAAGATAGAAGAAAAGAAAATGGCTCAGTAAAATAACAGACTTTAAGCTGCAATGCTGTTCCAGCCCCAATACCCTGCAAAGCCAGTGCAACCCAAGCTGGCAGCAGCAAGTAGCCACAGTCCCACAGGAGGGCAGAGCCATAGGACTGAGAGAAATACACATTTTCTTAAATGAAAATTATGAGCAAATGCTGAAATTATGTAGGCAAATATATATGAAGCACAGTCATGAAATAATTTTACATCCTGCTAGACAACTTTAGACCACATTATTTGGAGTTACTGTAATACAAAGAACTCTGAACATGAGAGTTTTGTATCTTACTGTCCCTTACATCACACTCCTATTCTTCATTCCATCTTCCCACTTAATTCAATCCTCCCTTTTCACACTGTTTTGTGACTGGGGTTTGACAAAGGTATTTTGTAGCAACAGTTTCGTGCAACAGCAGAGTGGGGCCCCTTTTATCAATGCTCTGTACTATCTCAGGGTTTTGACAGAAAATCCTATGTAACACAGGCAGTGAGCTTGTCCGCCAGCACATTCCCACCATCATCAATTGGAAACACTTTCTTAAGAAAATCTACCAGTATGTTCCACTTGGCTCTGCCCACTCCAACAGCAATGCTGATGCTGGAAACAAGCACCAGGCAACTTACTCTGAGAGCTGCCACTGTCAGCCCTCAAAGTCTCCCCTCTCTTAACTACACTACTTCAAATGAGCCATACTGGATAGGGGGACAGGGAGAAAGCCTCCTGTCTATCCCCTGTGGGAGAACATGTCCCAGGGTAAGGAGGTGCAGGCTGCTCTGGGAACCTCTGCCCTATGACTGCTCTCCCCCACAGAAAACATCACACAGAGAAAGTGGAATCTACAAGTGAGTTGGAGTCATAATGACTAAAGCAAACAAGAAATCATAACAACCATTAGTTTGTCTGCCGTTGGTTTATTGTTCTGCTTTAGATAAGGTATTAATCATGCAGGGTGTGGGAAAGGGAAGAAGAAGAAGAAGAAAGTAGTAGTGAAAGCAACTATGCTATTCTCTTGCATACACTTACCTTCTAAGCACAATATTCTGGATACAAAGTTCCTGGCAATAAAACATTATGGTTTCCTTCTATTTGGCCATTATTCTCAGCATGCAGCATTAAAGTCTGCTTTCTGTAGTAATAAGTCTTGGAGGGTTTCACTGGTGAAATGTTCTA
>VXBB01002116.1:221191-237842 GCA_013399915.1 Illadopsis cleaveri | reverse complement strand
CCCAAAAAAAGCAACAAAAAAACCCAAACCACAAATTAAATTCTACAAAGAACCATGCTAGTATAGTATAGTATAGTATAGTATAGTATAGTATAGTATAGTATAGTATAGTATAGTTGTCATATATATAGTCTGACAAACAAACCTGATAACTCAGTTTATCAATGTGACTTCTAGTGCACTCAGTCATGCATGATTCAAACAAGTCCTATGCAATCTAGTCAGCAGTGCATGCATTATCAGTAACAACTAACTAAAAATAAATAATATTAAAAGTAGCAAACTTCAGTTTTTCTTTGGTAGCTTGTGGTGCTCCTTTTAATAAAAGCCAGTTTACAAGTATCTAAATCAAATTTTTGTTGGGTTTTTTTTTTTTTTTTTTTTTGGAGCAAGGGAGCTGAGGATGAGGCAAAGGGAAATATCTTTACAGTCCTGGTAACACACTGTAATAGGAATATCATTAAATATATCCTTGCAGTTTTTGTATCCAGTGGCTGAGATAGCTGTGCAGTGTACCTTGCAGATGTAGAATTCTCGTCCTTTAATCAAAATGAGACTGAACAGCTACAACAGCAACAGAAAACCAGAAAGTATATTTGGACACCGTTTTTGGTTTGTCTACTTTTTCCCTATGCCAGCAGATGACATTTTCCCCAGATGGTATGCTAAATTGTGTCCACAGATCAAAAAGACCACAGGCCAACCAAACAGGTTTTCACCTTTCCTTGCCAGCACTTATTTTCAGGTCACAAAACCTAAGCCAAGATCCTCACTTTCAACACTGTAAACAGCATTCTTGTTTTATGCCTCCTCCAAAGTTCATCTGAAGCTGTAATTCATATTTGGTTATTGTTTTCTTGAACAAATGAATCTCAAATATATGAACAGTAAGTACCCACCTGGAATTCTGGCAAAGGATCTGTGTATTTGTACATAAATGCTATTTAGCAGTAGTGTCTTCAGTAAGGGGGAGAAAAAACACATCTGTCTTTGTCTCAAGGATAGTGACTCCTATCTATTAAAACCTCAAGAGATAATGTTGACAGAACCAGAGATGCAATTTGTTTAGTAGCACTTGGAAATTAAAGCAGCTTTTCACAACAGTGGGACTTTTCTACTAAAGCAGAAACATTCACCTAACATTCCAGATGGATTTTATCCAAATACACTTGTCCAACAGAACAAGCAAGAATATCATTACAAAATATAAAGTGATATCAGCTTGGCCTCTCCCTCCTTAAAAGAAATCTGAGTACAGTCTTCTGCCACATTTTAGAAAGGCAAAGACAATTGTATCTTAAATTGCTGAGCACCATAAAAAGCTGCTTTTTGTAGATACGCAAAAGGAGACATTAGTTGTTTAAATGTTTAAAAGTGTCCCTCAGTAGCTACAATCGCAGACTTCATCCTTTCTTTCTGAACAAAGCCATATACCTTGCCAAAAGTTAAATTATATCATCGATGGAAATCACAGATCTTGTTTACCATCCAAAAGCTGAGAAAAATCTCAGCATGCTGGAATTTAAAACAACCCAAGGGCCTCATTTCAAACTTGATGTCTATGCCTTTCATTTGGGATTTGGCTGCTGCAGAGGGTGCGGACACCATCTTTTAAGTAGAGATTTTAGATATGCCTTTGATTAGAGAAGCACTTTACTTTGTACATATAAACATTCTGTTTTTAAGGGGGGGAGGAAATGTACAGCATTACTCCATCCTGTTTAGCAGACATCTGTACTAAATGTTTTGTAAAACTTTAGTCAGTTAAAAGACAATCCTCAAACTTGGAAGAGGCAAACAAATTGATTTTGCACAAGCCTGCACTGGAGTAGAGCGCTGAGTAGCCAGCAAATCCGAGGGGAAGTTAAGGTTCTCACTTCAATGGGTGAGCTGTCTGGCACTAAGTAACAGACAGCTCTTCTACCTTCAGTGATAACCAAAGCAAAATGTTTTGTTCAAGGTCAGCTCATTTTCAAGCTTTCTCTGTGCTCAAATGGCTCAGCTGCTCCCATGCATATCTTTGAAAGATCCCTGCAGTGAGTTGCAAAAATCTTTCAAATCCTCACCAGACTAAAACTGGGAACTCAGGATGCGGGGAAACTGAAAAGGAGTAACGGCCAACCCCAGGAGGCTAAAGGAGCACCAGCTGCACTCTACCTATCTGTTTTAGGAGACATGGTTTCTGGTCTCTTGCTTCACATGTAAGACTGCATTGAACTATAACCCTGTTGCTGCTTTGTTCAGTAATGTTCTGTGATGGTTTGTTTCACTCTTTCCTGCTTATACCAACTGGAACTTGTGAGCAAAGAATGTTCTTTGTTAATAAATCTTTAGTTTTTTAAATGTTCAGAGAGGCATTTAAAGCATATCATTGACTAGATGAAACATAAAAAAACATCTTACATGATCTGGCGAGGTACTCAGCAATATCTAAGTTCTGTCATAAAGATGACAAAATCACAATTCAGAAGCTACAAGAAAGTAGTTAACACACTCAAAAGTTTCTGACACACACAGCACCTGAAGCAATGCCTACTATTGAAGGTTAATGAATTTAAAAAGCAAAAATAAAAGTTTAGCCATATAATACCTTTTAAGTGTATTAATCTCTAGGTCAACTTTGTACTGAAGTTCTATTACTCAGCTGTTTTGATTTTAAAATTGCATTGATAAAAATATAATGTTCAATATTTAATCTGCTTCTACTACTTCCTTCTTCTCTAAATTTTGAGTGGTGTAAAGATCTTTAGTTCCAGAAATTCCATTGTCATCAAAATATCAGTATCTCTCAACTGATTTGCTTTAGGGTGATGGTGTCTTTATATAGTGCAGCCGTATTTCTGAGTTCAGAACACACTTCGGTGAGGTAAACATATCCCCACTCCTAAAGAAAATAGGTGAATTAATTTACAAAAGACTTTGCATATACACAGCAAACATATAGTAAGACTAGTCAAGCATTTCACAGGGTCTCTAGAGGTTTCTCCAGTTGTTTTAATTCCTTACACCTAAAAGAATGATATTGTAAATACTAGTGTTTACAGAAGTGAGAGAGCAAAGAAATTTAGTGTATGTTAAAAAATCAAAGGAAAATAAAATGCTTCCAAATCTTATTCTTAATCAACATTTTAACTGAATTTCCACCTCAAGTATTTTCTATTTTCTTAATCTAAGTTGCCAATTGCCAAAAACCAAGCTAGCACATCAAGGCAGAACACAGATTTCTGTCTGCAACATTTTCCCAAACTTTCTTAAAAACCTTCAATATTGTTATTACCAGAATTAAAGATCTGATTCTGTGCAAGACCGAGCCAATACTGCTGCTGTTATTATCCAAGCTAATCTCTGCACACCCAAAGTAAAAACAAAACAGAATAAAAAATTGATTCTCTGTGAAAGTATCAACAGCATTTCTTCCATAGTTACAAACAGATGCTTAATGACTCCTGCCTTGCAAGTTTATGAAATTTGCAAAGCCATTGCAGTAATGCCAGGTGCATAAGTACAGACCAAAATTAGCAACAGAAGAGAGCAAGCTGTTGTTACCAGTTTTGCATAACACTAGAATAGCTAGAACAGAGCTGGGCTCTTTTGAGTTTCTTTCAAAGACCTCAGTGATATCAAGCAATTTGAAAATAACCCTTCCAGCGCAATGTTTTTCTACCTTTACCAACAGTCATGCTCAGGACTTAAATTAGAAAACTTGCTCCCCAGCCCTGTTCAAAGACACTGTTTCCCATTGAATTGGAAATTTTATTGCTATGGTGCATGCACTCAATTCTAAAACAAAAGCAGGCTTAACTGCTCGAGAGATTCTGCTCAGGAAAAAGTAACTTCTGTAAAAACATTGCTTCTTTGTTTCCCTATTACAACAGAGAATTACATTACAGCCACTGTTTGCTGTATTAAAAAAGTATGAGAGAAACAAAACAAAGCTCATAAACAGCCATCCAGTGATTTTAGAAAACAGGGAAATTTTTTAGAAAAGGGAACTATGGCTTTTAGGACAAAGAGTGTAAGAAACTTACAGTCAGTATTCCCTTTATGGTTTCAAAGAATAAGTGGAGTCCCCAGGTTATATTTACCTTACTATAAGCAAGTAATTGGGTACTTCCTGAGATGCAGGGTAATTATTTTATATTTAATATAATCCTGAAATAACTCGGTGGAGAAAAGGAGATGCAGAAAGTATTTATCATGTTCTTTTCACAGCTCTTCATTATTTGGGTAAACATATTCACATCTTTAGAAAATAAAATGGAAACAACAGCTGAACCACAGCTTTTCAGCTTGCCAAGATCTACAGTGTATGCCAGAAGCTTAAAATAAAATAGGGTTAGTAAAATTAGAAGCTGATCCAAAATACTACAGCTGAAATGCCCCATTTCTTAGTCTGCATCCATTGTTATAGGAGAAGAGAAAGGAAAGAAATTTCTTTGGATGATTTACATTTGCAAAAAGGGTCAAAATGTAAACTCAAGGGACCAAAAGCCACTGTTAAAAAGAACTGATCTTTCACAGAAATCTCTGTGAATTATGTGAATGCTGTTAGCTGAACCTGCTTAGAAAACACTGCCAATCAACATGCAGCTTCTCAGCAAAAAGAAGCCTTCTTCCAGAAATGTTTCACCCCAAGAGAAACTCCCTTCACCGTACAGCCCTGGAGAACTTATGCACTAATAAGCACTAGGAAATGTAATCTGGAAACACACCAGTTTCAATAGGAAAGATGACATTAATCAGGTAATAAATCAATGTACAACCCCACTTAATATGAAACACATTTATGCCTATCCTGTATTACATAGTTAAGGAGCAAGCTGATCCAGTAATATATTCTGTGCTTTTCAATGAGTTGTTGCAAGTTGGCACAAACACATCATTACTTCAGAAATCGTACAGAATGCTTTGCCTCTTGCTAATCTTTTGTTCCTGAAGGCAGAACCCCAGCTATCACTCCCAACATGGAAACCAGAGTTAAATTTCTGTGGATTTCTTTTTCTTCATAATTTCAAATGTGCACAGCCTCCATTTTTTATAAACTTCATTCTCAGATAATTTTAGAAGGCCATTTAAAAAAATTCACATCTGAGAGAGTACTAAGAGTAAGTAACCTGTTTGTAAATGCCATGAAATAAGATTTCCAAGACAAATTGTACCTCTTACCGTTTTCATAGATAAAGATTATATGGAGGAGGAGAATATTCAGATACACTGTATATTTAACCGAATAAAAGCTTCACACATCAAACGTGCAGCAGAAACCCATTCAACCACGCAAGTTCTGGGCTATCATCATATAGGTGCAAAGGGTAAGACAAAAGTTAGAGATGACATGAGCCACAGGCTGGTCAGTCAGGTTCTCAAGGGTAAATTTGCCATACATAAATTTTTTTATCCAACTCACTGCTGCAAGCTGAGTCACAGCTCCTAGGACCTCTCCTAAGAGACAAAAAGACGCACTTGCAGCCAAAACACAGTATTCTCACAGAAAGGTTACAAGATAGACTCTGAACAAAAAGGTCTCTGCAGAAGCACTGATATCCTAAGCTTAAAAACTCTCTGATAATGCAACAGGTACTAACCTCTCAAAATATGTTACCATGTAAGACTTTTTTTTCTTTAAAATATACCCTCATACACGTTCTCAGCCTGGTCATGCACCAACCAAGCTTAAACACAAACCCAAGTTGGTCGAAAACAGGACAGCAAACAGAGCCACACCTGGGAGGAGCACCAGGATCAGAAACCTGTTGATTTGGACTTGCAGTCTTGCAGATATGGGGAGACAACAGTCAGTGCTGTGCTCTGCTCGACTGAACAGGAGGCCAGCTCTTCCTTCACTTTTGTCCTGTTGTGTTGCCCTACCCTAAAACACAAAAGGCTCATGAGACAGAACAAGATTTTGGATCTGGGGAGAGAGGGGGAGAGAAATAATCCCATCCAGATTTTTCTTTTTTTCAGAAGTGACACTCAAGTTCTCCCTATAGTCATACTTTCCATATCCTGTTTTCACTGCACTGACACTAATCCACCTTGAAATTGGCTGATTCTGCCCAAGCCATGTTTACATGGAAGCAAGTTTCATCTGGTTGTCCTCATTCAGAGACCAGTTTCTGCTCTGTGGCAGGAGAGATTATTAAAAACCTTATATTACAAGCACATGCTTTAAAGTGACTCAGCTTGGAAAGATAACTGTATTATATCAGCCTTCCACACCCTAGGTCACAGAGAGGGAGAGGTAGCAGTAAAAATCTCAAATGGAAATTGCTTTCTAAATATATTATCCTCCATAAAAGCCATTTACCAACTGCTAGTACCCACAAGACAAAGGGAAAAGATAAAAAGTACACGTGACATGGCAGAGTAGGGAGCAGTGTGGAGGACTCATTTGTATTATCACATTGAACATTAACCACAAGAAGGAAAAAAAATAAATGCTCCCTGTTTTGCACAAACATCAATTACATCTAGTAATTTCACTGATCACTCTTGTGAAGCACTAATGCATACAGCATTCTGGCTTTTATGGCACAGGCAGTGCTTCATTGTCCGTCTCTGCCTCAGAATTCCCTTTTGTTTGGGAGAGAAGAGGAAAACATTTTATTTTCTCCTATGATAAGTAACATCTGCAGCCTCACAGGAGGACTGAAGATCATACAACCTAAACCTGCTAGCTTATTTCATGACAGAGAATGAGGTTCATAGAATCTTTGACATTAGAAAAGATCTCTAAGATCAAATTTAGCTATTGATCCAGCACTACCATGTTCACCATCAAACCATATCTGCAAACCATATCCCCAATCACATCCACAGGACTTTTGAACTTTTCCAGGGACAGCAATTCCGCCACATCCGTCGGTAGCCTGTTCAAACATCTGGCCAAGCCTTTCAGTGAAGAAATTATCCCTCATATCCAATCTAAACCTCCCTTGGTGCAATTTGAGGCCATTTATTCTCATCCTGTCACTTCTTATTTGGGAGAAGGGTCCAACCCCCTCCTCACTACAACCTCTTTAGAGGAAGTTGTAAAGAGTGATAAGGTCCCCCCTGAGCCTCCTCAGCCAGGCTAAACACCCCCAGCTCCCTCAGACACTCTTTTCAGACTTGTCCTCCAGACCCTACCCCAGCTCTGTTCCCTTCTCTGGACACGCTCCAGCCCCTCAATGTCCTTCCTGAATTGAGGGGCCCAGAACTGGACACAGCACTCGAGGTATGGCCTCACCAGTGCCCAGCACAGGGGGACAGTCACTGCCCTGCTCCTGCTGCCCCACTATTGCTGACACAGGCCAGGTGTCCTTGGCCTTCCTGGTCGTCTGGGCACAGCTGGCTCATGTTCAGCTGCTGTCTGCCAGCACCCCCAGGTCCTTTTCCCCCAGGCAGCCACTCTGCCCCAGCCTGTAGCACCGCAGGGTTGTGACCCAAGGGCAGGACCCAGCACATGGCCTTGTTGAACCTCACTCCTTTGGCGTTAGACCACACATCCAAGCTGTCCACATTCCTCTGTAGAGCCTTCCTGTTCTCCAGCAGATCAACATTCCCACCCAACTTGCTGTCATTTGTAAACTGACTGAGGGTGCACATCCAGA
The DNA here is from genome assembly GCA_013399915.1 of Illadopsis cleaveri. Lineage (NCBI taxonomy): Eukaryota > Metazoa > Chordata > Aves > Passeriformes > Timaliidae > Illadopsis > Illadopsis cleaveri. The sequence continues at coordinate 230,250 of VXBB01002116.1, read as the reverse complement.
TAAAAATATAATACAGGGAACCCCAGTGGTGACCAGCCACCAGTTGGATGTAACTCCATTCACCACCACTCTCTGGGCTTGGAAACCAAGGCAGGTTTGTTACCCAGTGAACACTGAACCTGCCCAACCCATGAGCATCCAGTTTCTCCAGGAGAATGCTGTGAGAAATAATGTCAAGGGCTTTACTGAAGTGCAGAGAGACAACACCACAGTCTTTCCGTCATCCACCAAGCTCGTCACACCTGTCATAGGAGAAAACCAGGTTGGCCAAGTAGCATCTGGCTTTCACAAACCTGTGCTGGCTGTGCCTGGTTTCCTAGTGTCCTGTAGGTGCCGTGTGATGGCACTCAGGATTATCTGCTCCATGGTGAGTTTTATTGCAAACACACTTCAGTGCAACAAAAACACTCTTCTCTTCCTAGGGTTTAGATAACACCTTCACACTTTAGAAAAAATCCAGTGAACTCCAGTGCACTCCTTGCATTTGTTGAGCAAGGAAGTAAATCCTTTGCTGTTGTTTCCTCATTACCATTTAAAACATTCTAAAATGACCAGCCTTTAAGTCCTTGTTTATTCATCACTTCAACAACTGCTACTAATCCCCCTGAAAGCAGGACTTAATTCCAAATGCCACCAGTCACTTTTTTGGGGGATCATCCCCACCACACATCCTCCAGTAAGTAGGCCAAAAATTATATTCGTCCTTCTCAGCTGCTAATTACCAATTTTCTAGACCTGTGAGTTAAGTCAGGAAAAAAGTGTTACTGGTTTGCTTCCCATCCGTTTATCTTACACAGGAAAAGGAAAGACACGAGTCACACAAGAGAGCATTATCAATGCCTTCTTGTATTCTACATTTCAAATTAAACCTAAATTGCTGTAATTTTCAATTACAGATAAGAGGCACCTAAAATTAAAAAAAACCAAACTATTCTTTTATTAGTTCAACAGCTTTTCAGCCTTCTAAGCTATGGAGCTGATATTTCTATGCTAAAAAACCCCCTAAATCTGTAGTTGCTAGAGCAGCATCTGGAATTCAAAAATATAAACAAAACCATCAGTTGCCTACATGCACATGCATCGTACCCCTGTCCAGGCAGACTTGCTCAGTTCAGTAAAATGGGCAAATCCACAGCAGATTCTCATACAATTCAAGAATAACAACCACAAACTAAAGATGGAAGAAGATACTCCAAATTCTGAGCATAACTGCAGTTAAGATGATGTTGAGAGGTTGAGGCAGTTTCTACTTACACTGTGCCCCCAAAAGAGATATTTCCTAAAATTATCAAAATTCCAAGAGGTCATTAAAGACATCAAAAGATAATGGAGATAGGGATGAATGCAGCAACTTGGCAAAAGATCAGCAACAAATACTTTTGACTAATCTGTAAGTGGGAACCAAATATACTCTATCCACTGAGGCCTGTTAGATAAAGAAAATGTACTGCTTAGTGTCAAATATCCATGTCCCAGGGCTCTCTTTGCAAGTGTGTGTACAATTTATGCTACACAAACAAACCTACTGAGGAGATGCCTCACGGCTCCTCTACCATTGGCAGTGGACTAAAAAAAACCCTATTACCAAAAGCTGAAATTAAATGTGGTCTCATTTTTAGCTCCCATAATAAATTGTTACTTTCTGAAATAGATGTCAGCATGTAAATTACACAGTTGTGCACACTTTCTCAGCTACATCAAGAGTTAATTAAATAGCAACACAGCTAAGATTATTCCTCCAGTACCTCAATATTTGAATGAACTGGCACATCAAGGATACAAATCAACTCTGCACTCCACACACACTTCTTACCGGTTTTAAGTCACAGACAGCAGTGATCAGTATATTGCTGCCTGCCTCTGTCAAGGCAGCACGGTAGGGAACCAGCTGAGATGTAAGGTAGTGAGGAGTAAGTGTACATCATTTTCAACTGCAAAAAGGGTATTAACAGTAATTAACAAGCATTTAACCCACTTTGCTCCAGAGCTCCCTGGCCATTATCAAATAACATGAAGCTAAAACCTCTGAAATACATCCAAACAAGAACACGGACAGGGACTGAGCACTGTAATTCACCACTGCAGGCAGTAAAAAATTACCACCTTGATAACAAAGGACTGAGGGCACTGACAGATGTCTCTGGCAAACCATGCTGGGACAGCTGAATACCAGCTGCCAGCCAGCCCCTCCATTACTGAGCAACCTCTCAGCCATCGTCATACAGAATCTCCAGTGTACTTGCTCTCCCCAGCAGCTCAGCCCAATGCACTGACTTGTGAAGGGAGAAGAGGCACATATTACCTTTTAGCATCTAGGTACAAAGCTGGTAACCTCTGGCACAGGGATAAGTGAATACACAACACTGAACAGGCAATAATTTTGAGTGAAGGGGTGAAGCAGGTTGCCGGGGGAAATAAGCTATTAACATCAACCAGAGAAGAATTGCTTGACTGCAACTCTCAGACCCCCAAATCTCTGATTTGCAGGAATTGCCTGATGCTCATGCCAAAAATCATCTGTCACACTGCACATTCATTCTGATCAACCTAGAAGAAAATTATATATTGCACAGGACTGCAGACTCTGAGAGGAAAGAAAAGCGGGGGCAAAAACAAAGACAACCACCCACTGGATGATGTGGGGAATCACCCACAATGCAAGACACTCAGCCAGTTTCTTAAAACAGAATTTCAGACACTGACCATATTATCTAGGTATCAGTGGAACAAACAGGTATTTCTAAAAAGAAAGGGGTAGTGTCCAGCAAGCAATCTAGAGATGTGCTTATTTTCTTTCTTCTAGCGTTTAAAAGACAACCAATGTAAGCCTAGATCAGAAAAAAATGGATGACTGGCAAGCAGATGAAAGTAAGCCTTGCCTTCAGATAGTTGCTATTGACTAAGTGAGAACACAGGGGAGAAAAGCAGAGAAAGGTAAGAGTATGTGCATGTAGGGTGAGAGAGAAGGAAAATTTAGCCTTGTGCCAAAGACTGCAATGTGATTATCTTGTAGCTGCAGGTCTTGTACCTGAAGTGACATGCACATAAAATCAGATCCCCAGTGCTCTTTGCCCTTCATGGGAATATAAATCATCACTCAGTCCTCACATAGTATTCATCTTGGTCTATTCAGGCTTTCTTTTCAGATTTCTTGAGACAGAAGGCCAAGGCTGCCTGTTCATGCCAAATCCACTCTCAAATAAATACCATTATATATTCTTAGGCATTCAATCTATAGTACCAAGCAACAAGATTGTAAGCACTGCAGATTTAGAAGAAGCCAGAATATTAAAAGGACTTTCATCCAGAAGCTATGGATATTTGAGCATTTTTGTTTGGAAGCTCTAATCTGTATGAGTTTTATTGAATTACAGACATACTTCTCTTGGCAGGATGGTGTATTTCTTGCTGTAAGACAACTGAAAAACACTGGCAGGACTTGTCCCACATGATCAGCTTGCCTATCACTGGTGGCAAAACATACACTAAATAAGGCATAATAGAGGAACTTGGCTTTAAACTTGTTGTTAGAGTTCTCTTATGCAGCTGGGTGACTTTATGAATATGATAATAACTATAACCTTTAGAATTCAAGACAGGAACAGCAGATGGAACCTAATTAAGAGAGAAAAATTATTAATTCATCTTCATAAGGAATGGGAAAGGCAACAACTCTTTGCAAAGCGAAATCCTCTGTGTCATTTAATAAATGCAGAAACAACCAAGTAGAGCAGGGACTCACTGGGAAACAGCTATACCCTGCATTGGAGGCCAAGAACTATTTCTTACAGCTTACGACACTGAATAGACAAGAAACAAGACTAACAATGAACAGTGGTGGCTTCTTTCACCGTACATGACTGCTGTGGTCTGACTGCATTCTCAGCTTTAGCTCACACAGAAAAAACATGCAGAAAATTGTATTTCTTTCAAGCTGCTTCAGTTACCTTCACTTCAACTTCATGAAAATCCCTGAAGAACTCGCATTACTCTGTTCTTCTTACAAATAATGCAATGCAGTAGACACATGTCCATGTCCCCTCATACATCTCAGGGTACAAGACAGAGTAGGAGGGAGGACAAGGCTTTTTAACAACTTGGGAAGAAGAAGGATTCTTGTTTTTTCTCCTGGAAGAAAGGATTGGGAATGGGAAGAAGTAGATGAGGAGCATAAATACCATCTTAGAAAAATGTATATAAGAGAGCCAAAGCAAAGATCCCAGCAAATATTCGGTTCTCTTGTTAAGCTCTGTCATGTCAAGAATGAAGCTCATATTATGTTTCATTTATAAAAATATTTAGATAAGGTAAAAATATTAAGATAAATATCAAGGTGGGGGGCAGGGGTGGGGATATAATAACAGAGCAAAAGATCTCATTCCCAACTAGATGTCTCACATTCATTTTCCCAAAATCATCCTGCAGTATCTGTACCTTTTTTCTTTTCTCACACTTTAGCATAGAAATTAGTAAATATGTACAGATATAGCTGATTTATTTCTTTTATTCCAGTAGAGCTGAATTCACTTCTAAGGCAACTCAAGAGAAAGTAATGATTCAGCTCAAGTAAAAGCATGTAAAAACAGGTGAGAGATGACAGCCACTCAAGGCCCTTCCTCCATTCCAGGCAAGGTTTTTCTAATTGCTATTTCACCAAGCTGGCAGGGGGAGACTAAAAACAGTGAAGCTAAATACACACACACACACACACACACACACACACACACACACTTACCACGCAACTTGTGCTTCTGTTTACTCAGTCCTTATCCAGACCCATTAAGCAGCATTAGCTGGAGATGAAAGGAATGTTTTGAAGGAGCCAGGCATGCATTACTATACCCAGTTGGGCAAGTAGTGGTGCCAGCGATACAAATCCCATAAACTGTGCATTGTTGATACTTATTTCAACACTTACCCCTGTGATTGAAGCATAAATATAAACCACCTCTTCACAGTAGCATAAATATACACGTTTGTGTACACACATGTGCATGTGGTGCGTGCGCTATTTTCTCACTCTGGTACAACACATTTGATTTTTTGTGCCTTCCTATTGCTACAGCTCCCAACTCCAGCAAAGGACTACCCCTTCCCAGCCCCCTCATCAGTTCTGCCCCCCTCCCTCTCATTTACACTTCCTTTAGCTCATTAGCAAAAGTAGGGAAAATTGCATATAACTCACAACATAACTTGTTCACTTAAATATAGCTGTCCAACAGACATTAGAGAATGACAGAATATCCTGAGCTGGAAGGGACCCACAAGGATCACTGAGGAAAACTGCTGGCCCTGCACTGAACAGTCCCAAGAATCTCACCATGTGCCTAGTTTGTTGTACTTTACCAAAATCCCACTTCTTTGACCAAAACAAATACTGAAACAGTTGCAAAACACAGTGAGGGCAGAGAGAAATTTGGGGTATTTTCACATAGCCAGATGTCATGCTAACAGAAACACTCACAGCAACTGCTATGAAATATGTTAGCTTTACCAGTCACGCCAAATACAAAAAACAAACAAACAAATTCCTCTTTAAAAGTGGAAAAAAATTAAAAATTGGTACTGTTAACAGTGCACAGCATCTAGATAACACACTTGGTGTCTATACTGAACTATAGTTCAATACCTCAGCTGCCCTCATCCCAGGACACACCTGTATTTGCCCCTAATCTCAGCCTCCCACTAGCATTCCTGCGGCAGTCATCATAGGCACAGATCCCTGCGTTTCTCTGACATTTCACTGGGCAGCTGTGCAATTTCAAAAAAAAACCAAAAAACCACATGAGGCACCTTATGCCACCTACAGGCTGTACTGCTTGCTTTCTCTCAGTGTTTATTTAAGCTTGCCTCAGTCTGCTTGTTTTCCACCCTCTGTGCAAAAGTTTTCCCAGAAGTGTCCTGACCTCAAGCTTCCTCTAACCTGCCTGTTCCCTCTCACAAGGGCTGGCAGATCTCAGGGTCCATTTCTGCCATATATTGCTCTCCTCATTTTCAGCAGAACTAACTTTTCCTGGCAAACACTTCCAAGCCCCAGCTACCTCTCAGTATGTTCCGTTTCTAGAGCACTACAGTGAGGACTAGAGTTTATTTTACTCTTTAGGAGCATAAGTCTCCCTTGGATCCCACTTCTCCCTGAAGTTCAGATGAAAACAACAGGATTATTTGCTTGAGAAAGAATTAGGTGTTCAGAGCCAATTGCATATTCTGTATCAGAATTACTTCACTATTAGTTATTTCCACATCATAGATATTGAAGAAAGTAAAAATTAAGATACACAGCTCACTTTCTTCCCATGTATCACTTTCTCAGAGAAATGAGAGAACCTGCATAACACTGCACTAGGTCCCAAGAGCTCCATTACAGAAATGTACCACATATCATTGTAGCAAGAATCATCTCCGTGAAAATCATTCTTATAGAAACTGCGCAAGAGATGATGGGGGGAAAATATCACATGTCACCAAACTAGGTAATAACAGGAAGGATGTCTGTGTAGACAGAGCTCCAAATTTCAGTGGACGCAGAGCTTCAGTAACAGAGTGATAGGTTTTTGCACAGCCATAGGTAGCTAGTGAGATAGGTTTTACTCTAATACACGAAGGCAGAGCCGATACTGACCTGCAGGCAACTAGCTGCAAAGCCACTTATTTTGGAGACCTCAATACAAAGTGTGTTATTTTGGCATAATTTCTTGGTTTGGGTTGAGGTTGGGTGGTTTTTTTTTTGGAGGAAATGCCATGGGAATCCTTTAGAGCTTTGCTAAACACAGACTAGAGAAGTTTTCAAGTGACATGATAAATTACTTTGTTGAGTCTTACAGGCAAGATAAGTAATTCGTACTTAGAAGAGAATAACCTCACTGGACAGGCAGAAGAAAGCTACTCTGACATGCTCTATACATCTCTAAGAGAAAGGTGCATTACACGCATAAAAGAAGATACATTCAGACTTTGAAGGGAACCACATCTTAAAAATCAGCAAACAAATACAGCATTACCATATTGCAGTTGCAATATTTGCATACTTCAACCAGCCTCTTTGGAAAGTGTGTTGTGATCTCGTGAATTACTAGGAAAGTGTTGTGATTTTTCATCTTAAGTCATGCACCCAATGTATTTTTAATCTAAAAAGCTTTTTGCATGAAGAGGTTTGTACACATGTTAAAAAACACTAACAGGCATCCCAAAATTTATCTCCTGGACATACTATGACCATATTGTCTTAAACAGCTTTGACCTCGATATACTTTCCTGATCCACATAGGCATCTGGTTTCAGTACCATTTTCCCTTCTTATCTTCAAAATAATATGCCCTCTTCTTCCTGTTTGAGACACCTGAAAGCTGATGGTCCATTGACAGCTGTCTGAATTGGTTTATTCTTTGTTAACTGTTTACTTTGGATCAAATGAAAGCAAAAAGGAAATGGAAAACAGCCCCACTGGGAGAAGACTCATGTGGGACAAATTAGGAGCCACCATAAGATTTAAAAGTCTGGGGAAAAAACAGAACTAACTGGAGGCAGCTGTCAGGATGTGGTTTTTCTGTTTATATTCTTGTCTTTCCCTCCCTTAACCCCCTAAATTATGAGAGAAAGTAAGCATGTGTATGTGTGCATGCACAAGCAAGAGCAAGTGAACACTGATCTCTCCACACAGCACATGTAAGAATATAACGTAATCTGACAAGAGAGGTAACTCAGTCATAGAAACAAACACAACTGGTAGAGCAACTTATTCAAGAAAAGAATTAACTTTTTCCGTTATCCAAGTATCATGTTGTACTGTTAATCTGCAATTTCAGAACATCAGTTTTAATTATTAAGTGAGCTACAAACTGGAACTGGAGGTCAAATGCTCCCCTACAATTTTGTGGATGGTAATTCTGTTGCTTGATCAAACTTTCCTTGTATTCCATCATTCCCTCTAAAGGCCAAAACAACTGTTAACAAGGCACATCACCATGTACAAAACTATTGCCTATCCAGAGAAAAAACCCAACAAACAAACAAAAAACCTCCAAAAACCTCCATAGTCTGAGATTTAAATTTAACATAAAGTAAGTAAAGCATGCCTGGTACTAAGAATCCAAAATCTAAAAGAAAAAGAAGATTCATGCCCTGGAGGAGTTCTTCCCTTTCACATCTTCTCATGACTATCTTCCAACTTATTACTGTAATACTCCACATAATGCACTCAAGGAGAACAAGTTCAACAGTTATTGTTAACAAATAGATAAATTAGTACTCCTGGGCATAACAGAATCCTATCCCTTACCATCATCTTCACCTTCATGTCAAATCAGATCAGGTCATTTTAGGGTGGGATGAAAAGCAAAGTCATAGATAATGGAAGAAGGAACAGAAGGTACCACTGGATGGGACACAGCACAGGCTGTTCCAAACCACTGAAGAGCTGACAATCTTCAGTTCCCCCAAAGAGAGCTCTGCCTATTCCCATTTTATTATTCACCTCTTCTCCGCCTCTTGTCTCTCCCTCCATGCTTATACCATCTATATAGCCATAATTCAAAAGGCAAATATCTGGACTTCACACTTCCAGACAAATCAGAACTGCTTAGAAACCAAATTAGACAAGAGCTGAACATTCCTCCTAGGAAGGAGTCTATCAGAAAAGTGAACCTTACTCCGTAGATGACCAACACATTTAGAGACAGAATAGGATAGAAAATTTTAAGTGTAATCACAGAAAAACAAAACAAGAGTGTCTGATCAAAGCAGACAGATGCAATCGAGACTGTTTTTTCTTTAACTGTTCAAACAGTTTGACTTTCCCTGCTGGGACAATGAATCAGAGACAGCTTAGTAGCAGGCAGGTGTTTTTCACAGTCCAGCTTTTCTGTGTAATTATGTGCTTTGGTCCTAGTTTGACAGATTATTATTGCAATAAGCACCTCAACAGGTGATGCCAGCAAAAACAATACTGTAACAATATGCCTTTCTGCAATCTAAAAGTAGGTTTCTACACATAAAAGTAGGTTCTCAGTTTGCTGTGAGCATGTTCACAGTCATGTGCATTAAAAAAAAAAAAAAAAAAA
>VXBB01002116.1:172423-207561 GCA_013399915.1 Illadopsis cleaveri | reverse complement strand
ACACTACGATGCCAGAATCCTTTTAGAGAAAAAGCTACTGAACAAATAAACCTTTAAGCATACATCAGACAAAAGACAATGAGGAATCCAAATAATCACCCAGATTAAACCACTAAAAAGACGCCTTTTCCTTGTTCACAAGCTACAAAACAAGCCTAATTTTCTTCATCATGCCATAAAAGAACATAAAACTGGTCAAGAAAATTTCCAGGATGCCTAAGACTATATAACCCTAACAATTTTCTCTGCAGTATAAAAAAATTAAATAGTAATAATGGAAAACTTTGGGAAATGTGGCAATTTTATTAGTTTTATTAACTCAGCAATATAAACTTGAATTATCTTGGTTTGCTTATTTGCTAGTTACTCATTTGAAAGTGCCTCTCAGTGCTAATGAAAATAAAATCTCAAGTGCTTTATAAAAGAAATGGTGTCGGCTGAAATGACTAGAGATTTGTATTTTATTTATGTTAAGATGTTTTCTCTTCATTTAGTAACTAAATTGTTAATTTAGGAAGCAGTAGTTACATTTTAATATCTCCTATATCAGCAATGTCATCAAAAAAATCAAAGCCAAACAAACAAAATCCCCAAGTATTAAAGTAAATATTATTGGGTTGATTACTTTTTATTTATTGTCACTAGATATTTAATAATACCAGGATGCTAGAAAAGGATATATTTAACTTTTCTGTCCCATTTCTTAGTTCTTTAACTGTATGGCACACTGTGAGTATTTATGCTTAATCTCTTTTTTCCTCATCCATTTATTTGTTTTCCTGCCAGTTTGTGCTCCCAGCCTGAACTAAATTAAAAAACTATTTTCAACTGATTCAGAGCTATTTAAACTTATTACNAAGCTAAATACAGAAATACACCACCTCTCTTTATCTGCAGGATAATATTCCCTGCATGTTTTTCTCCCCAGCTATTTATGTTCTTTCCACGAGCACAAGTCATAAATAATGCCACTAAGAATTCAGGTAAATGCCATGAAACTGTCCGGACCATCCAGATACAAAATTCCCTAGAAACAGTCTACACAATTCAATAAACATGTCCACCTAAAGACATCTCTGTCTCCACGAAATCAAGCACAGAACTATACTGCAGGACACAAAAAAGAAAAATAAAACTACCAAGAAAGTAAAAGAGGAAAACTACCTATGAAGGTAACTATTCAAATGCACATCTTAGACACAAGTTTTGGAGTCACCTACTATAATTTTTAAAGCAGCCAAGAAGGCAACTGTCAGCTTTTGAAATTCAGCCTTTCTCTAGAAATAACTGTCTCAATTTTATTGCTTTCTTCTTTTTCTTTTTGTTTTTTTAAACTTAGAAAAAAAAGTAAAAAAAAAAAAATAGTAACTTTTGCTATGAAGATGTCTTGTGATTTACACCTGAGAGTGGATTACACCGAACAGCATGGGAGATAGCATATGAAAAATTCATAAAAGAGACCTGAAACAACAAAACAACCCTAAGGATTAAAATTAAAAAGTATGTTTAGATTTACTTAATGAGAGCAAAGTATTTTTTTGAAGCCTCTACCTCCTGCACAGTGAACTGACTAACTGCAGGAATGGCGTGGCAATTCTGGCTTAATTTCCTTTTTGAATGCCAGCACGGCCCTTGTTCTGCAGTGATAGCGTGCAGAGGGCAAGCCCTATGCTCACGAAAGGATTTGATGCTTCAGTGAGCCCCAGCAGTCAGAATGGCAGTCAGAAGGTGGAGACACCATCTTAGAAGTAAAACCCTCAGTCCCTCCTGACTCACTGTGAGAGATGAGTGGTTTGGACACCCTGCACAGACCCCTCTGGGCACAGCACTGTAAGGTCTCGTGGTTTATGTATGGTGTGTGTTATTCTCTTGTGTGTTATTGCTCCAGATGGAGAGGAGTGAGTTGAGCTGGAGGCCACAGAGACCATCATGGCTACAGCACATTACCTGCACTAGACATCTCTTGAAGTCCCTACCTGGGGTTACTGTCCTGAGATCCAGTAGACAACTCTCACACTTTTGACATACAGCTCATTAGCCATGTCCCAGGCTGTACTCCAACAAGCCACTCCAAAGCTCTCACCAAACCAAAAATGGCAGATTTCACAACATACCCCACTATTAACTCCACTTGTAAATACTGGCTACTATTTACCAAGCAGTAAACATGGTCAGTGACCTGCCACTTAGACACACCAGTGGTGTGCGGCCAGATGGGATGCACCCACGGGTCCCAGGAAGCCATCACTGAGCCACTTTGCATCATTTATCAGCAGTCCTGGTAGGTAGGTCCCAGTTCACCTGAGGCTAGCAAATATGGCATCTGTCAGAGAGGGTCAAGATCCAGGGAACTGTCAGTCTGACATGGGTGCTGGGAAAGGCCATGGAGCAGATCGTCCAGAGCGTCACCACACAGCACGGACAGCACAACCAGGGCACCAGCCCAGCCAGCACAGGTTTAGGAAAGATAGGTACTGCTCAGCTAAGCTGATCTTCCTCTATGGAAAGGTGACCTGCTCAGTGGAAGAGGATGGCTGCCGATGCTGCCTGACTAAACTTTAACAAGGCCTTTGACATCATTTTCCCCAGCATTCTGTTGGAGAAACCGGCTGTTCATGGCTTGGAAGAGTGGAGTGTCACTGGGTAAAAAACTGTTGGATGTCCACGCCCAGAGAGTGGTGGTGAATGGAGTTACATTCAGTTGGTGGCTGGGCACTACTGCGGTTCTCCAGAACCCAGCGTTGAGGCCTGTTTTATATCTTTATATCTTTGTCTATCAGCTATCTGGACAAGGGCTCAAGTATACCCACAGTCAAATGGCACCAAACTGGGTTGGACTGTACGTCTGCCAGAAGATAGGAAGGTGCTGCAGAGGGCTCTGAACAGGCTGGATACATAGGCCAAGGAGAATGGAATGAGTTTCAACAAGGCCAAGTGCTGGGTCCTGCTCTTCGATCACAACCCTGCGGTGCTACAGGCTGGGGCAGAGTGGCTGCCTGGAGGAAAAGGACCTGGGGGTGCTGGCAGACAGCAGCTGAACATGAGCCAGCTGTGCCCAGGTGACCAGGAAGGCCAAGGACACCTGGCCTGTGTCAGCAATAGTGGGGCAGCAGGAGCAGGGCAGTGACTGTCCCCCTGTGCTGGGCACTGGTGAGGCCACACCTCGAGTGCTGTGTCCAGTTCTGGGCCCCTCAATTCAGGAAGGAGCATAAGTCTGATGAGGAGCAGCTGAGGGAGCTGGGGGTGTTCAGCCTGGAGAAAAGGGGGCTTGGGGTGACTTTATTGCTATCTACAACTGCCTGGAAGGAGGGTGTAGTGAGAAGGGGTCAAGGCTCTTCTCTCTGGCAAAAAGTGACAGGATGGTAGTAAATGAGCTCAAGTTGCACCAGGGGAGGTTTAGATTAGGTATTAAGAAAAATTCTTTCAATCGAGGGGTTGTCAAGCATTGGAACAGGCTGCCCAGTGAACTGACTGAGTCATCATTCCTGGAGGGATTGAAAAGACATGTAGATCCTATAGCTCTATAATTAACAGTTTAATTTTGGATCAGTAAGTTATGTAGTTCTACAAGACAGATTCTCTATAACTTAATGCTAATTAACAATTACAGTGAAGTATAAAAGAATTGGAGCCTTCTTCCTACAGTCTAACAAGGAACATAACTGGACCAATTTGATAATACAGAGCACATTTTTTTCCTGGAGAAGCAGAAAGGAGACTCTTTAATTTCTCATCCATATATATTTATAGCTACTAAATATATAGCTATCTTAAAAATATACAGTAGAGATGTACAAATTTATTTCTAAAATAATATACAGATATGGTACAAAAAGTTTCTTAGAAATACAGAGTAACTCAAAAACAAGACAATAAACCTTAGCACTGTAATAATAATAAAGCACTGTAACCCTAGGACATAAACAATACATAAAGAAAACCACACATATTAGTAGCATACATCTGAAGACAGTCCACAGATTGATATATCATGTCTCAAAAACTTTTAACTGAATACACATCTTCTCAAACTGCAACTACTTACACTTGCTGACTCACTAACTGGTAAAAGTAACTGCACTATGAGTTAACAAAACAGACTACATATCTGGATTTTAAAGTGCTGGCACGTGAGAACATTCCTGACAAAGCCTTTAATACTGAGTTTGTCACCATTGCCATTACATTCCCTCATCTATGAATTCATATAGGGTATGAATTTCTGCCACTGCTAAATCCTTAATTAAATCCTTAACTAGATGACCAAAAGTCAGGAAGATATTTTGAATAAACATTAAAGAATGGAAGCCAAGGAAAAACAGATCCCAATCATACATGAAGTCTTTTCTTCCACAAAGTCTTTTCTTCCACCTTCAATTTCAAAGCCAAAGGTAGGTTGGAGTCTTGATTTAGAGATGAATATTTATATATTTGTGGTATAGAAAGAATATTTAAAAGTGATTTTGTGTTTGTACACATAATAATTTATCTATGCAGAAGGAGAGACATATAAATGGTATGTAATGATCTGAAAGAACTAATTTTATTCTGGGGCAAAAAATAATTGCCAGTGAGAAGATAACTTCGATGAAATAAAATTCTTCAAAATATTTCCTAACTGAAAAAATGTACACCTTACTATTGTATCTTTACTGCTCTTGTTCAAAACAGAGCCAAGCAAAAACATTGTTTCCAGAGTTTTCTTCCTCAGTGTCTAATTATTTTTTGCTCTGCTTTTGCTTCCCTAATGTTATGGAACAAGACTTTGCTATAGTCATTATTTTCAATAGGACACAGGTTCCCTTCATTAAAGCATATTAGGGTATTTTATAGCACCACCATCAGAGAAGCTGCAAGGATTTGTGTTGCTTCATTAAATGTTACAAGGCACTGTTTCCTATATGAAATGTAATTTTGTACATTTTTTTTAATCATCAAAACAATCCTTAAGACATTTCCTTCTTTTTTTTCCCCTGTTTCTTGATGTTTGTTTGTTTGGGCTTTTCTGGCGGAATTAATATAAGAAATATTAACGAGACAAGGTTATTAAAACTTAGGGATGAAAATATTTGAGATCTCTGCACAATTCTTAACAGCAAGTGGGGATGAAACATTTATTTTCTCTACTTAGAAATAATGTGAATTATTAGACACCTTATCACCTGAAGAATTGACACAAAGTGACAACATTACATTAATGTACCAACATTAGCACTACCCCTGTGTATCAAGCCAAGGTTAAATGGTGGTCATTTACAGCATGCACACAAGAAAGTATAAAATTCTGCTTAGTATAAAAATACATAACCCATTCTTGTGCATCCAGACACTGTGTTTATGTCAGGGGCTCCAATTATTAGAAGTGCACCAATTTATGTCAAAATAGAAGCAAGGTGCACAAAAGTGTCATTATTTCAGCCATGTATCCCTTGTCACAATATGTCCATTTCAGCTACACCGGTAGTGTTTACACAGGCTGCAAGCCCTTGTTTTCACAAGAGTGAAAGTCCTGCTCATTAGCACTATTCATTGCCAGTTACACAAGAGGTCTACTTGCAACTATACCACATGGCTAAGCACTACTTGCCTCAAAGACAAATAGTGTTACAAAAAAAACCCAAAACCAGATATACATAAATCAGTGCACCTAGAGATTAATAATATACATCAAGGCAACTTGCAACTAATAAAGCAGGTAACTTCTTACTACAACCATCTTGCTTCTTTCTGTAGTGAAATATCCTTTTTTAGATCCTAATGATAATGACCAAGAAATGCTGAAGGGTTTGGTGATTAAAACATTCATCTAAATAAATTAGCAACAGAACTGATCTTCCAAAATAATCTGAACTTTTACAGATGTTATTAGATACAGACCAAAGCCCAGACCAGCAATCATTATTGTTTAATATGCAGGTTATTTTTTATAACCATTCTTCCTCTGTCACATCATGGTGCATTATCATACTCTACATACATGTACCATGCTGGAGGATCAGAAAAATAAAAGTACTGACTTAATATTGGAAAAGCTCAACTAAGGGAGGGGAGGGCAGAAAAGAACCTCTAAAATGAGTTCATATTTGTAAATCACATATTTTCTTTAAAAAGTATTTCAATATTTATATTAAAAAAAAGACATATAAGTTGCTTTATAAATTAGCTGAAGTCTTTGGATATGATGTAATTGATTTTTTCAAATAATTGGGCGTATCCTGTAATGTACTGGCATCCAACATGGTTTTAATATTACTAAAGTCATTGCAAAATAGGGCAGTCTTTGGATCATTTTTGTCTGTGAGAGATTTCTGTGTGTGCTTAAATGGTCAGAATTTCCAGAGGTCTGCAGCCTTTATAAAATATACCTCACTGTGGAACTGTCTGTTCTAGAATAAACTAGTTCTAATCTGAACCAGAATGACTAGGACAATACAGCCCTTTTGCCATCCACTGATACCTGCCCTTGCACCATCCAAAATCAGACAGGATTCACAGTACACTCCTCCTTTTGGGGCATACAGAACTGTAATTCCTCCGAAACAGGTATAGACGTGATTTGTGACAAACTGCAAAAACGTGGAGCCCCAACGGGTCACACGGCGTGACTGAAGAAATCCTTTCCCCCTCAAATGCCAGATCAAGCTGCTGATGTGAAGCTTGGTCCCAGCCTGGTCCCCTGCCTTCTCCAGGTGGCCGCGCGGGCGGCTCGGGCCAGACAGCTGAGCCAGCTGGAGCTGCCTCACTCAACTTTCGCATCACATTACTTCTGCTTTTCTAACTTTTCCACTACTGAGCACCATCAATTATGCACTAGAATAACAGAGCCTTGGCTCAGCAATGTAACATAAAGGCCGATTATGAGTGTAAATAATTTAAACACCTGCGTGCCATGTTTCTTCTAGCAGTGATATGTGGCTGGTGGATGCAATGCATTCGTAGGGAAGGCTCAGACTTTTAATGTACTGACAATTCCCCCATTCACGCAATGGGGAGGGCCATTTGCAGTGCTGCTGTTGGTCTAACAATAGAGCTAAAAACCAGAGGGGTTTAGCTAGAAAGAAAAGCACATATATGAGAAGATGCAAGTTTCAAAGTCTACAGTCTAGAGAAACTGGCAAACTCTGTAGAGCCCTTCCCATCTAACCCCCCCAAAATTGGGGTTTGATATGGAGAATGCAATGTTAATGTTATAAAAGGCTGGTCTCAAACAGCTGTAGGCTACTTAAGCGAGAAACCTCCCTTTTTACGCAACAGCATGTTAGAAAAATGTAATTTCTACTATAAACTACACAAAGTTAATTTCCTCGGCAAGGCAATTCAGTGCACTGGTGGTGCCACTTGGACAACTGATACTAAATTTAAAAAATTCTGTTCCTGTGAGTTTAATTTTGCTCCTAGAATGCCACTCAGTGATCTCACAGCAGCCAATACTTTCTTCAAAATGTGTAAGTAAAGGTCAAGAAAGGGACTTCCTCAGATAAAAATGGCTAAGGAACAAGTTTGCAATGTCTGGATTTAAACATATTCCAAGTTTTCTATAATATCCTCTGCATGATTCAGCGTTTCTGTCACCAGCCTTCAGAGTAATAAGATATGGGACAGCTCTAACATAAGCTATTTTAAAATAACCAGGGAACTGTTAAAAAAACCCTGCAGTTGAGAGACATAGTTTTAGATTACTTTTTTTTTTCTTTGAAAAACGACTAGTACAATTTGACATTGTAATGTAGGATACATGGAGTATTTCAGCTTGAAAAATACAGTCACACTCTAGTTAAATGAGTTCTGAACCAACAGCACACATCTAATAACACTGTTCATAGTTTTGTATCTGAGTTGCAGACCATGCTACACAGAAAAGCTCCAAAATACAAGGGGTAGGGATAGCCAAGGGGATAAAATTAAGAAATATGACACTATTACATGTATGACTCAAATGCATGATCTCTCAAACTGTGGTTTGAAAGCTGTGTTGGGATTTGACCATGACAATTGAAAGAAAGGGGTGAAGGGGGGCAGAGGGTGTTGTTGCTTAAAACAGCAAACTTTAATAGCATCCATATGATTTAGCAAATCAATGTGGCCAAAGTCAATAAATAATCATGCAGCTATTTTCTGAAACAATTTCATTACTTGCTTTGAGCTAACGACTGGTAATTGAGGAAAAGTGTTTTCATATTTCCTCCTATTGGATGCATCTTTTCTGAGTTCCTTTCAAATAAAGAGGTGGATTTGCACCTTTATTGTTGTATGAATATTTCAAAGCAAGTTCTTTGGAAGGTTACTAGGTTCTTACTGCATATTTTTTCCAGTATTGATCGATGGCAAATAGCCCTGTTTAACTCCTTGTGCACCACCTTCTCTAGGAGCCAGCACATTCATTTGTAACAGACAGGAAAGGCTCCCTGGACTGCAGAAGAACCGCTAAGTTCCTCTGCGGTGAATACGATATGCATGCAAATTGTTGTTGTTTCACTGCCAGACAACTTGAAAATCTCCTTCATCAAAAAATGTGCAAATGGTATCAAGTATAATGTCTATTTATTTATTGTTTACCCAGGAGTTTTATTTTATGCTGACTAGTTTGCAGCACACAATCTTCACAGAGCAGTTCTTTGCAGCCAGGCATTTTATGTGCCATAATGAGGGGCATTTTACAGAAACGGTAATTATCATGGATTTTAGGGCTTAGGTAGCTGACAGCCACATAGTGGGAGACTTCTCTACACTTAAAACAAAGTTTCTCATTAAGTAATATAGATACATTTCAGTTTGGTTCCACACAGGCAGGCTGACAGATTAGGCCAAACTTGTAAAACCAGCCATCCATGGGATGGAAGGTCTCAGCAGTGAGCTGAGATAATTTTAATAAAAAAGGATTGCCATGGACAACATCCCTCTATTAGACAATTACTAGTTGTGTCGTATTATACAGTATTAAAAACATTGCTCAACACTTTAGAAATTGTTCTCTGGCCACCTCACTACAAATATAACGACAGTATAATATTATGTAACTTTTATGTGTTTACAAAAAATTACAAATAAAGATGCATGACACCCTCGACCCTTGTATTTTTACCCCAGCACCCCAAAGTATTTTACTTTTCCAAGCAGGCTCTATCATTTATCACTGTCCTTCCCAACTGTAATTAATCTGTTCTACTGATGAAAACGAGAGCAGTACATCCACACCCTGTCATTTGCAGGAGCATGTCTTGCAGGTTCCCCTGTTTCAGGAATGTTAGACCGGGAGAGTTTACTACAATTAGTGATGTTTACTGTGTTTATGAAACCACAGTCAACAGAAGGATTAACAAGGACATTTGGTCCAGAGGCATTTAGAAAAATAATTAAAGCAGCCATTCAAAACCATGTGGGGGGAGAGTGCCTGTATGCGGGAGGAAAATACAGCCATGGACAAAGCCCCTAAATTCAGGAATGTTTAGATACTTCTAACTCACTCAACTAAGTGAGTTGCCTCTAACTCACTTCTTCCCACTTCTGTGTGCAGGCGAAAGTTTGCCTGCCCTACTCATCTGTGAGATCGCAAACAGCCTTTAATATTTCATTCTGCCCAAAGCACAGAGCGTGCTCAAATTCAATACAAGGAAATGCTTTATCTCTTCCTTCACAGACTAATAATCTGACAAAACCAGAAGTACCAGGGAGTCGTGGCAAGTTGTGAGGAAATGACGTGCAGACACTTCTGAACAATTTTATTCCTGTTTACTGTTTGAGACACTTGGAGTCAATAAACACCAATTAAGACCATTTTGTTCACTGATGCGTAAAACCAGACCAAATATCAAGGACCCAACTTACTCATTACCAGAGTATTTTACTTGGAGTAATTCTTTGAAACATTTTCCCCTCTACTTTTTTTTGTAGCATTAAAAACTTCTTCCCTCATTGATTACATGAGAAAATGGGGAAAAATGCTAATCTAACAAAACCACACCAATAAACAAATGGGAAACCATATCTATAGAATGTTTTTAAAAAGATTCCTATTAACTGCTGATTTCACTCTATTTTTAGGAATGCCTTAATTTTTCCACATACTGCAACTAACGCTATCATCTCATTTCCTAGTGACATCTAAAAAAATATTTTCCATTTACAGTGTATCAGACTGTCTTGCAGGACAGCACTTTGAACAGCATGGTCTGGATGTGTTCACAGAGACATTTAGAATGCCCTTCACCCTTAACAGAAACCTAAAAACACAAACTTCATTAAAGACATGAGACAGGAAGTCCAAAATTTTAGAAGTTCTGAAGCAAAATTATTTAGTATTTAATTGCTTACAGAATGTGATCCTGTAGTTAATCAAACAACAGTTGAAGGAAATATGTGTTAATAAAATAATTTATATTTGAATGTTAAACTATTGCTTCCACTAGGAGGACCTTCAAAATCACTGATTAAGTATATAAATAGTACCTACAAATTATGGGAATAGCCTGTCAAGCAATTTTTTGCTGGTTTTATTTTACACAGCTAATCCAAGATAATTAGAAGTATTTTCACAATTATTTCTGCAGCTGTTCAGGAATACAAAACACACTGAAAGACAGTAAATGTTGACAAATTAAAAGAAAACAATTTTCTTTATACACCTGCCTTTATAATAACAGGATCCAGGAATTACTTCACAGTGTATATTATTAACTAGAAAAACGCAAAAATTCTAATTAAGGGTTACATGTTTTTTATAACAAAAACTGGAGAGAATCCATTCAGACTGTACGAGCCATTAGCAAAATGCTCATGACATTTAGAAAAGCACTATAATGCTGTTCTGTGACTCCATCAGACCTGGCAGCAGTAGACACTGTCAGGTAAATTACTGCACATGCATTGTCTGCTGACACTAAAATAAAGAAAATATGAAAAGGCTAAAATCAGACACATCACGCTGGAAGACAGAGAAAAGAGAGCAAAAGTATTCCAGTGTATGTGCTTTTTATATGTTACAAATAAGCCTTCTTCTAAGGTATCTGTTTTTCAGGTCCTATCTGGGAATGTATCTCTAGCAGGCTTTGCTATTAACTAAGAATCCTGATAGAATACACTGGATGAGAAATTAACTTCTCAATGGCATTAAAAATTAGACTTATCCTAGAACTGGGAGGGACAAAAAAGAGATTTAGAAAAAAAATCTGGCAAAACCTTGAAGGTTGAGAAGTAACCCAGATGTTGAAAGTCATAGATGCTGAGCATGATATGAAGAACATGATTATATATCTTGTATAGGCAATATCACACAGGAGTTTAAATATTTATTTTGATCAATACTCGGATCTTGCAGAATGCTCAAAAGTGATGAGATGCACATGGCACTTAAGAGAGACAAAAAATCCTCCTGAAAATACACCATTCCTGACATAAATCATACATATCAGAAACTTGAAATATTCTGAAAATCTCAAAAATTTTGAATTTATCCAAAATGAAAATTAAACTAGGCATCCATTACGCAACTATAACATTACATTTTCACGCAGAAACACAGTAATTGTACCATTATTGTAAATAGTTTGGCATATAGTTTCAGCCTGATTAATCTAAATAGTTTTAGCCTGATTCAGCATGACATTCTTAGTCCAGTTTTCTATCCACCCAATATTCACCAACTTGTGAATCACACTGATGTCCTTGAGGAGCACAATTTATACTATCTGTATCATTGCACATGTATTTATGACCAAAATAAGTACCTAGATGTTCCAGTATGAAACTACACATCCCACAACCATAGCTGAAATGGAGCAGTACATCCACTGGGTCTCTCAGAAGTGTCAGAATTTATACACCAAACTCCTTGAAGTACTGTTTATATATACACAAGAAATCTTTGGCTGAGGTTGTCCAGTCTTATCAATGCCAGCTGAACTTAAGAATCAAGTGCCAATGTTAAATAAATCCTTCTAATTTCTAATGCTGTCTCTCATGCAAATTGAATTTGAGGACTGAATAGATACTATGTGAAAAGCTATTTCTTAAAACTGCACAAATTTTACTCACCTTATCTACTTCCATGATTATCCCAATTATTTCAATGAGCTGAAATGTCAACCTGCATTACTATTTCTACTACAAATGACTTCTCAGTTGCAGAGATATCCCTCAACACAACTACTCTACCTGAGAAGTCTTGAATATTCAAAGGAAGGAGGACCTGACTGTGTGTCCTAGCCATCACTACACTTTCTAAAGCAAGAAATTATCATTCTGCTTTAATTTCATGTAACTCTTTGAAACCAACAATTTATGAAGCAGAGTTGTTTGCATATAGATTATCGGCAAAATTTTACTGCCAATTCATATCTATTATTTTTTCTGAGAGACCGGTCAAATACTGTTTTTAAAGTTTGATTTGCAGTTTCAGCCATTCCACAAATTAACTTGCTACAGGTTACTAGAATGTGGGAAAAGAATCCTCAAGATCAATAACTACAGAATTAGTCACATTCATCCAAACTATTCAGCCATAAGACAGTCCAGCTATATCCCTTTCATTTAAGGCAATTTCTCTCTTTTATTGCATCCAAATTTTCTTATTAAATTTTATTTTCTTATTAAATGTGATCTAAATGACTGAAGTATTCATTGAGTCAAAAGCAAATGGGCAGCAATTGAGCTCTGTATCACAAATATTAATCTTAATGTGAAGAGGCACAAATTGGTCTTTCTGACATCAGGGGGTCCGAAGATTAAAAAATTAATGTCTGTCCATCCAGACAGGGAACAGCTGTTCACCCAACAAGCCACATTTTCCACTTTTTGCACAGGACTGCAAGACCCAAAAGCTATGGCTGTACTGACATTAGCTTTGCAAGTTCTTAAGTCACTAAGGGGCTCTTCTTGCAAAAAAGCAACTTCAACCTTTCTCTCCTAAGCCATGCCCTTCCCTTTTTTCAGTGGCTAAAATTTTATCCAAGAAAAGTCTTTCAGAAATCCACCAATTAATTTCTGTGTGCTTCATCTAGAAGACATATCATACTGCAGGTAAAAACAAACCTAAATTACCAATTCCTTTCAGCTAAATATTTGCCTTCTGTTAACCAGCTGTATTTTTCAGTCCCACACATCTGCACCTACCAACTAGTTTTGCCTGCAACTTTTGTCCTCTGTTCCCAGTACCAAAATAAGAAGAGATCTTGTTCTAGTCCTCTCCAGGTTATTTCTTCCTATGAGGGCAGCTAAGAAATATCCTCATAATCAGGGGTATTGTATTTTTAAATTACAGAGAGCAGCTGCCTTACAGTGAATAGGGATATGTAACCTCAAATTGCAGTTCTTAAGAGGTCACAGTTTAAATCCAGTTATGTATAAGAGGATGAGCAAACTTAGCTTTGATTAGCTGCAAAGTGATAGAACCTCCTTATTCACTTCCTTTTCTCCTTCTCCCCACCTCTCAACTTAGCCAAGAGAGAAAAGAAAGGGGGGGTTGGGGGGAGGAGGAAAAAAAAAAAAAAAAAGGAAAAAAAAGGCCCACATGCTCTCTTTGCTCCACTGATCTGTTGTTCAGGGAAGGCTATCTGCCCATACACAGCCCCTTGGCCATCTGGGCCATGAAGAGCCCTCAATCGCAGCCCTGAATGGTAATTGTCTCAGAGAGCACCCTCACAGGCATTTCAGGCAGTGGGGCTTATTAAAATCCTGAAGGGCAGTAATCCCTGAATGCCACTAAAAAGATCTCCAGCTGCTGCCATTTATGAAGAGGGCTTGACAAGAGAGAGAAAAGGAGAGGGAGCTGGGGGGAGGGAAAGAGGGAGGGAGGGAAAGGAAAAGAAGAATTTAGAAGAGGCAAGCTATCCAAATAGGGTCCCCATCAGAAGAGTCACATCTTATCAGCTTAGGCTTTCTTGCCTCAGTTCCCAAAGGTGTCTCCATCCAAACCTACATTATGTCTTTCTTTTACTTGCTCCTGGCAGGGTGTGGGGGGAACACATCATAAACGTATGCCTACAGAATATCTAAAATGAGGTAGGAAAAAGAAGGAAGGCAGGCAGGCAGGTGAGGGAGCCAGAAGCAGAACTGTGGTCTCTGCCTTTTACCAGCTGGTATGAAGAAAATGCCTAGATGTGAAAGCATTCAAAAATGGTTTTCTCATATGTGTGTATCTCTCCCTCAGTAATTCTGAAAAGGTCTTTTCATCTCATTAGGTTAAGCTGATTAATAAAAATTCAGCAGTTTGCCCATTGCTCCTTCAGAAGTGGTGAAGCAAGTTTAAAGGTGCAGGCGGAAGGTTTTTGTGTTTCAGACAATAAGTGGGGTGACTTCTTAAATCCTTCACTGTCATCCTCCATTAGAGATAAACAGACACCTTGGCTCAAATTCTTCAAACAAACACTACGTTGCTACACTTCTTTATTTTCTATTAACCTTCAGGAAAATCTTTAACCCTTCCAAAGAGCAGGGATTTTTGCGTATGTGTTTTACAATTCACCAAGTAAGTGAAAGCTTTCTCTCATTTCAGCAATTATTTAGACAAGCTGTTGAAAAGGCATTTTTGAACACCTATGTCAAATACGAAGGCTGTGGGAAATGAAGAATATGAGCTAGTCAATTGTTATATTTTAATAAGAAAATAAACTCAAAACTGAAGGTGAATGTGCAATTTACACATCTTCAAAAACTGCTATAACTTAAATACGGTTTTAAAAAATATTCTAGCAGAATTTTAAAATTCTGCATTAATAAAGTTGAAAGCATATGAATTAATGTAAAACATAATCTAAAGCCCTAAGGATAAAATGACACATCTGTTCACTAGAAGAAATTTATAAATTTTGCATTTTGAAGCATTATATTTGCAAAATCCATTTCTGAAAATAAGTGTTCTTTCCAAGTATGTTAGAGGTTGACTGCTCAAGTAAAAGATCAGGATGTTTCCTGATTATTCATTACAGAGGCCATTATAAATTTTAAGTTTCCTTAAACTATTTTACACACAAGAATCAAAATATCTTAACAAATACATTTAAAACCAACCCCTCAGAATTTCATGTTTTAAACTTCTGCAATGTCACCATACTTTAGTAAGGTGCCTGATCAGACAGGTACTTAAATTACATGTTCAAAGTATTTAANAACCATTTTCATGTTTCGTTTACAAAAATGACATAGAACTAGGTTCTTTTGAACTTTTAGTTCAGGTAAGAGATTATAAATTACAATGGAGACCTTCAGGACCCTGTTAGGTTCATACTTTATTATGCCTTTTTGGTACAACCGTTCTAATACTTCACAAAAGGTTAAGTAATNAAAATCCATTTCTGAAAATAAGTGTTCTTTCCAAGTATGTTAGAGGTTGACTGCTCAAGTAAAAGATCAGGATGTTTCCTGATTATTCATTACAGAGGCCATTATAAATTTTAAGTTTCCTTAAACTATTTTACACACAAGAATCAAAATATCTTAACAAATACATTTAAAACCAACCCCTCAGAATTTCATGTTTTAAACTTCTGCAATGTCACCATACTTTAGTAAGGTGCCTGATCAGACAGGTACTTAAATTACATGTTCAAAGTATTTAAACAGATATTGGACCACAATTCATTACTTTTTTTTTTGTTGTTTTTTAATGAGACCAATTAGACTAAATATCATGCATAAGTGTACACATATATGAGATTGTATCACTTTTTTTATTCTCCATTAAGGCAGAGTGATAGACCGGATATCATGGACCTTGTCTGTTGAAACTCATACAGATCATTGAAAAATGTGCCAATTTTGATATTCCATAAGGCAGAGTAACTGCAGCTTTTAGACAGAATCCTTGTGTCANTAGAGAAGCAAATTTCAATGCTTCAAAAAGAACCTTCATTGATGCATCCTAAATTTTTCTGGCTGTAAAATCCAAATTATATTAAAACTGTTGTATTAAACGAGAAACAGAGTAGTAGAGGACACACAAAAATGTGAAGAATTAGGAAAAATAGAAGGAAAATTACTGATACATAAGAGTTTGGCAATAACTGCTTTTATTTAATTGATTTCATTATCAGAAATATGAAATATACATTCAATATATATATCCAGATCATCAGTGCGGGCAAAGGAGCAATTCCAATAACCTTTCCCAAGAAAAAGTGAACTGCATTACAGTAAGATTATACACCTGTATGTTGTCCAGAATTTGTGTCCTGAAATACAGCAATAAAACTCAATACTGGACTGTCAAGAAATAAAATTTGTTGCTCACTTACAGTACCATTGTTTCTGACTAATCAAACTAAGCTAAGCTTAGTTGCTCTAAACATCATTCTTACATTTCACATTAGTCACAAATGAAGAAGTCAATGCAGAATCTGGTTAACAAATATAGAAAAACATAAAATTCAACTCCTTTCTGAAGCTGTAACACAGGAGCAAAGAGGCAGTAACTGTGTTCAGTTAAGAGGTCTTGTACATCACTGACACATCTAACCGAAGCAAGGAACTGGCTGGGCACAAACCCTGTGCCCTGGGAGAACAGCATTTCACCATTTTTTGTGATTTCAATGAATTCATTGAAAGGCCAAACTGCCATAGGAAACAAGCTACACCAAAAAAACACCAGGAAACTGCTTACAGTGAAGGTGAACTGCAAATCGGCACCTGCACAGATTATGAGCGGATTTCTTCCTTTGTTCTCAATAAAGATCTTTCTCAGTGTGAAAGATGTGAACTATTAGCAGAGCAGGAAGCAATGTAACTCATCCATTGCTTCAGTCCTTGTGGAACAGCAGACGCTTTTAACAAGCCTTTGTACAAATTTCTGCTCTTTGAAAACTCCTTACTGTAAAATAAAATACTCTTGAGAAGATTTTTGGAGAAACAGCATTCCTCCCAGCTCTTACAGCATTTTAACTGAGATCCTTTTAAGAAAACCCTAACAGAATCAGACTTTTAAAATAATTAAATAAAAAGATTGCAATAAATTCATTCATTTTTATAGTAACATACGTCCTTTATAAAATTTTGTTATTACGAAATAGTTAAAGGTAGAACTTCTAAGAGAAACAGTGGGCATGACTGGTATATGAAAGAGAGCATTTTACATTAATACGATACAGTTATTGTACTTATTTGAAATTCAGATGAATGTTTACAGAATAATAGAATCAAAAAATTATGAAGAAAAAAATGCAACTCAGTGTGCAATAATAAGTACCAATGACTATCTGTTTTTTAAAGTGACTTCTGTTAGGATGGGAAAACAGCAGGTTAGAAGTGTAGTGTAAAAAATAAAATTGCATTATGGAGTTGCGAGGCAAATATAGCATTGCAGAGACAAAAAAAAATAAGACTTGTAAGCTTTCTAGAAAAGTCATGGCTACAGCTGAAATTTCAGCTAGAGTAGTGAGGGAACACCATTTTGAGTTTTTCTTTTTAGCATGAGACTGAAAAAAAAACCATGAGAACACTTGATTGGTGATTCTATTTTAGTAAATGCCAGACAATTCACAAATTAATGTCACTGAGAATAGTAAATTTGGCAAGTACAAAGAAACCATATGTAGTTTTCCAAGTTTAACAAAAATATATTCCAAAATGCAGGCATTTTACGCTCTATCATACACACATGCTTTAAGGTTAAAATAAAGATCTTACAGCTTATGGAACAGACAATTGTACTGATTGCTGAAGAAGAAGCAACTCCGAATTTTCCTGTCTGTAATGTATCAATTATAGTATAAAATTGTTGTGGTAGTTGAGGAAGGGAGGCTTAAACCCAAATGGGAACAGTAGTTTAAAAAAAACACAAAAAGAAAGAAAAGCGGCCCAGACAAGGGCCTTACTTGTTTCCTTATATGGGCTGTATTGGAAGTCACTTGAGGCATACACAAAAATTTTTTTTAATGATGTTTAACTTTTTCAAGTTGGTGTTTGTGATGCAGTGTTTTTCAATAAAATCTATTTTCCAGCTGTTGCTTTAAAATCCAAGGCAGTACAAAACCTAAGAAATGGTTAAAACTGAAAAAGATGTAAATTTCTAAATATTTTAAGTGCTTAAAATACTGGTTCAAAAGAACACAGATTTACTGCAGAAAGAAAGAATCATAAACCTTCCTCTTTTACATATAACTACAAATGCCTTCAACCATGCATTTCTGCCTTCGACACAGATAAAGGACCTTGAACAAAATCTGACTATCAGCATATAATATTTACATACGGTATTGCTTCTTAATAGAGGGAAAAAGAAGAAAAATGTTTATGGTGGGGTGATGATACAATACTTCAAGCAAACAGATTTTATTCCTCCAAGCATTCTAGACACCAAATAAGCCAATCCCTAATAAAATTCTGGTAAACTAAAATTTCAGTAACATTGTTTCACAGCAGTTTACAATAATGCGTCACCTATCAAAAGTCTTCTCACTTTGAAATAGTACTACTCTCTATCAACTTGAAAAATGATGCTTTTGCTAACTTTAAAGCATTGAACTTCAAGTTTCTCATCAACAGTATTTTTGTATTTCAGGTAATTCTGATCCTTGTCTCAACTTCTTCTATCCCACCCATGGAGACTGTGCTTCTTTCTGTTACAGTGCTGCTAGAGGATGCAAGCAAAACACAGTGCAAACTCTTTGTTATTAGCACACTGTCAAGCACTTCTCCTTCTTAGACAAAGGAGTAATGCAGTAACAAGACAATCCTATTCCCATATGAGGTGAAGTAAACAGAATTTGCCTTTATACAGATCCTTTCATATTCAAAATATCCCAGTATGCTTTACAATAATAAGATAGATATACTGTCATTTCCGTAGTCTGAAACGCAGAGGGCAAGGCTTTGTCTTGCAAGCTGGAATAAAAAGAGGTCATGGATCCTTTGAAGTTTCCTTACATCATCTAGACTGAAAGACAAGATGGAACAGAGAACATAACTGAGACAAAATAGAAAGGGAGGAGGGTAGGTAGGTGACCATTGTGAAATGTGTGAGACACCTCTTTCATCATATTTAAGGAGCACCGATCCAGAAGGAAAAATTAATCAGCAGGGAAAGATTTTTTTTAAGACTGGCAGCAGAGCAGGTACAATGCTCATCCTATTTTTTCTTTGAAGGCTTTTCTTGGGCAGGAAGGGAGGGTGGGAGCTAGGAAGCCTGGCAAGATGAATTCCACTTTCATCACAGAAAGTCAGGGATCTATGTGCATAGAGATTCAGTTCAGGTGAATGTAATGTTGTAGGCTGTACTACCCACCCACTGAACATAAGTACTCATCCAATAATGAGGTGAAATATCCTGGCAAACAAGAATTTTAAAGGATCTTAGGAAAAAATGCTTCTAAGGAAAACAGAAAGGGGACAGGAAAGTACAAACAGATCAGACAGCTCCCCACTGCATCTTAAAGAAAGGGTCCATCACCCACCTGGCACTGGCTGGCAGAAGCTTCTCCAATGAGGATGGACTGGCCAAGAAAAGTACAACAATCTGCAGCCTGTGTTTATTGCCAAGCTGTGTTTCCAAACAAATTAATAAGAAGTGGTAGCCTAATGAAACTACATCCTCTGCTTTTTGCCTTTCTTCTGTAAAGCCAAGCAACAGCTATGTGAAACAGAGCAGCAGTGGTTAAACTCTCCCAAATACTTCATCCATCACTGCTTTGATTAGAGCCTCAAACTGTGAGGCTGCAAGAGCTGCCCAATAATCCACATTTATTGCTGACTCGTTCACAAATGATTGCAGAGTCTTTGGGAGGAACTATCCCTTAAAGGAAAAAGTTTGTACCTCTTCTCCACATCCCACCTAAATGATACTAAAGCTATGTTCATCTAGCACCTCACAAGAAAGAGGATGGTTTTGGATCCTCCACCTCTGCAAAGCTTTGTGCAAGGCACATAAAGTCTTTGCCCCCTTTCTGCTGGAAGCTTCCCTTGCCACAGAATTGAGCAGTTACGCCTTCAGCTGTGTTCACTGTTTAATTTCCCCCACTGCCTTTTTTCTTCTCCTAACACTTGCATACTTTAGCCTTGGCTATGGACTACTGACTAAGAAGGAACAATAGGTGCCTTTCAAGTCTTCAGAGTGAGCTTTGAGCAAGGCTCTGCTCAGGGATCCAATCAATATTTACTGCAGTTTCAAGCCACAGTTTCATGGCTCCTTCCAGGCAAAACACACTGGGAATCCCCAGACCTTCCCTGGTTTTATTCTAACAAGGTGAAATTAAAGGGATAAAGAGATTATAAACAAAAGTAATTTTTCTTGGAAATACTCATGGTAACAGAACAAAAAGGAAAAAAGGAGAAAGGAAGGGGGCCAAGAAAAATAAAGGACACACTACAATACAACTTAGGTTTGAAGAGTAATCAGCCACTTAAAATTAGGAAAGTAGTTCTTTCCCTAAAGCTGATTAGCAAAGTTTGAAAATCACACATAAGGTAGTACTACATGCAAATCCATTTAAAGTGATGCAAGTAAATGAAGTTTGCAAAGAAGCCCACCTCAGCAGTGGTGAGCACTCATTCTCTTTGCAACATCTAGGTCATGGCATGACCTCAAACCACAGCATGACCGTAGATGATAGCAATGCATCCTTTTCCACAGATACAAGATCCTGAAGTTTAAAACTCATACATTAGAAGCACACTTTCAGCTTATCAAGTGAACAAAGACAGAAAAAAAAGGTTAAGAACTGTCTTTTATGACATTAGGGACCAAAGTTACATGCAAGATGCAAGTACTTGTATTCAAAAAAAAGGATGCTTCATAAGTAATGATAGTACAATTACATGTTTTTAAATAACATTTTTTTCACTAAAATTTCCAAACTAAAGGATTATTTTTCTTTTTGTATTCCATTCACACTTCTATAGAAGTATTCACCTGTTCCTAGAAGCTTGCAGAAAAAACCCAACAAAATCAAAAAACATGCCATGGCGGAAAACTGAGGTTGCAATTTAGAGAATCTCCCCTCCTTCTTCAGTAGTTTCTCCTCTTACTCCCCATAAGAATTCACATAGTACAAAAAAACCTCCTCCCAAAAATCGCATTTTTGACAGTAAAACACAACTGGACTGACAATCATAATTTACCTGTTCAAACTGAAAGGCAGCTATATGATTTTTTTGTTTAGAGTGGTTGGAGTCCTGTCTCAACATGCTCTCTCATGTTAGATTCCACTGAAAGTTTTGAGTCAAAGAATCTGACAAGCCACTGTTAAAGCAGGAAAAATTACAGCTTTAGCTTCAGATGTGTCAGGATCTTTTGAAAAAAAAGCTTTTCATGTCAGCCCTGTGGTTAAAGGGCATCAACAGCAGAACAGATGCATCTTTCCACCTTGCATGTTCAATTTTCAGATGCATGAATTTTGATCGTTCAAGCTGCTTCATTGGAGAATGTTGCATTATCGTCGTGGCATTTGTTTGATTTTAAAACCTTGCCAAGATCAGATGGAATTTCCAATTCCAGTCCTCTCACTTTAAGGAAATGCAGAAAAGCTTATAATCATGAAAGTATAAAAACACAGTATAATTAAAGGAAATCACAAATACTCCTACAACACATGTAAGACTCCTGAGAATATAAGAAATCTTTCTTCATGAAACAGAGTTCAAAATAATAAATTTATGAGGCTTCCAAGTCTCAAATAAGCAGGGCCACTTTTATACTGTGTTCAATTTGTAAAAAACATCTCTTACCCATCTTTTAAATTACCTTTCACTAACCTCATATGTAGGGTGAAAATTTTAATCAATATATGGATAAATAAATTTTACAAAATAAATATGTAACCATGCTCAAAATGGTAGTTTTAATGAGGAGTAAACATTCAGAAAACAACAACCAAAACAAAAGGTAAATTCAATGAGCTTTGCAAAAGTGATAAATGAAAACACAGTGTAAAAATTTTTAGAGATATTAAATCATGTTCTATTTTACAAAGCATCTTAGTTTTGTAATGTTTCTGAAACTTAGAGAGGAACAAAAAAAGAGAACGAGGCATAGTGAAGTACTACCAACTTAACAGTGAATACTTACTTCATTCCCTTCTACTACTGCAACTTAAAGAAATAAAAGAACATTCAGTAAACTCAATGGGAATTCCATGCAAATATAGCACAGCAGTCAGAGTATGTTACCATGCCATTACTTTTACTCTACGCTCATTAGATAAATATGGCAGAATACCACTTACAGTTTATTCCCAATCACTTATTAAGGGAACACTGCAGAACAAGTAATTAGTTACCCCATTTTATCATAAATCAGGATGTGCTGTACTAAGGAGGTAGTTTCGCAACTGGCAAGTAGTATTTGTGTAAACAATGTTTCTTCCTCTGATACATTATATAAATAAAAGCATTATTGCACTCCCAACTAGAGTAGTTGGGAGTGCAGGACATGTTCTTCCTAAAACCTATGAAATTATCTTGAGAAATTAGTATATCTCTTCCTTTTTAAAGATGAGAATGTCTCTCAGACCAAAACCAGCAACATATCTACCCCTAACAGGAATCACAAGTGACAGTACTAGTGTGTAGAACACTTAACTGAAAACCACAGAGCCTTTTCACCTGGGTACATCAGGTACTTTTGGGACTTAAGACACTACCAAGACTCATTTTGTCTCTGACATATCCATTACATGGTGGAAAGCAGACAACATTTTATCTTAAGCATAGGACTGAATCTGAAAGAAAACTGTTAATTCAGGAAGACTGGATTAAACCAACCTGATACTAAGCCTAATCTAAAAATTAAGTCTTGTATGCATCCACTATACTAGCATTATGAAGTAAATAAGCATGCAAACAGAAAGAAGCAATCATTTCTCTGTCATCCATTAAAAAAACAAGTACAGAAATCCTAATTGGGCACTGCAATGATCTGATTCACTCAGATTACAAAGGCAAAATTGCTTTCATCAGTAACAATACATTACCTCTATACTCCACACCTAAAATTAAGTGCTTAGGAAAGTCTTCCAAATGCTTTGCTCTGAAGAAGGCCATTACATGAGCACTAAATCAAGACAGCTAGTATGGAAAATGGAAAACGGAGATTTCTTTTTACAGTAACCTATAAAATGTAGCTCAGTCAGACACAGGATCTGAGAAAGTAATAATAAAGTAATGCTGTAAATCACTAAAAAACCTTTTTTTTTAAAGCTAACTGTCTTGCTTTGGAGTAGAAGTTCTGAATATGGAGATTCTCCTCATAAAGTGTTTTTTGCAAGTAAGCTTTATATAATTGAGATGCAGAGAAAAGGTTTGCTTGGAATTTGAATGCAGTGAATAGCCATGATATAATGAGATGCAAGTATGATCTACCTCTGTAATTAATTTTCCTTCTTCACCCACACTGTCACTTGTTATGATAATGTGAATCTTAACCTTAATGAGAAATTTCATACCACCTTGATTAAAGATACTGCAAATAACAACATTCTTTTTATTTTGGTTTTATTTCAACGAAGAATCTCTTTTACACTCTCAAAACCCTCAACCCTCCTGCTAATGAATTTCCTATCTACAATACAGATTTTTAGAGACTGATTTATGTCATGTTTTTAAGTGAGGATTATGCTAGTATGTGTATTACAATGATTGTTGTCTGCAGAAATTGTTCTTACTACTTTTTTTTTACAGGTAGTTTGTCTGAAGACTTTTTAATATGGAAGTTCCTCAATAAAATTGTGTATGCATTCTTTTGCAACATTTTTGAAGTAATATCAAAAGTTATATAACACTCACAT
The DNA here is from genome assembly GCA_013399915.1 of Illadopsis cleaveri. Lineage (NCBI taxonomy): Eukaryota > Metazoa > Chordata > Aves > Passeriformes > Timaliidae > Illadopsis > Illadopsis cleaveri. Next base: position 183,856 of record VXBB01002116.1, on the reverse strand, counting down.
GACACTTTTGAAATGTAATTTAAAAATCAACACATAAAATTTTCAAAGATTTCCAGAAACTTTGCAGGCAACTCCCTACAAATATATGCACATAGTATTAAATTGGGTCCAATGTCTTAAAATGGGATCTGCCAACACAGAGACAACAAAACACAATCAAATTTCACACATGAGTGATGGATACAGTTTAACAACCTGTAAAATTCTAAAAATTAGAATTGGATTTTTTACAAGACTTTATTTTATCAAGTGTATTTCATCAATATGTATCTTCTCAAATTTAATATTTCCTTCAAGATGTATCTTAGTCTTAAGCTCTGTCTCACAGCTACTAGACAAGACCAAGTCCTCTGGAAACCAAGAAAAATGTAATATTTAATACTCCATGAAATGAAAATGCGTAAGAGTAATTGCTTTCTCAGCAATCGCAGACTACAGGGACACACCACACAACAGGAATAACTGCTCATCATTTTGGTAAACAGGTAATAAATTACATGGTTTATATATTAAAGATTTTATGTTTACAAAGAGAAGTAGCATTCTCCAGGGAGTTCTCTTATTCTAAGAAGGCTATTATTCGAATTTCTAGAAAACAGAGACTTCTTTCCTGAATACAGTGGTTTAGTTATTTCAATGAGGAAATCATGCCATCCTATTTGGGCATTCACAAGATCCACTCGGTTTTTAAGGAGTATCTCACCAAGAAGAGAACCATATATTGCATATATTGCTTTGGAAACCACAAAACACAAGTATCCCAGTGATGCACTACTCTATCTGATTTATTTTACTTTCATGATCTTAAGTTTTTTTGTCATATACCAAACCATACTACACTATATAGGGCATTCAACAGCTCAGAGTTTCAGTAATGTCTATCATGTAATCACACGTAGTAAGCCAATTCTCACTTTTGAAACAGCTGACAGCAAAATTATACTTATTTAACCAGATTTGCTTTTATCCTCTTCCATTCCTGAAGGTAGAGATCCCAACTCTGCAAAAACTGTGCAAAAATAATTTAATCTAGAACTTATATGCACCCCACCAGATAAACACCCACAGGGTTCTACAGTCCCATGCTGCTGTGCTCCCTCACTAGATCCGATTCACACGAATCGTGCATCCTCGCAAAAATTGACAAGCTGAACTACTGAAACTCATATTCAGGAGAACTACACCATAAAATCATAAATACAGGACCTAAATCAACTCCCATCCAAAGTAGTTCAAGAATCTTTTTGTGTTAATTAGTCAGATAAGAATACCTCCAAAAATACTGCAAAATATACTCCAAAAATCCAACAATAGTAAGCATATTTAAAAAAAAATTAAAAATCACACCTTGCAGTGTCTGTCAACGCATACAGTGCAAAAAAAAATAGGACTTCCATTCCTCATTACTACCCATCAGCTTCTACTGGCTTCTTCTACTTTTAAAAATGAGGGTATGTATTTAAACAATTTTACTTAATCAATTTTAAGGAACCATTTTTTTGCAACATATTTAAGAAATTATGTGTGCAGAAAAGCTGAAATAAAATCTAGAACAGTTAGGCACCAAGCAGTCCTAAAAATCCCGTATGGCTGCTGTCTGCAACTCTTGGTACCTAAATATATTTAAAATTCTGGTTTTGAGGATATATTCTTTTTAAATCAGTGGCCCAAAAAATGCTTAAATTAATTACTCATTTTACAGCTGCAAAAAAAAAAGTTAGTAAATATTAGTGTGAAGGCACAACTTCACTCTTTCAATATCTTTAAGAACAATGTTTAAGATAATTCACATTTCAATTATGCATTTACGCTTACATATGGAAATGTGTGTGCAAGGATAAATGGAACAAGTGCACACTTCACTCAAGTCACTACTGCCGTACACCAAAATGTTAGCCTGATTTCACTTAAGATAATCCACACACTATGGGCTAGAAACAAAAAAACACATGAACATCCAAATTAGCTGCTTTCATTCAGTTTTTTTTCTAATCCAGGTTCCTATGCAAGGCACAGGCAAAAGCATACAAAAGATGATTCCCACCCATTTAATAAATGCAGACAAATACAGGCCTTGATCACAGCAATTTTATTAAAAAGTTCAGTTCACCAGAAAGTCTGCATGACACAACTAGAAAAAGGCAAATGTGTCTCAAAAGTATAGGGAAAATCGTATGCAACTTGGGCATAAGTGAAGGGACAAATATAACCCTAGAATTAAAATCTTTGGAATAAAGAATAATAATCTTCCAAGTAAATATGACTTCAATAGCACTGAATTTCCTCAATTGGGCATTGTATATATATAATTTGTATATATATATATANATATTTTAATGGTCCATTTTATATACATAATTTGTATATATAATATTTTATCATATTTTAATGGTCCATTTTATATATATATACACATAATTTGTATATATATATATAATTATTGGGCACACACTTCCCATGTTCTTTGCCCCAAAAGCAGAGCTGACAATGGTGACAGCAGAGTGTGTAATTAGTTTTTATTGTTCCCCTGACAGCCTTAGCTCTGCAAGGACCCCTTGCCTTTTCCATTGTAAATGTTATGGAAAAATACACTAATGACAGGCATTTAATTATGGGCACAGCGACCATGATGGGAGCTGTGCCAAAAGTGATTGGCAGCTTTGGATACCAGATATTCACAGCAATGGTTCTTTTTCTATCATACCTTGTAATCCAGATTACTGAAGATAGAAGTTTTTTAAAACATCTTTTCTAAGGACTTAGTTGTTGTCTAGAGATATTATTATTAATTACCACAAACAGACAGAAACTGACAGAAAAAATCAAAAAAATCTTTAATTTTTTTTGTTAATAGCATGAAGTTTCTTGAAAGAGGTCTATGCACTGACAATCTCATCAACATAAAAGAATTCCCCACTGGCTCCAGCACACAGTTGACTTTTTTTTTTTAAATTATACATAGTTACAAACAAAGAGATTCTATGCCCTCTTAACATATCTTTATTCAGTATTTACAATAAACTGTTCCACATTCAGCTGTAGTTGCTGAGGTGCTTTTTCGCCTGATTAATTAGCAATTGGGAGACACGCTTTCTGGCAGCTTTTGTATCCCTATTATTTCTTTTGGTTTGGCACAAAAACTGCCTTTTGGGAGCACCAGTATTTGTACTGTACCCCACTTAGTGATGGATCACTAATTTTTAATAAACTAAGTCCCAAGAGAACTGAAAAATTATGTAAAAGTCTATTGGAGCAATAACTGTAGACAAATAATAAATAAATAAATACATGGGCCAGGGGTAAGAGCTGTTGCAGTACATAAAATATTAGGTCTTTTCCAGACTATATATGCGAAGCCTATCCAAGAGATCACACGTAATCTTAAAACATTGGTCTGAACTGGCTCTTAACTGCTTGATCCAAATCTCTGCCTTTACCCTTAAAAAGAGACTAGCTAATGTGGATGCACAATTTCCTTGAAGAAAGCTATATCTGAATGTTCCTTCACTGTTTCTCATCCCTCCCCCATAACCAGATGAATGAAATTACTCTGTGAAGCAGATTTCTGTGAAGAATGACCACACAATTCTGGACCAAACGGTTCTAAATCTATGTAGCAGTCACAAATCCCTGGCTAAGCCGAACAAAGCAACATTATTCCAAAGTGATAAGTTTGGGAATATAAAAGTGAAGCTGTCTGGCTGTAAAGTGGTAACTTACAAATAGCTGCAGAAACACTGCAGAAACATCCCCCATCCAGCTGGCTCTCATATCAGTGACTTCAAAAATGCAGTTTGCCATTATGGTGGCTTAAGGCACTTTGTGTGCCAGTGCAATGACCATGCTGTGTGTGCATGTCAGAAGGTCAATACTTTCAAATTCCAGAGTCTCTCTTTATTTCCTTCTTTTCTGGAAACAATAGGAAAGAGAGCAGGATTGATAGCTCCTACTTTGTTAACTTCTGCTCACCAAATGCCCTGCCTGTATGAATACATAACTATTTTTTGAAAAATCCCATTAGACATCAAATAAAGTGGGACGGGTAGCGGGGGGAGAAGCACAACCAACAAACAGAAACCCAATGTCTCCGTTTTTCCTGGTCATTAACAGCATTAATTGGTAAATTTTCCTGCAACAACTTTTAACAATTGCAAGAGACCCAACATCATTAAAGCTCCTAGAAGTCCTTACCTAATGCTGATGAATTAGTATTGCAGACTGAGAACTGTGCTACAAAGATCATCATCAAAATTAGCAGTAAGTAAAATAAAATACTTGTTTTCTTTATCTCCACACCAAAAAACAAACAAACAAAAAAAATCTGTATTTTATTTATACAACACTATAAAACCAACAAAATATTAGACATTAAGAGACTTGGAGGATTTTTTTGTTTAGTTTTGATTAAAAGAGTTAGAATGTATTTAGCTTCAGCTTTAAAGACACAGGCTGAGAAAAGATACACAAATTTATTTACAAATTTGAAACAAATTCAAAGTAAAAATTGAAACAAAAATTCCTGTGTACAGTAATAGCATTATAATAACAATATATTTCTTAGCAAGTCCCTGCGCAACAAGATAATGTGATTTAAATGTCTGTGAAGAGAAGGAAATTCTCCTGAATGAATATGAAAAATACAACTTTGAAGTCCACAAAACCAAAAAAGTAGTGCTTCATTGCTACCCGCCAGGGAACTGCTGCAGTGCTCAACTACTACTGATGAGCAACTCACACCATGCAAACACAGCATCCACTCCCAAGCAAGAAAAACTAAGTAATTTTGGGGTGGAAGTATTATATTGTCTTAATCAATAAAGAAGGTCAATGCTCCATGGCAAACATTAATTATGGCACAAAATATATTCTGTCAAAACATGCTCCTTTTAAATGTCAAATTTTATCTTTCAGAATGAAACAAATATGTTTTAGCAGAGGGTGACCAGCATCAAAGTAAATGTATCTCATAGTTTTCTTTTTGCCTCACCAGATGTAAACAAATAATTTCTTCTCTACACTCAGCACCATTTCATGACTGTAATCAAAACCTAAAGATGGTGCCTATCAAATAAGATGATTCTCCGAAAGTCTGATGAAATAAAGTTACTCAGTGATAAACATAAAATAAGATTTTTTACTGGAGATACTATTGTTGAATAGTTTAATTTGTTGATCTAATGATGGAAAAGAAAATGAACATGAAAAATAACTTATTTACAGGTCTCGTGAGTCTAAGGTCCTTTTTCCACACAATTTGTCAGCATGGATAGGAAAAATCTTCCACTAGATTATAATGCAAGTGACAATAAGAATTGTAATTTTCAAGTAAAAATTGCAGGACCTAAAGAATTTGCTTTAATTGGTATTAGCAGTTTAAGCAGATCTTGCTAATTAACAGGACGCTTGTGCATCTTCTTGTTACCTGTTTTTTCTTTTACAGTATTTTTACTGTAAAAATGTAATGCATTTGAACAGAAAAATGGCCAAAAAGCTCTTTGCATATCAGTTAACAGAATATGGACACCAAACTATGTCTTTACATTTTGCAGCAGTCTAAAATAAACTCATTTTCTTCATAAAACTAGGATCTAACAATGTATTTTCATTAACCTGTCAATAGCAGAATATGAAGGATGTTTCCCGAGATTAAATACATATACATATATATATTATGGTGTATTTTTTCTTACTGTATTTTCTGGCATTCCGTGGTGGAGAAATACAATCTCAATTCTCACAGAACAGTGGGGGATTTCTCACACACGTATTTTCACATACTTCATTTTAGCACAAATTGTTTTCTAAAATGTATAGGAATGGGAATTCGTGAAACAATAAAGGCTAGCTTTCCAAAAAAAGAGGATTTCAGATATCGATACATGTTTGCACACTGTAAAATAACATGCACCATTTTAAGTGAGCTCAACCACAATCTAGCTTGGAGAGACTACAATGAAAAGGGAGAGCGCAAAATGCAACAAGACTCCTAAAGCTTTGATTCTATTCGTCCATTCAGCTGTGCTGAAGTACCTTACAGTACGGCGTACTCATAACAACTGTAATACCATCAGAATGCCATTTCAATAACTTGTCTGTTTATTTCAAACCAAATGTTTTCATTTCATTATGCTGATGTGCTGCTGACTGACTAAATTTTAAGCACAAGTGCAACAAAAACAAAACAGGGCCCTTTATTCTCAAGAGTGAATTAGACCATTCAGAAACACTGGAATATTAGATTAATCATGAGACTAAAGATACTTTTTAAAAATAACGCTCAGAACTAGGTAGCAGAGCAAAGAATACTTATTGGAAGAAAATCTCAGATCTAAAATACTTCTAATTGCATTGAAAAAGAAACGAAAAACAGTAAGGCAAAGCAATGGAGGCATATCTCAAAGGCATGGACAAACCACTGTCTGCTCATGGTTTCTCTAGGAAAGGTTGTATCTGTGTTAGCATCTTCTCTCAGCTGTTCCCAATGACCAACCTTCTTTATGTGTTTTCCTGGTAGTCTAGTATTTCAACAATGCTGCTGCACTCCTCCACCCAGCAACAGACTGGTGTTGGAAGAAGTCACAAGGCACTCAAATAAGCTAGGAGAGCTCTCAAAGCACACTCATGTAATTCTTCTCTGTTTCATTTTACATTGGTATGCCCAAGTGCTAGCTTCTCTACCTGCCCACCTACTGACCCAAGAATTACCAGTGTGTGAAGAAACAGCAAACTGGGAAGATGGCCAAGAATTAAAACACAGAATCTACAAATAATTCTCTTATTACTGCTTTGAACTTTAACACAAAATACATTAGCTGGAAGATTAGACATGGAAATTTTATGGAAATTCCATTCACTTTCTAAACACTAAAATAAAAAAAAATCATTTTCAGATTTTTTTCCCTCACACAATATTCATGACACACTGTACACCACATCACCACCTTTTAACACACTTCAATGCATACATACACAGATATATGTATATGTATGTAAGTATATATATACAAACATTGAAATGCATACATATCCTCATTACATATGCCATATACATTACACATGCCTGTCCATATGAATGCAATGACCATGACTCCTGAAGGACTAATTGCATTCATTCATTTTTTCAGCCCAGCATGAAGCTGGTAGATTGCTGGGATCATAGCAACAGGGGAGAGAAAGGAGGGCTCATCTTTATCTGTCCCTCTCAAAATGCATATAGGGCTAGAAGAAAGAATGCAATGAAGTTTCCTGACTATGTACACTTAAAAAAGATTTTAATAAGAAGCATTTCATAAAGATCAGGTACCACTTTAACAAGGTGCCTTTCATACAAAGGTGGAGGCCAGTGAAACTATTATTCTTTATGCAGTTTTTCCATAGAAGGTTTCAAACAGTTCCAAACACCCACTTTTTAAATAAACACCAATGCTCTTTTGGAGATGCAAGGTGTTAATGAAACTATTAAAAGCAGAGAAAGTAGGCATAAAGAATTGATGGCTCTACTACTTATCTTTTAATTACAAGGAACCAGTCAGAGATTTCTTCAGCTCCCAGAGCAAGCTCCTGGATAAAATGCTCTCAAAATGCAAGCTATGCTGTTTCAAAATAGGTTTATATATATAATACACATATATTATATATACAAGGATGTGTATGTATGCCCCAAGTACTTAGGCTCCTATGCTTCCCTTGACATATGAAACTCTTACGTAATACCAACATTAAAGTGAACACCTCGTCTTTACCCTTCTTCACCCACAACTTCTTAGTTTTCTTAACATGTGTAACAGCTTTCTTCCTGTTCCAGCCATTTCTGCATGGCTTCCCTCAACTCTGTACATAGACAGAACTACATCTATATGGAAAACAAAAAAAGAAAAGACAAATCAAACAAAAAACCAGCCACATGACCTCAGTACATGCTATGGTGAAATCTACAAACACATAACAGATGGCAGAACACTCAGACATCCATCCAGCCCATGAGTGTGCTCCAAGAAGTGCCAGGTGTGTGTGAGCTGCCACATCCAGAGCTTCTCAAAACTAAATCTGTGAATTTGGCTGGCCCAGGGAGGCACTTAGGCACACATCTATCCACCCACACAATTGCAGCAGAACTTAGGTGTGCAAGGATTGAGCTCAAAGAAGTTAAATGCTTTTCTGAAACAGTGTCTAAACACTCAGCTACAAACTCCACATAGGCTGAGAAATCCAGGTTGTGAAATTTCGGTCTATGCATAGAATTTTCAGAAGTATCCACTCATTTTTTCGGTTTGTTGCCTCCAAATATCTATCTAAAAAAAAAGCCTCTAGCAACACTGACCACATTGTAGTATCCAGTTTAATTATGGGAAATCACCAGCTGAAGTTGAAATTATTTTCAGTACTTGAATTCTCTAATTATTATCTGATTTATCGATTTTATCCACATAAATACACAAAGAGAAAACAAATCAGCACCCTATGTCTTTATAACAATTCTTCCATGGATATGGTATACCATTTTCTTGTACAAAATGCAGCCACCCCCATTAATACTCCTAATAAAAACAATGGCTTTTGTGAAACTAGAAGCTACATACAGCCTCTATGTATGACCAGAAACTAGACTTGCAATTCAAGTATTTTTAACCACCCTGAAACTAATTAATTTATGAAGCTACATAACCTGACACTGAAACAACTTACAGGGAAATATCTAAATAGAAACCACAACCTTACAGCATAATCCTGGCAAGCAGAAAAACATAGCAATAATTACAAGTAGTTCAGCTTGAACAGTGACGAGATTAAAAACAGTAGCAGGCATGAAGCAGGTAGACCACTCCAAAATTTGGCCCTGGTTCACAATATTCAGTCTAAATTATAATTAAAAGGACACGACCAATCAAGATTAAATTAATATGCTCCATTCCAAAACTGTGCATTGTATTCAGAATGATATTCCCTGATGGTAATAGTTTGCAGTCCCATATAAGAAAACATATAAGCAAGTGTTGAAAGACTAAAGCACTTTAAGGTAACAGTTAGAATTTGTGTACACTTAATTCTAAGCCTACCTAAATAAACAAATAATGAAATCACATTTTTGAACTTACTTNAAAGAAAATAAAAAAAAAGGACTAAAAAAAGTTATTTTATTTATACTTCAAAATTTTAATACCTAAGCATATTCTCCCCTGGAATTGGACTACAGCATTTATGGAAGGTGTGTGCTGATAATTAAATATGGAAGAAAAGTAAGACACAGCAATACTTTAAACATTCTCAAGAACTGCTTTTGACTCTGTAAAAATACACAACTTTGTTACTCATACATGCTGACAATAATGACCATACACTTTCTAATTGTTCTAGCAGAACTTTGGCAACTAACCAAGCAATGTAATATGAATTTTGCTAATACAATCCCATGATTTTTTGTTTACCAAACATTGTTCACACCAGAAACACTTATCAACTCGGCCACTCAACTTGCTAACGTGTCTTTCAATGAGAATCTTCATGTATTTCAGTAAGTTGCTGGAGGCAAATACTAATAAAAATTAAACCATCAAATCTGAAGGAAGGACAATCATTATTAAATTCTTTGAAGTTTAAATGAAACCATAGAGTGCCTTTATCATTATTACGATGATCAATATTTCATTTTTTAAAAGGAATTAATTAGTTCTATAGCAGTTTGTTAATTCTGAATAAATACAATAAAGAAGTAAGCTAAATCACAATGGTAGTATTTGTGCTTATAGAATGACAATGTATTTTGTCCTCTAACTTCAAATAGTTATCACCAAGTAAGCATCTCTACTAACTTCTACATGTGTTCATCTCCTGAGTCTGACTCTAGATGAAGATAAATCACTGCAAAGTGATTCCTGCAACATTGTTAAATGCTCTAAAAATTTTGAAAGCCAAAGAAAATTTTGCCTTCAGCTCAGGTTCTGATGAAACTAATTCAAAAGAGAAGTGCTTTCTTTTCTTTGGGTTTCTTCCACCTACCAAAACAGGTGTTTGCCTGTTTTTCTGTAATGCTCGTGTTACTTGGAAAGCACACACGAACTGGCATGCTGTATAAAACAAAGGAGTGCTGCATCTGCATCCTGCTCTTTCTCATATTTTTAACTCACAAATATACATGACATGTCCAAATAGATATATCCATTGTGAGAGAGCAGTATTTTAAGACAAGGAATGTTAGGTTTTAAAACACAAGGTTTAGAAACATCTTAAAATTTACTCTTCCTCTACTGTTCAGAAGAATAACAAAACTAAGTTTTCTTTGCAGTCTGCTGCTGATTGATGTTGGATTAATAAGAGATTCCATGAATAGTAGTAATAAATGATTTAACTTGCCAGAACCCTTGTTAAATATAATTCAGTGTATAATGCCTACCGACTGGGTAAGCATTGTTTGTACCTTCAACTGCCTTCACCTACATGCAGTTAAGATCATCACACATAAGATAACAGAAGTGAAAAATCTCGAATCTAAGGCTATTTTTAAAGAATTTTAACTGCTATGCCAGCAATGTGTGCATTTAGTCAAACTTATTTCTTTCAATGATCCTCCTTTCGCCCAGTGGGATTTGAGAATATTACTTCCTTTTTTTTTCCTAACAGTTATATTTCATTTTGCATAACAGCAGAAATAAAACTCTTTCTTAGAGGCAAGCAATTTTTTGGGACCTATGTTCTTCGACGGGTGATGTGAGATGTAACTTTTCTTCTTATTTACTCTGAGCATTTTTTTTCAAGTAACACGTATAGAAAGAGGAAAATGTAGAGAGAAACATTTCAAATCATAGATGCTCATCATATCCAAACCTGATTGTTTCTGTTTCTTTGTGTCAAGTTTTTTATGTCAACTATTTATTGTTGAGGCGTTGAGACCAGGAGCACAGTATTAAGGTGCTGGACAAACTAGCTAACCCTGGGCATTTGAAAATTCTGCCGGTTAACTTCTGCATCACCTATTTTAAACCTGCTCTGGAATACCAAGCAGTGGAGTTTTCTGCAGGTAACATAGATGTATTAAAAAACATGACCTGTGACAAAAATCAATGTGCTAATCTCAAGCCAAACAACAGTATCAGAAGTATAAAAAAGAGATAACCTAAGATAAAATGTTCTCAAATTTACCTAGACTAGCCTCACAGGTTCACAAAAAAAAAAAAGAAGGAAGAAAAGAAAAGAAAAAAGTAAGCCTGCCACTGGCACTTTGTCAAGGCAAAAATATTTTATACCCAGCTGACTTTTTACGTAAAAATATGAACACCATTTGGAGGAGGACTGAAATTTTCTGACGATAAACATGAGGGAAAACTCCAGAAAAAAAAACCCCAAAATTAAACCTCTCTTTCCAGGGTTGAACTGCATTCAGAGCCTGACGCTATGAACCCTCCGGCGCCAGGGGACCGGGGCGACTGCGCCAGCACC
>VXBB01002116.1:143089-161237 GCA_013399915.1 Illadopsis cleaveri | reverse complement strand
CTCTGGGTAATAACTCCTTTTTTTTTTTTTTTTTTTTTTTTTTTTTAATTTTCTTTTGATGCTGGAAACCTTGAAAGGTTGTAATAATGGTTTAAATAAGTAACTCTCAATTTTTCTTTTGTGGTCATCAATTCCACTTCTCTAAAGAACCTCATAAACACAATGGGCCCAATGCCAAAACAAAAATTAAATGCTCATGTGATACCCAAGAGAAGACATACTTTAAGTATGAAGTATTCTCGCAAGGAGCCTTGTAAACCCTACATGAAAGTGAATGATCTGGAGTTTATGGCATTAATGTTTGTTGCTTTGACAGCACTTTTTGTCAAAATAACTATAATTTTCAAAGAAAGACTACTTAATTTTGACTATATTGCTCTTTTTGTTGGAAAGGAGCTACAAATAGTAAGTTCACTAAGTTTTCGGGGTAGTTTGCAGTTGATCTAGTTTGTGCCCCAGCAGTCAGTTAATCCCTTCAAAGTATCATCTATTCATCAATTCTTTATTTTCTCTAAGCGTAGATGGAATGTATTAAAGCTATGTGGAAGCATTTAAAAAGAAAAAAGGTTGGAAAAGAGCAGTACTCTGCATGTCAGCTCTTTAGAGATCTGAAGAAAACAGATGCGTTGTTGTATTGTTTTCCCAAAATGCTTCTACCGTTCTTTCCCATTTTCCTCTTCGACTGTATTTATCTTTTTTCTTATACTCGTTTAAGAAATTGCATTTAAAAAGCAAGACAGGTTACATTTGTCAGGTATAGCTGCACTCATATTACTCTGATATTCTCTAGCTGCTCTTTACTTTTGTTACTTTTTGTTGATTTATAAGAGCTGCCTGTAATTTGGTAGCATGCATTTTAAAAGAAGTGGCAGTTTAACATCAAAAGACACAGAAGCGGTAAAGGTCTCAGACTTGCACAAAGTTTCCACACACACAATATACTATTGTTTGTACTGCATATGCATAACAATTGTTTGAAAGTATTCAACCTTGCTTGCCAATAAATCCTCAGTCATGTGTATGGGCCTAGACCTTTTACATTTCAAGTTTTTTATGTGGTCTGCTTAGGAAGATAGAGGCAAAATTCATCATGGACTTCACTGAGATCTGGATTTCACTCATAGTGAGTAAGAAACATAATAACACCAAGCAGAATATCTGCAATATGCAACACAGTGAGTGGCAGTAAATATCAGAATACTACGCCAGATCTCCTAGCATAATTTTCTTTTATTTTCAGCTAACAGAAAAGAAAAAAAGTATTTCAGAAGCTTGCAAATTTTACTCCAAAGTATAAATGAAAATTTTTTGATTTGTTGCATTCTGCAGATGTCGAGATATATCTTGCTCAGTCAAGGGACCTGCAGAAGAATACATGGAAAATACTGTTGGTTGTAAACTAGGGAAAAATTTGAGGCCATGTTTAGATATTCAGCATCTCAGTTTGTTTTACAAAGAGAAGTAGAGAAGAATTTTGTCTTCTTTTTTACTGGAAGGCCTGAGGCATGTGAGTTCAGTACTTCTCTAGACGCATCTGCTTCACATCTGTGCATGAGACTTTTATGTAGGTCCCTGAAGTTGTGGTTGGCTGTGGATTGAAGATCACTACCGGCTCAGGTCGTTGTCCACAAATACAACTCCATGATATTGCAGTTCTGAAAGCTATGGGTCCTTTTATTATGCTTTCCTTGGCTGTTCTCAATAGTCAACAAGACTTGTCTAACAGCATCATAGTTTCTGTAGGAGCCACCCCATTAAGAAAAACTAGAACTGTGGAATGATGCCTTTTCCGTCAGTACCGAAAACACTCTTCATTAGGAACTCCACTGGGATTTAGACTGAAGTCTGGATGAATTTTACTACTGCTTACAGTGAAATCAGAATCTTGCCAAGTTAATGTAACATAATCCAGGCCAGGAATTATGGACACCCTGCATGCTGATAGCATGCTGCAGGCAGCACCAAGCTGTATTTAATCAGATAGGGAGTGGAAACTCAAAGCATGCTGTCTGTGGTAAGTAGTTTCAATGAACAGTGCCTTTTAACATCTTTATAAGTATCTTCCACCATCATTTTAGACAAAGAAAAAGCACTGCCTCCCCAACTTTATTAATATCATTAGCTGGTTTTAGTTTTGTTAAATAAACTATATCCTCTCCCTGGTATTTTTTCAATAACCTCCTGGCTACACTCATCAGCACTCCAATCCTTCACCTTCTCTGTTCAGATCTCCTTCTTTGCTGTTGCAAAGACTTAGTTAACACCACAGAAGTTAAAAGATCAACTTTTCTATCAAGTTAAAAGATCGACTGTTCTATCCAGAGTATAATACTGTTGTCATAGTTATGAGTTCTCACAACCTAGATTTTCCAGCAATCCATATCTGATATTTGCTTGTTCCACAACCTTTGACAAATCACTTAACTTTACAGATTCACAGCTTACATATCTGAAAAGCAGATCTAATAATAATTGCCTACTTTTCACAAGTGTTGAGGGGATTAATTAATTAGTGTTTGTTAAGCACTTAAAATCCCTTGGATGAAAGGCACTAAATTTAAAAAAAAAATTGGCTCAGAATTTTAAATGCTAGAATTATTGTTATTATAGTTAATCTGATCTTAAATGTTATAGTCCTTGTAAATTCACTTCATTTGACTCTGTGATTGCTGAAGCATCTCTCTCCTCAAATAATGTCCAGTCTAGGATTTAAAAAAAAATCGAAGGATAGACAATCTGATATCCCTGGACAACTGTAACCTGGTGATACTGTAAAACTAGGTTTTATACAACTGGATCAAATTTACCAAGCTATAGCTTTTATCCCTTTTGATTCTTCTAACCTTTGTCTGCTATATAAAAGTGCTCTGTTATACTATGTCTTCTCTTTCAGTTGATGCTTATGTTTCCATCTGACTGAAAAATCGTTGATAAACTGGCAACTGAGTGACTCTGGGAACTCAGTAATAGCCTGTTTTTCAGTGTTTCATTAATTTCTATAGTTCTTCACAGAATAATTTCATAATTTTCAGCATTCTTCTGTTGTAGATAATAAAACTGGATGGAAATGGACTCAGCAAGCCACAAGGTGCTCTTGCTTCTCACAGATAAGTATTTCTCTACCTACACTTCTGAGCTTTTTTAGCTATAGCTATGAATAAATGTGAATCAAATAAATAGGCTTGTAAGCACTTGATTATTCACCCTAAAGTGAAAAGCAGTGGGTTTTAACAAGGTATTTAAACTATTGATAAGCCAAAATTACCAATTTTCTCTATTCCCTTGCTCGCACATTAAATAAAAGTACCATGAACAAACATTTTGCTACATTTTAACCCACTCAAGCATCATATATAGGAATATCAGATTCTGTGTTCACAGGAATAACATGTAAAAATCTGTATGTTCCCCTGTCACAGGGACACATATAAAGTTGTGGAGAGTCTATTGTTATGAGTTAGTAGCCTTTCTATGTGCCCTAAGTTTGTAGTTTCACATGCTTTAGAACTCCTGTGATCACCAGGCAATAACAGAATCTTTCAAGAATTTCTTTCACAGGAACTTTTGTGTGTCCTGATATTTTTTGCTTTGTTTCTTTCTTGCACAGAATCGNTTTTTTGTTTTGGTTTTTTGTTTTGTTTTGTTTTGTTTTTTGGTGGTTTTTTTTGCATTAATTTGAGCACTGTAGCCTGATTTTTTCCCACCTAAAAATATGTGTACTCCCATTTAATAAAATAAAGTATATTCTTAATTTTTCTTATTTTTAAGATAGCTATAAAGACATCAGTGACAAGAAAACCAAAGACTCTTATTACAATTAGAAAGAAGCAATATCATAAGCATATACAGCACATATAAATTACATGTTGTAGAAAACAGAAATGGACAGACCTTCTGTGGTGTCAGCCTCAGTGATTTTGCCAGTGAAGCTTCAACTGCCAAGAGATGAATCTTCACTTTATCTTCAGAAGCTATGCCATAATGTTGCAGATCTAAATATGAAAATGTTTATTCTGACACTTAAACTATATTTGCTCACACTTTAGTCTTATGTCATCCTTTCTAGGTGTATCCTTAACTGCTCTTCCTTCATGGGATTTATAATCTTGCAATGCAGATGTTTGAACTCAAAGACATTTCAAATGAAAATTATCAAAACTAGTTTTGCCCATGTCATACTAGATGGAGCAGTGAGAGTACTGGACACTAGTACTAGCACCCAGTACTGTCAGACCAGGTTCATTCAGAAATTCCACATGTGGACAGTTTGTGTTTTTTAATGCCAAATTTACTTATCTTAAGATATTTGACATTACAAGGGATTTTGATTCAGCAGAGGAATACAGCAGTGTTGTGCAGAAAAATACAACACAAGGATAATAAAGCAATTGCAGTACACAGTTGAATAACAACAAAAATCTGATTCCCATTCCAGGTGTTTCTATGCTTATCATCACTGAGGTAGTTGGTTGAAGCCAGCTCATACTTGCTGCTTTATTTGAAGTTTTTTTGTGGTTCCTCAGTTTTCATATCCCTATGTTGGGCTGAGTCACTCCCATCATTCTCCCATGATGCTCTGGCTGTCTTAGAATGACACCCACAACTTTCTGATTAACTTATGGAAGAATGTTTACACAACCCATTGATCCATTCAACTTTCAGAGCCATTGATTAAACCAAAAGCCAACCTCACGTCCCCTTTGTGTTGGGGTAAGTTCTGCTTTCTTTACAACAGCTGTGGTGGTGTGCTCTTCCCTGAGCCTCAGGAACACATCTTTGCCCATCACCTCTGGATCTTCCTCTGTTGTGGGGGTTCATTGATCAGTTACAGTTGATGTGACCTGACCCTTAGTGATTTTGCAGTTATTTCTACAGACAGAGGAAAAAAATTATGTTAAGATAGATGCACTTTAGCTAATGCACCAGTGAGGTCATCAGGAAGGAAAGCAGCAGGGATGGCACTGGCTGTTAGACACATATCACGCCATTCTGAAGAAGCAGGTAGCATAATAAAAATTCAGTTGAGATCTATACATTAGACTAAGTACTTCTAGCAGTGAAGTCAGAGTGCATTTGCCATCCAGGATGCTTTTTATGCTTATCCTTTCCTGACACCTTTTTTTTCTAAGTGTCTCTGACAACACTATCATGACAGGACACTGGACACATCAAATCTTTTGTCTGACCTGGTGCAGCTGTTCTTATACTTTTAGTGTAATAGGAACATTGCCAGGGTCACTAACTAGCATCAGTCAAACTTGAGAAGTGTTTTAATCCAAAAATATTTTGAAATAAATACATTCCTTAAATGTATAATGGCCATTTTCTTAGATTACCTTAGACAGAAGAGATAACAAACCAAGACTGATATGCTTAAAACACAGCTAAGGTTTATTTTAATTCCTTTCAAGCAAAGATCTCAAGGTAAATACTGATCTAAGACCACAGTATTCCTCTGGGGAGTATGTTTGACTCTGAATTATTCTAATAGCTTTATGAATGCATAAATAGGCTAAATGAAATATTCCACTGAACTCTGACAGAATACTGTTACTACATTTGACTGGGAGACCTGAATAGACCACATACATGCAGTGTCTGAGTGAATCAGTGGTACAGAAACACAACTTGAAGCAGTTGCTATCACAGCAAGGTTATAAACTTGTTACCATAAGGTATGTCAATATATGTATTTATGTGGTCTACATTTAAGTGAATAAATGCTAAAAATCTGTATTCTTGGACACAGAATTTCTGTAATTTCTGTTGGATATGCAATCTATTGTCCCCAGGGAAAATATATATAAAAAGCAAAGGAGGCATTACTGGCTTTCTGAGACAGATCCCTCATCAGTAAATGTATTACAAGAATTGGTAAACACCATAATTACTTTTGCTACATTTTGTAAGGTACCATTATTTTTAATGGTAACCTAAAAGTTTTGTATGTGCTTTGTTAATTTGAGCTATTTTTGTCGAACCATGTGCTCTTGGGGAACCTCCTACCAGAAACACAAGTTCTACATTGTGAGTGACAGTTCTAGATTAACAGGTCAGCAGTGTTGTAAAAAGGTTGTTGGCAACTCCTCTGACAGATTGCTTTGAGTTTTAAGAACTTCCATGTACATCTGGCAGAAGTACTGGGCACCACAAAAGATAAAACTTTCTAATAAATCTTCAGGAGACTAAAAAATCATGTGGAACAGTTGAGTAAGTGGAATGAAGTGGAATAAGCCCAATCTTCATGGCGTGTTGCCACAGTGTTCCCAAATGGCTCTAAAATGAAACAAGGAGACAATGTGTGTTTACAGTGGAGTTATATGGGCAGCCAGAGAAAAAGAATTAAAAGCAAAGATGAAATCAAATCAAAAGGGCCATATCCATATGACAGCACCACTGGCTGCTAAGGCTTTAGCAGGTTATTGTGTATGACAACTAGGTTTGAGAACAAGCAAATCACTTTTTTTCCTTTTTCCCCTGTAGGTCTGTTGCCTCATTGCCTGTTGTGGCAGCTAGGTAATGGAGATTACTTCATGCCCAAGTGGGAATGAATAGGCTACTGTGTACAAATCTGTTGTGAAGAAAAATATTTTGGCTATCTTCATCTCAGAGCACAGTATTTTTGCAGAGATTTGAAAGCAGAGTCACTAGGCTGCAGAGAACAGGGTGATAGAGTAAATAAGATAACAATACATGGTTTGGATAACATTAAAAATAGTATTAATCTGAGTTATTTTTTAGTTATTTAGAATTCTCACATTTTACTGTTTCTTTTCCACTTGTGTCCAATCCATGGCAGTCTCTGCAGCTTTGCAGTTAAAAAAAACACATTATTTTTCTTGGGGATAGCTGTTGGTGCTCAGACCAAGATTATTTAGTGTTCTACAGCTGGCAGCCTCTCACATTGTGAAGTTCCCACTTCACAAATGACATGACAATGCTCTGCCACAGAACAGTGAAAAACAAATCCCTACACTTCTGTTTCAGGACAGGTTAGACAGAAATGACACTCTAAGTGTAAAGCACTAATAGGTTCCTTTGTCCCTGCAGCAGTGTCACACTAGGTCGGGAACTAGGCCTGGACAGTGAAAAATGGAAGAGCCTGAGAACAGAGGCTTGGCTAAAAGAGTGATGAAAACCAATTTAGCTGTAATCTGGCAGCTGTAAATTTAACTGTGATGGCAGAATATCTATAATTAGGAACTGGATAGGGAGACAGACAGTTCAGAAATAGAAAAAGAGCTAGTAAGATTTTGGTGGAGTTTTCTGACTGTGATGGATCATTCTAAAACTGAAAGAAAATAATGAAGACAGGCCAATTATTTTTATAGTGTGTGATCAGGTACCAAAACTAGGTCAAGACAAAAATAACTCAGAGAGTTTTATCTCATTTAAAAAAACTAAATAAATTTACTACAACTGTTTGGGCTAGCAGGGGTACTTTCCAAACCAGAAGATGGTAGCATTAAGTCAATACGGTGTACTTTTGGCTTTCACATGAAGCTGCTTGGTGATCAGTAAGTGCTCTTGTTGTGTGTGTGAAAGGAAAAAACTGGCATGAACTTGCAGAAATGTTCAGCAACAGGTATTAACAATTCTAAGAATATAAAGAAAACCAGAAGAAAGGAAAGAAGCCTTGGGATTTATCTGATATTTCCCCCATTAAGAGATGTGGCAGTATACACTTTGCTTATGCCATCTGCGCAAGTAAGGAACTCAGTCCAGTGCTCCAGGCACTGCTATATTAAATATTGATAGGAATTCACTGTATAGTAGATTTTTCCTTCTAAGGAACTGCTAAATAGTTAATGAGGTGTTAGGCAGCTGAGTCCATCCTGAATGGGTAATTCTTTCAGTAACAACAGTTTGTTTGCCCCTTGAGGGTTCATTTTTTTACTATCCGGCACAACAAAATATAATTTGACTTAGGCTTATTATTTTGTAACCTAAAAATATATATATATGAATTGATTATTGTATTCTATATCATCTGAACACCTTTGGAAATCTTTCCCTGCTCATAAATAAACAATGAACAAGTAGCTAGTCAGCATCTGTCTGATGAATTACAGTGTTTGAAGCATCACAGTCAATGTGATCTAGTCAATAATAGACAGCAGCAAAAAAGATACCAGCCTACCAGGCAGAAAAATTAGTCTTTCTGTTANTATCTACAGTGGAATACAAAGGTAGGAAACATTTCCTCTACAGCAAAGTACTAATATTCTTCAGTCAGGCAGTGAAAGAAGAAAGTGATTCTGTGAACTGTCAGGAACATCCACATTAGGGAAAGGGATGTTTCTTTCTGAAACTGACCTCAGGTGAGTTTTGACTTGTAGCTTGCCGTAGAATAGAGAGGGAAATGCTCATGGGCAATAGTTACCAGCTCAAATCAAATCCAAGTAAGTCTTCAGCACAGAACATCAGCTGTTCTGTTGCAGACACAGAGGTCATGCTCCAGGTAGATGAGACAAAGACAAGTGCATGGAGACCACTGACAACCTGTGCAGGCTTTCCAAGTCACCTGTTAAAGGCATGCTCAGCTTTTCACTCTCTGTAGAGTAGCTGTTCCTGCTCAGTTCAGTGGATAAACATGGGTCATTGTGTTGTTGATCTAATCTTTTTAAAAATCCATTTTAAAGTAAGCATTTTGTAAGTTCTTTAAGAGAAAATGCAGTAAGGAGTAGTAAGATTTTGTAGTTGTATGGAGGGGTGTTAGGATACAAAAATGTAGCAGGTTTTATCCAAGTTATTTAAACATTTGCTAGAATGGATAGGCACAATCAGTTCAGTGCAGAAAACAAAAAAGTGTAACACAAGGTATGAGAGACTACCACGTAGCAGATAAACTGAATGTTTTTATAGGTGGGCCACTTTCATTCCACATTACCTTAAACAATCATAAAACATGATCTTCTCCATTGCACGAAAACTGCTTGGTATTTTTGCTATTACAGACAGTCCCGAACACAGTGCAAAAACCAGGCATATTTTGCAATAAGCCTTAGAGAGACATGAAGAGAAGGATTGTCAGAACATAAACATTTCATGAAGTAATAAATCAGCGTTACAGTAAATAAGAAAATCTGAGCATTGATAGACATCTCTCAAGTTAGTGAAGGAAGAAACTGTTGGGCTTGCATTTTTACATTTTACAGGTTGTTCTGTTTCTCCAACACAATATGTCTGAATATTAAGGAAAATAATTTATCTGAATACAATATATTGCGCCTCTAATCAGTTTGTCCCAAAGCATTACTACCACAGAATAAGAAGGGATGCTGACTATTTAAACACAGGTGCAGAAAAATACAATGATGCATATTTCAAGCCTAACAGGTTTTCTCTCCCAGGACTACTTATCTGAAAGGAGAGAATCTGTGGGTTTTCCTAGCAGTCCACAGAAGTCTGGGTTGTCTGGGTTGTCACTATAGCTACTGATCATGGCGACAGCACCCTTTTACCAAAAGGTGCTGCTTTTTAGTCTCTTCCCCTGTTCCATCTATATCTATGGATAGAAGAACAATGTTAGCCATTTTCTGTCACTGCAGACACTCTCATGTGCTCTGCAGCTTTTCTCTGACTGTGGCCTTTGTCATATTTAAAATAAATTTAGCTTCTCATTCACAATTTTTTGTCCCTCATAGAGTCATAATTCTACAGAGAGCAACCTGATTACCTAGGAAACAGGGCACAACCCCAGTAGGTTGCAAACAGCTGCCTACAGTAAGACAGAGTGCATGTAGCAGACAGGACCCTTGCATTAACATTTTAGGCTCTACTTGAGTTATGATGGAAGGAATATAAGATGAAATTAACCCTTCTGGATCAGACCAAACCATCTAGGACAGTGTCTTGTCTGTGTCAGGGAACAAAAGCAGATGATAAGGGAAATTACTTATAAAGAGAATGTACATTTTTAAGGCACTTTTCCCATGTTGGTGCTCTGAGACACACCATGGAAAGTGACAGAAGCTGAAGCTTTCTTCTCAACCTAATACAGAGGAATTGGTGCCGGAGGGAGATGAGGTTTGTGCACTTTTTTCAGAGTTCCCAATAAAAATAAATAATTTATCTAAGTAATGCTGATGAAAATAAGGTGAGGAAGCTTCTGTCTTTACAGCTTCATGCAGTTCAGAGAGGAATATCATAGCCTGTCAATAGCAGCTAAACCAGTCTGCAAGCTACATCAGTGATGGCAACAGTTCTTAAAGAAACTTCTTCACAGATTTATTTTCTTGCATAAACATACGTGTTTCTACTAAGTCTTCACCAATCTTGTAATAGGTACTCATCCTGGAATACATGCCAACAACAGTTTAGTGAGACAAACTTCCATGAAAACCACCAGACCCTGAAAGCAGTGACATTTAGTGACTGTGTGGCTAAAAAGCAGATATTCTGAACAATTTGTCTGAGAAGAAGATGAATGCTTGTAGACGTTGCTGCTTACAATGTTCTTAGTGTATTGGGCTGAAGTGAATGAGCTAGTAATTATGAAACAGTTGTTAGGGAGTGTGTCTAAGACTGTGTAGGCTGGAGCAAACCTCACCCATCCAAGAGGATGTAAATAAACTGGAGGGCAGCACAGAGAAGCTATTATGAAGAATCCTGTTGTCACAGCGGCATACTGGAATGAACCACTGTCAGTGGGACAGGTAGTGAAAAGTTTTACGGGGAGAAAAGAGGGATTCTGATACTTTTAAGAGAGTAATGGCTTTGGCAAACAAGTATGTAAATAGGAGTGATGGAGCTGTAACTACAGTGAATCCCATGGAGTATATCCTGTAGTTCAAGTGCAGCAAATCACACAGCTCAGATAAAACCCGTCCAGGGTTCCAGAGCCTTTGGAAACAATAGAAACAGCAATGAGGAAGCTGAAAATAATGAATAGGGGGACACAGAGCAAAAGAGAAAGCAACTGTTTTGCACTTAATGTATTCTAATTTGCAGATTTCATTGTCAGAGGGGGGTCACAGAAAGACACCTAGAAACAAAGCAGGGCTGGTTCATGCTGTGGCTTGATGATAACTGTGGTTATCCAAGTGATAGCCAGTCTGTTCTGAAGTTTCAGTAAAAAGAGACTTAAGAGGGAGGAAAAGTAGCTTGGGAAAAATGTCCTATGCCTCAGACCCCTGTACTGCTAGTGGTGTCTACATCATGAAATTTGCCTTCTCTGTGGGATCAAGACTGGTCATTATCCAGAGACAATGACTATGTCTGAAAGATCAACATTGCTGAAAACTGATTGTTCCTCTTTACTACATTCTCTATTAGGTTTCTGATCTTTGATTGTCTTCTTGATTAGTTTTCTCACAGCTAGTGCATTTCTGTGACAGAATCTGCTGACCAGTGAATCAAGTCTGTGCTCAGAGGCAAATTGGTGTGTGTAGCCACAGTCAGGAACAGCAAGAGCAAGGAGGGATTGCAAAGTCATGTCCGGTTTCAGGGCTACTGTATGAGCACAGTCACAGAGAATGAGTGGCATCTTTAGATGAAGATAAAACTCAGAGGGAACAATGAACCCTTACTGCAGCTGGGACATTCAGGTTACATGTTTGGGAAAACTTCCTAGAAAAGATGGTAAGTGCAGCACAGGAGTAGTGAGAGATTGTGCAACTTGATTAGGGAAAGAAATGCCATAACTCATCTACAGCTGGTGATGAATTTGCTTCAGGGGAGAGGCTGAACTAGATGTTTTCCAGAGGAAAATTCCAAGAAACACTCTCTGAATCAATGACTAGCTCATGGTTAAGTATATAATTTTCTTCTCACATTGTATGTGGTTTGATTTTCACTGCAGCAAATGGACGAGTTCAGATGAAGCTCAAATGATACTCTCAAAGTGTCCTTTTAAATCTCCTGTGCCTTGAAGGAAAGACTAGCAAGTGAATTATACTTCTGTACCTTGACAGAAGACCTATAGCTCAGGGTAAAACCTATTTTCATCTTGTTTTGTCCTGTATTCCCTTTGCCTGTAAAGAGTACGTGTTTTGCTTTGCAGTGTCACATCCTATGAGAGGATAGTCTTGAGTTAGTAGCGGCAGCAAAGGTCAGGAGATTAGGAAGAAAAACTAATTGCATGCTATAAACAACTCAAATATTCTCCATTCTGCACCAGGGCTTTTATCAGCTCTTGTTTTATCAGAAATCAATCCATGCCTTCACAGTTTGCTTGTTCATAGAATAAAAAATTAGAGCTTGCAGTAGTAAATATGGAAGCTGTAGCTATAATTCATCAGTCCTTTTATCTCTGATAAGCTTGTATCATTCACAATAGAAACTTCATGTATCTCTCACTTTACCAGTGAATGTGACATTTATTTCTATAAACCATATATATGGATAAACCTACAAAACTGAGTCCACAGGCATACCTGGAATAATTTCCCTGAGCAGTTATACTGAAAATACTTCACTTGTCATTTTTAGCTTGCCTAGCTTCATCCAGCCTCAGAACCAAACTTTAATTGGCTGGAAGCACTTTTCTTTTCAGATATTATAATGCAACAATATTTGGGCCTCAGTTCTCTCTGTCTGAAAATTTTATTGTCTTTTGTGTTCAGTATGTGACTTCCTTGAACTTCAACAGGAAACCCAGACCTAGCTAGGACACAGACTTTTGTACTATGATTAAAACACACACACACATACACAAAAAAAAAAAAAACCCTACAAAAACAAAAACAACGAAAAAAGACAACCCATCCTCCACATTCCACATAAAGACTTTTCAGAAGACTGTTGTTTACCCAGCATCCTAGGATGTTTCTAGTGCACCAGAAATGTGGTGATAAGATCAGACTCGTGCTCTAGGACGTATATAGGAAAAGAAAAAGATAGAGCAACTAGAACAGAGGAGGACAGAGAAAGGAACAAAAATCCAAAGAGATCTCCCTGGGGCTAAGTTTTGCTTGATGCAGTGGTGAGAGGTTAGGCCAGGCTCTACAAATGCTGCTTCCCCAGCTGACAGCACTGACCTATGGATTACCCAGACTTCCATGTCCTGGACACAGGCTCTCATGGACCCCCAAACAAACCTCAGCTGCTTGCCATGGCAAACACCTTTTCAGCTGTTTCCTCTGTGCCTCTCTCTGGCCCCAGTTTAGTGCAAGTCCTGCCGCTTCCAGGCCAGAGGGATGCACCAGTAGCAAGGGAGTGCTGTCTCCAAGTGGTCCTGTTGCTAAGTGTAGAGAGGAGAGAGAGAGGGGAGAGGGGACCTGTCTCTGAAAACCTGATATGCCTGCCTGTTACTATTCTTTTCTCACCTATCTCTGACTGTCAATTTCTTTTAACTTCTTTCTATCTTATTTGATGTCTGCTGTTGGCTCTTTTTTTCCCCCCTTTCTTTCCATTTTTCCTTCTGGTTCAATATCTTTTTTTCTATTTGGAGGTTATGAAAATTTAGTCTTTTCTCTCAGAGTGTAGCCCTTCTTGCCCTGTCATGAAATGAAATCATATTGAACAGAAGGGCTTTACTTGGAGCTCAGACAGGAATTAAAGAAAGCAGTTTTAACAAGAACATACATAAACATCCCCAGACTTCTTGTACTGCCAACGTGAGCTTCCTTATTCATGTTAAGATATTGACAATTTTCAAGGTAGGATACATATTGCTTTGCAACTTTTATGTATGAAATGTTTTGCAGCACTGTGAATGCCTCTCAAAGACAGAATCACATCTAGTCTTCTCACAGCCCTTGCTATCTAACCATTTACTTCTTACAGTGAATGTATTTCAATAAATTCCTTAAACTGTATTAAACATGTTAGATTTATGTACAGTACAAAGGAGCAGAAAAGAAGTCCTAATTTTGCAGTGCATTGCTGGTGATTTAATCAGTATACATTTGTGAACCAGTAAAGCATGCACAATATTTCCCTTCTGCCTCCTGCTTTTTCTTCATGTCTGTTGACCACATGGATAATGCTGGAGCTGCTAATTCTCTGCTTGCAGTGCTTAATGCTCTTACCAGGGCACTCATTACTAGAAAGACACTGAGGATCAAGCCCATACCAAGAGTAATCCAGCACAGCACTGGCTGAAGTCAACAAGAGTTGTGTCTCCCTATGCCAGGGCAGTATTTATTGCTAAAACCATCTCCAGCATAAAGATGCCTTGCCATGTTTATTTTGTGCACCACATCCGGTATAATCAGGAAAGAATAAGATACAAAAGGTTTACGCTGTTGTTTTAATGTCTGCCAGTAACAAGATTGGAGACTCACAGCATCTGAAGCCAGCCAGTCAGCCAAAGTGCTCTTCAGCTGCACACAACACTCTGTCCTAGCATTGCTTCCAATTGCACATTTCAGGGGATCTTCCAATATCAATGGGCAGTGCTAGCAAACTTAGCAATATGCACTCTTGCCTTACTTGCTGACTGGCTTAAAAAAAGAAAATTAAATACATTTCTCATATGGCTATAATGTGGAATTTTCCCACATCATTAAACAAAATGTTACTCCAGCTTATTGGCATTTTCTAGGACAAAACATTTCTTAAGCTAAACTTACTGAGTTGTGTGGGACACTGTGCTAGTGCACACCATGTTTTTTCCCCACATTTCTGCTTCTGTGCCAGCAGCTCATCTAAGGTAGAAAATCAGCTGCCTTTCCATCTCTCACCAGAATAAACCAAGAGTAATTCTTCTGAAGTCAATGGAGTCAAACCAGTTTACAGAAGAGAAAAGCATGTTCTGCCTGATCAGCCCTGTGAAAGAAAACAAGATACAACCTTTATTACAACCAACCAAGCTAGAGAAACTTATTTCTTACTATGGTGTTTAATGTAGCTTAAGTGATAGAGTATGACACATAATATCANTTTGTGGCAACAGCCATGAGAAATAAATTCTTTGAAACAATAGCATTTCTTTGTTAATGTATTACGCACACACCTGTGCATTCACATAGGTTAACGGGAGGGCAAAAGGAGCCTTAGTGCAAATATGATAGCCAGAGTAGAGCAAACACAAAGGATAGTTATGCTGAAAGACAGACAGAAAGGTTTAATGTTAGCCATTGGAGCTACTGGAACTGATACTTTGAGCTAGAGTTTCTTAACATTAAGGCTTCCTTCTCTGTCTTCCTGAAAAGCCTATTACATAAGTCTGGTTATTGGGTTAGACTCATTTAAAATCCAGCCTTGTGTCACCTATTAAGCTAACAGATGTAGATCCATAGATGGATGAATTACTACTAGCTTCAAAATGCTTGGCTTGTGTAAGAGGTTTGAGGTGCTGTATGATGCTTGGGATTTTTTATTTTCCTCTTGCTTTATCCACATGAGAAATACTTTGCTAGGCAGTAACTTGCTTGACCTTTTTGTCTCAGTCAGAAATTTTCTATTAAAAGTAAAAAATGATCCTAACAGAGAGATAACCAAACATCCATTGTTTAATCTCTGGGGTCCTTCAACCAATTTGAATGTCAACATTGGAGGAAGCAATTTTTTGTGTGTTTCAGCCTGATCTCCTACAGTTGTTTAAATTGGACTAGCAAACAGTTTTAAATTAACTGAATAATAAAATAAACATATTGTGTATGGTTTTTATAACACTTACACAGAGGAATATGATTGTGTAAAAAAAAATTTAAAAACATTATACGGACTAAGAATGACATTCCTATCACATAATAATAAAGAAGTACATATTATTAAAAAAAAAGTATTCCTCTCTGAATTCTGGCTTCGACAGGTTGTAGTCACAACTATCCTAGAGGTTATTAATGTAGTCATACTTTTGGTCCTGTGCAACCCTGTTTGGGACATAAATAAATCACGTCCATCTATGCAGACCAAGTTACATGTATGCATGTTCACAAAAACATCTGTCCACATACTGAGACCTGCACATGCTATAATATAGCATGGTGTTTGATAGGCCACTTGGAAAGGTAACACAGAATTCTTTGCTCTTAAAATGTTTATTGAACTATAATAATTAGTTTCGAGGGTTTTGGCACTTATTTCTGTCCAAAACAAAATCTCCAACACAGGTTTTTTCTCATTTTTGGGAAAAAAACCCAAAAGATCCAACCAAAAAAACCCCAGTCAGCTGAGTGAAGATTTATTGGTTTTGACTTCAGAATCTAAATTTCTTATAGTTCTTTGGTGGGAGGCAGAACACTGAACAATTTTATTGATATTTAGAAATACACATGTAAAAATCTTCAGTGACCCCAGAGACATAAGTCCAGTGAGACTGTGTTACATAATGTATCAGCATAAAATTCATTTACTCGTTTGTTATTTGTTTGAAGTCTAGCAAAGAAACCCACAGATAGTTCAAGTTTGTATTTTGTTTAGGATAAAATTTACCTAAAATCACTCTGACAGATCTCTTACAATTACATGTTTTATGTTAATTTGCAGACATTTTTATCAATGTTGCCAGCTTCAGGGAAACCACATGGCAACATGAGGTCTTGTCATTGCTTTAAAATGTTAAATCCTGTAAAACTAACTAAATATTGACAATGAGCTAATACTAAACATAAACGTGCTAAAATATTGGCATTCACTGCATTAAAGATCACCTCAAGTGAAGAACAGTGCAACACTGCTGTTCTGTGAAGGCAGTGATAGTACCGAATAAAAAGGCATTTTCTGTGTGCAGTTTTAATTTCACCTTTTGTGAAGGGCCAGTTTTTACCTTCAGATAAACATAACCTACCAAGTAATTTTCTAAGGAGGGGTACCAAGATTCCCAGGCTCCAGCCTCTCTAGAAAATGTAAAACAGTCACACTGGAAAACAAGATGAAAGGGGAAGTTTTGACCGGGTCCCCTGGATTTATTAATCTCGGCAGTTCTTTTCTTGAAACAAGAGAACAAACAGGCCCAACCTTTTGCAAGCTTAAACAGGTGCTGTATAACATGAATTCTTCTACCTGATGAAAAAAACAACCTTTTTTTAGAGATTCTGTTCCAAACTGTGGCTTGTGACACTGCAACTTTTACATTTTTCTCCCTTGTTTTAGATTTTCACTTTCAGAAATGAAAATGGAGAGTCATTTGTTGTGCATTAAATATTAATTTCTAGATAGTGCTTCCTGTTTCACTGTTTGCCAGATTTTAAAAACAGAAAAATAATTAACATTCTGAATTTCCTTGAATATTTTGGAGGCTTCTTCAGCAGCAGAGCACCGTAAAGAACTCTGTGACAAAAAGTAAGAGATGCGAAGGTCAAAGCTCAGGAACTTTATGAGAGGAAGTTCAATATAGAGAAGAAGGTGTGTGATCTTGGGATAGCCTGGATTTGCTATGCCATCTCTTCTGTTTCCTTTATTTTCTAAAGACAGTAACTCTTAGTTGATAAAGTTGTACTAGGCCCAGGGAACTGTTCCAGCTCTGGATCCCCATATAGCAGGAGAGCATGGGGCTCACCACAAAGTGCTCACTATGGAGAAGGCTTTCAAGCCTGTCAGTGAATTCACTGCTAAGACTTCTGCTAAAACAGCTGATTTTTTGGGAACTCTGACCAAAATCCTTTAAAAATATTATTCCCAATTTCACTGACAGCATTTCACAGTGAACACACACTGTCTGCAGGAATTTCATTTTTGGGGCCTTTAGCTCATGTCCTTTTTTGACCAATTAAGCTTGGCAATTTCTTTTTAAAAAGATCTTTTCTTCTTTTCTAACAATCCCTCCACCTACTGTCCTTGGAAGTTCTCAGAATAGTTGGGGAAAAAAAAAAAAAAAGAATAAAGCCCCCACTAAAGGAACACAAGGCACATCTGTGTCAGAAAACTCTTGTTAGTGATTTCAGAACCACTTTTGTCACTGAAATTTAAAGCAAGAATAACAAAACCCTATTATAAAAGAGGACTGAAACATTGTTTCTCTCTTTTACCTCTTTGTATTATCATGTCACTCTGATTCAACTAAAGCTGCACAGAGGGAGGAAACCACGGTCTCAATCTCTCTGATTTTTGTAGCAGGCCTAATTTTAGAATCTGTTGTGTCAAGTTTTTCTAAACCTGTCAGTTTAATTTGGCAGATGCGGGTTAATGGAGACCTACTGAAAGCAAGGTGAAAGTCTATCTGAGTAGACGAACATAATTCATGACTTTCACAATGCAGCAGTAAGGTAATAGATAAATGTCTCTTCCTTGAAGTTGTAGCAGGAAGCAATAGACAAAG
>VXBB01002116.1:117903-130844 GCA_013399915.1 Illadopsis cleaveri | reverse complement strand
AAAAAAAAAAAAAAAAAGTATATAAAAAAATTCCAAAAACTGAGTTTCATAGAAAAAGTTTGAATTTAAGCATTAGATACAAGAACTCTACCATATGTTCTTTTCCCTTTGTAAGCTGCAATTGTCAAGGTGAAAAACCAACTTTAATATAAAGCAGCATGCTGAGAGGGTATGATGACATATAATGCTGCACACCGTATCCATGCCAGACATTCTGGAGCTGCTTTTTTGTTATTTCTGTCACAGTCTCCCCTCTACCCTGCCTTTCACTCAGTATGTTGGTGTAAAATTTTGTGAGGTAATACTCAGGGACAGTGAAATTATTTCTCATTGCCTCTGACCCACATTATACAAATGAAAAATTAAGAACAAACCAGAATTATTTTGGAAGTTAGCTAAATAAATTTAAACAATATGCAGTTTCTCAAAGAAGAAAATGGCAAAAATATTAGTTCAGGGAAAAGAACATGCGTATTTCAAGGTCCTGCTTTAGTAGATAAGTCCATTAGCAAATTCAGAAAGGCTCATAAACCTTATAATATCTCCCTGTAAAAAATGGAAGAAAAAAACCTGAATATATTGGTAGAAAAGAGCTGTTATAAAAGCTGTTCTTTCATGTGTATTTTCAGGTATATCAGGACGAATCTGTAATAGTTTTCATTTTGCATACATTCCCATTCATCCACGAGCGTAGACACCCAGTGGCCACATTTGCATAGGCAAATGAGCAACTATACAATTAATGTTGTATGATCTAGGCTCAGAAATACAGAAACTCTGTGTTGAAAAGTCTATTGTCTTTAAAAAGTATGTATTTTGAAAATGTGACAATAAACCTTTTGTGTTCTCACATCCACAGGAGAAAATTCCCCTTGTTTTAGTCATTATGATAAATGGAGGAAACCTCACCATTAAAGAAATCACAGCCATCTCTCCTGGGTTTGAAGAGAGAGGATGCAACAAAAGCATCATGTAAATTGCATTGTCAGGACTGACACACACAGCTACATGCACTTGCTACAGTTGTTGAAGCTTTAAAAGTAAAGAAGGAAAAGCAAATTTGAATGAATACCCTAGGGCTTATTTAATAAAGTAATAATTTTCCTGGCTAAAACAGTTCTAGAAATGGCTCCCAGAGCTAGTAAAGCTGTACTCATAATCTGTATTTGTCTTCCTGGAGATACCCTAAATAGGCTGTTTTCCCCTTAATTCCTTTCCCTTTAGGTGATACAGAAAAATACATTTAGTCGCTTTTAGCCTGAAGACACATGGAACGGAAACTGAGAGTCCTCCTGTTGTAGCAGTCTCTCCTTCCAGTATCTACCACATCCCCACTCTGAGTGTAGTGCTATGAATCTACCAGTCCATCTGCCTTTACTTCTTTCCAGCTTTGGACATAGAGGTCACTATCCCTCTGCTGCACTCTCAGTGCACCAAGCTGCAGAAGGGATCACCCCTAAATGCATCTGTGTTGCTTACAAACCTCTCAGCTTTGAGCCATGCATCGTACTTGCACTTCCTGCTGAAGAACATCTGTGGCTGGTTCTGAAAGGCAGGAGCATCCTGTCCTTTCACAGCTCACCCAGCAGAGTTACTTCACCCCATCTGAGGTGCTCTTCTCCCTGCTATTTCCTCTGTTCATTCATGTGTGAATACAGTGAGACCTGACTTGACTTTCTTACATTTATACTATCAGATTTACTGTTTTATGATGGCTCTTTAATGAGTTTTACAGCTAAGATGTTTGTTCAACCTCTCCTTGTGTGCTGCTAAAACTGTGCTGTTTTAGTAGCTGGGAGCCCACAAGATCAGAACTCTGCTCAAGAATATTTATGTGTGGTAAGAGTATTCAATTTGCCAACAAATGAGGTTACAGTGCCTTGTAAGTCATTCATTTTGATGTTTATTTCCTCTGGAATTGCTCTCAGGGGTAGATCTTCCTTCCTGTCAAATGGCTCCACATTCACTTCTCACCAGCTGTTCTTCTCTATCCCTGAATGTTTCCTGGACTGAGAGAAAAGCATATTCCCTGATTTGCTTGATTGCAACCTGTGACAAAGAAAGCAGAGCCCAGACTATGGCTTTAATCAGTTGCTATGAGAGAAAAGAGAATGAATCTTTTTGGGAGAAAAAGATTGACACAGGGGTTTTTTCCACTTTTTTCCCCCTCTCAATTTTTGCTGTATTTTTTCTGTGGGGGCAGGTTAGGCGGAAGGTCCTAGAGTAATTCTGATCATCTAGTTCAAAGGGCATCACTGTGAAGCACTGTGCTGTGCTGGCAGCAGATATTCCCTTTCTTTCACCTCATCTGCTCGAAGCAGGCCATTGCTGTTTTATATATGAAGACTTATATAAATGCCTACATAAAGACTGCAGCCCCCACTGACAAGACAAATAAAATCCTTCCAAGCTTAGCACTGAGGAAAACTCAGTCAAATGAGCAAGGTTTGTATGTCGCATACTGGCTGTCTAACATAGCTCTGATTAACACACTCGTATGTTAGAACCAAGTCCTGAGTACAGGCTAATTCTTTGGAAAAGAAAGAACAAGAAAGTAAATGAGGGCAACAGACCTCTTGCAATGCAAGTGTTGTTGTATAAGCTCCGAGTCCCAGTTTCAGTGACTTTGTGCTGCTCCCTTTTTATTTTATTTTTTCTTTCTGTGGAGCTTTTTGCCACTAATGAAAACAGAAATTGCGATGTATGCATGTCTTGATATCTTAATAGGTTTTCTACTCTACTGGGACACCATAGTATCTTGAAAGTTTTAAGTTGATATACAGAGTAACAGTAAAAAATTAATTATTATTAAGGGTTAACCAAGGACCTGAGTGGTAGAAACCAATTCAGTTGTGTATAATTAGAGAGTAGCTACCTTGTAATATTGAAGCTGTAAATAGCCCCAGCAGGGGCCCTGACAGAAGGCTGAGGTGTTTACAAGGCACAAGAGATGCTGCCTCGAAGTACATAATTCCTGTTGCCATAACTATTGCTGATATAATGGATGTGTTCATTAAATCCAGACGATTATTTGTTTATCCATCTTTCTCTATTTCAGGCTCCTCCTCACAGGAGGGAGGGGCAGCTTTTTTTCAATACAAATCTATAGTACACACCGTTTTTTTGTCCAGTCAGAGGAATATTAAAGGATTGCTTTATTGATTGCTAACCAGAGGTCTGTTCCCCACTGGGAAAACTCACTTCTCCAAACTGCTTGCAAACAGCCCTGCAGAATCCAGAAGGGAAGGAAACGTGTACACATCCATTTTTAGGCTCCCGTTGGGCCCTGGGAGTGGCACTTATTAAGTCTTTGTCTGCAAGACAGGCACTGCTTTCCTCAGCAGGGCCTTTACCCAGCCTTCTCCTCATGTGCTCAGCTGGGCTGCTGGAAAACTCATCCTGGGCCAGTGGGAAAGAAGGTGCAAATGTGACCTGAGGAGGAAGGAGAGGAACTGTCACACCTGACCACAACACACTGCTCTGGTTGCAGGGAAGGGATGAAGGAATCTGGAAACAGGGAGACATGTTGGGCCTGAGTGAATGAGTGAGGTGAGAAAGGTGCTTTAGTTTTTGTCTTTACTGCTCACTTTCCAAAACTTGAATTGGTAAGAAATTAAACTCATTTTCCCCAGGGGGCACCTGGTTTGTTTCCAACAGTGACTGGTGACTGATCTCTCTGTCTCCCTCTCCCTGTCATCCATAACACTTTTTCTTCTTACTAGGTACCCACATCCTCCTGGGGAGGAGGAGTGTGCACTTGGTAGCCCCATGCACACCTGACCCCAGCGTGTGATTCCAGAGGCCCTGCCTTGTCACTATACACACAGCGTTCTCTCTCCAGGCACTACTGAAATTCCAGCATGTGACCATGTGCAGCAACATGAGGAGAGACACCAGGAATACAACAGTAGCAGTACCAGGCAACTAATAATAACCAAGCAGATACAGCATGTCTCCATGGGCTCTTTATGGCTTGCTTCCAAATGGTGAGGCCACAAGTGGCTGGGAAAGACTGCCAACAAGATAACATCTTCACAGGCCATGCTAGAGGCTTCATCACAACCCTGTGCCTGTAGAAATGAGCAAGGGACTGATTTTCACAGACTGGTATTTCTGGATGGGCTTTAACCTCATTTTTTTTCTTCATTAATACTACCTGAGGTGTGAGATCATGACTCATGTTTAATACATAGTGTACATTTATCTCCAGAAGATGCTGCTCCACGTGTCCTCAGGCTGGTGTAATTGCTAGCATGCCAGAATGAATCACTTGCTAATTTTGGAGCAAATGTGAAGAAACAGCCTGGGTTTCAGAAAGTGGAGATCCAGTGCTGGGCTATGAGAGCAAGCATGCTGGCATGCATCCTACAAGCACGCTGTGGGTGGTAAGTGAGCACTGCAGTGATCACTTTGAAATGAACTGTCCTGCTTGGAAAGAGTAACTGCCCTACAAATCTCCGTGAAACCTATCACCTAAACTGCATGCTGTCAGAGTTTCCATGCATAACTGCATCTGAGTAAAAATTAATTCATTAAGAGGAGGTAGCTTTACCCATAAGATATAACAGTGCTTTTCTCCTAGCATCATCATCTGTAGTCTAAATATTTCTTTTACCACTACTGTTGTCCTCACCTATTGTAGCTCAGTATTTCAGACATCAGTCATTCATCCTGTCTTTGGTGAATAACTTTATCCCACTACGCCTTTACACATATTTATTTTAATAAAATTTAATCATATGCTGAATGTTTGTCACATCAATATCAAAGCTCAGAATTAGAAAAAGTGCACACAATTTAAAAAAAATTTTTGTTTCCAGTCTGCTACCCTTTGTGCAGTGTAACTTCTGTGCCTTGGATTCCTGATCACTGTGAGGGCAGACCAGGATGGAGAGAACGCAGTGGGCTGGCACAAACAGCTTGGTCACCAGCTTGCAGGATAAACAGCAGGTGTGGTACTGGAGGCTGCCATGGTCTGCCAAGGTAAGAAGAAAGCCTCAGTGCAACATGGACCAGCTTGGGATCTGTAAAGGCCAGTCTCAAAATCCCAAACTCTTTTTAGTTCTCATAGGTTTGGGGTCAGGGGTGATATCTTTAGCTATTTTCAGTAGGGTTTTTTTCACCTGTCAGTTTTTGCACTTGCAGGTGAGATTTCAGCAGAGGTTCAAAACGTCTGCTGAGACTTTGTTGTCTTTGCTCTCCACTGTCACCAGTTCCTGATTACAGAAGATGTCTGGAAGCCAAGGTTTGCAAACTTGATTATAGCCAAATGTTTTGACAAATGTTACCCCTATCTACACATTCCAAAATCACAATTGGTAGAAATCTCTTCAGATTTTTCTGAGGCTCATCAGGGGAAAGCAACCCTGTAGAGGTTTGAGCTCTAAGACGATTAGAAAATGTTTCAAAGCAAGCTAATACTTTGTTCTTAAACACTATGGAAATGCTATTGCAGATCAGCTCCTGGCCAAGTCGTAAGCACGTGTGCTAGATTTGAAGTATTGATTTCATGATTAAGCAGTATCCACAGTATTGATAGATGTCCCTGAATCAGGGCCTTAAAGTATGCAATGGCTCTTCAAATTAGCTGCTTTGGTCATTTCACCATGACCTCTTAATTCTATATGATTGGAGTTTTACTAGTTTATGAAAGAATATAAAAGTATTCAATAGGAAACAGTGAATCAATTCACTCCATTCTCATCAGGGGTTTGATCCTGGGATATGCTGAGCATTGATAGGGCTTAGAGAAGTCAACACAGAGGCCATTGTACAACTTCAGGTAACTTGTCATTAAAGCAAGCTGTAAGCTTTTCTGGTTATCTGCATTTTCATATGCCAACAAAAGTCTTAAAGCAAAAAATTTAGCAGTACTGTCATTTAAAGGGGTCTTAAGAGACTGGAACATTCAGTATTCAGCAATGAATGCAGAGGACAGGCACACTTTAAGTACTAGCCAACTCTCTTGCAATATTATTTAAAATATGACAGCACTAAGACACACGTTCTGAAGAAATGCATAGCTGAGTACATTTGTATTAGGAAGTATGGAATTGTAGCATGCATAGCTCCTGCTTATTTTCAAAGAAGTTGTAGTTCTGTCATTGATCAGAAAGTTGTCAGTTTCAGCAGCCTATTCCATCCCAAAAAGCCAGATGAAAAACTCATTATATCATGTTTACATTCCTACAAATACAATAACCAGAAAACAATAATCACAAAGTAGCTTATAAATAATCCTGCAATTCCACTCCATAAAATGACACAGATACAATTTAAAGGTTACCTTTATGGTATTGATACAGTACTGGTACCTATAAATAAATAAAGTGTGTGAGATTGGGAAGTACAGTGACCTTCATGTAACAGTGTAGGAAAGCAATTAGCTCAAGATCACTTGAAAAACAGAATGGCTTAGGAGGATAGTTTGATCCTGAGCTGCTGACCAGGACAATGAGATTTATATATCCTTGTTTGTAGATACTATGATATTTGTTTAACACTTATGTCTGGATAATATTTGCACTGAACAAGCAGGGAAAAGGGGATGAAAGAGCCAAATGTCAGCTATTTTATGTTTGTGTGTACAACAAAAGAGAGAGTTTACAAATGTCAGCAACTTGTTTTTGTGTTTCACTCCTTCAAAATATCTTGCAACAAAAAAATTGGATGTGACAAGAAATTAATCTATATTGTGATCTAATTATTGTTGGAATTATGGAAAAAATTTAAGATGTCTAAAATATTTAATTGTGAGAAGTGTCTATTAAGCTAACTTTGCAGTGAACTTAAAAGATTTTTAAACACTTGTGCCAGATTTGAGATGCCTAAATATTGAAAAGACTGTGATTTTCTCTTTCAGGGATAGAAATGGAGTACACACAAAAAAGTTCTCTACTTCTTACAATCCAGACCAGGACCTGGTCAGAGAGTCTTCTTACTGTCATTGCATGGTCACAGGGAAAGAGTCTTCTTTCCAGGTAGGCTGGAGAGTGAAGGAGGACTGGGGAACCCAAACCCCTGGGAGGGCTGGCAGGGCTGGGGTTGTGGTGCTGAGCCACATCCTTCTGCCAGCCTGGACGCAGGGGAAGTCGTGCCTCATTCACATGGTGAAGTCTCAGCTTTCAGAAAGTGTTTACACAGAAGCTGATAACAGCTGAAAAAAACTGGCTTTATATTTTAAATCTCATTTAACTATCTCACATCATCTCATTAAACCACCTCTGTGACAGATGACCATTTCTGGCAGTGTTGTTTGGGGTATCTACACCATGACCAAAAGCCTGTAAATACTTGTTTACTTGCCCTTCTACCAATACAGTCTGCTGTTGTGTGTTTTCAGATTAAGCTGCAGCAAGACAAAAACGAAGTGCTAGCTCAGGAGTCTCTCTTGAGAGTTTCCCTAAAAATTAGATAGGCTGAGCCAACCTATGCAAACTAAACTGAACTGTCATGAACAACATTACTGGCACAAAAAATTTCTTCCCTTATTTACTATGATTGAGTGACTCAGATACAATATGAAAATGAAGGAATTTTGTTCTTATTTGGGGGCTTGCCTATCAGCTGTAATGAAGAATGCAAAATGGAAGTACAGAAATAACAATTAATAAAAATCCATATTAGACATCCATTTCTTTCTGTAACAAGTGATATACAGTACAGGGTTTTAAGCTTAACTCATTGAACACACTTCTCTCTGGCAAGTCAATGCCTTGAGGACATCTAGGGCTCTCCAGATTGTTGTCTCTCACAGTAAAAGCACCCTTGGATCATAACTATCCACAAAAAGTTCAACAAGGAAGGAGAGAAGGCAGAAGGAAGGGCAGAAACACTCAATACCCAGCTCTTTCCTAGTCCCTCACTTCCTCAATATGACCCTGGCTCCTGAGCCTCTGGTCTGGCCTCCCTGCCTCCAGCCCCCATGGACTGACTCCGAGGGCATTTCCCCATCCTCCCCACCATGCCCCTCACAAGTTGTGATCAGGTCTGCACCACCCCTTCCACAGTCTGTGGTGAAGAATCAGCCTGATGTGGCTCCAGCTGTGAGGCTCCCCAGGGGCTTTCCTGGGTTACCCACCCCTTTCCTTGCCCTGTGAGCAACCAGTGCAGCTGCAGGCACACCTGGCCCAT
This sequence comes from Illadopsis cleaveri, assembly GCA_013399915.1. Lineage (NCBI taxonomy): Eukaryota > Metazoa > Chordata > Aves > Passeriformes > Timaliidae > Illadopsis > Illadopsis cleaveri. The sequence goes on along the minus strand of VXBB01002116.1, from coordinate 122,711 downwards.
CAGGGACTGTTGTCTTCCATATGTAGGGCTGGGCTGGCATCCAGTGCTTCCTCCTGGGTTAGAGGTGCCCCATGGACCACCAGTTCAGCAGTTCCAATTCCTTTCCTGTCCAGTCATACTAGCAGCAAAAATCATCACTACAAGGTCTGTGTTGTTTTGGTTTTTTCTTTTCTCTTCATATTTTTAAAAAAGATTTCAAAATAGTGGCAAATATTTTACAGAAGTGATGAATTACTTGTTACCAAATGATTTGGTAACTTCCGCATTGTCTTTGATCACTTAATTAGGTTGAGTGTATCACATTTTGGAGAAAAGTTAATGGAACATATTTGCACCCGTATTAAAACCTGGACGTAGCACAAGACTCCAAAAGAAGGGATGACGAATCTTTCCATGTTTTTGGCAAGATGATGTAGCTAGCACCAGGGAAATTCAGAACTAGGCCCATGGCTTTGTATCTGTCTTAGATGCTGATGTTTGTGAGAAATTCTTACAAAGAGCGTGAGAGCAATTATGGCTTTAATGATTGACTACAGCCAGTTTTCACAAGTGGAAAGGACTACCAGATGTGGAGGCAAGAGAACATGGAGTTTGGGGTGTCCTATGATTTCACCCTCATACCACTGATATAAATGGCAGTCTTTCATGGAGAGGTCATTAGGTCAACCAAGTGGTTAAGTTCCTAGTAGCTTAATTTGTGTCAAGGGGACTGCATGTTTGTACAATCCATCTGAGAATACTATCAGGCCCCACAGGCTTTCAGACAAATTTTGCACTTATTTAACTTGGTGTGGAGTAAGAGTGGATTCTTGTCATTAGTGCAATTAATTCAAATATATATCATTATAATCTTCAGCAGCATTAACCTATTCAGAAGCACGCTCTCTATTTTGTGCACATAACTTCCCTTGACATTAACAGGAGGGGACAATACTCATGGAAATGTAAAGAGAGGTTAATACTCTTCCCTGTGACCTTCCCAGAGACATCATATTTTCTCAAGCTGACCTCTCATTATGCTGAAAACAGCAAAGAAAAAACCCCACGGTTTCTGTTGCTTTTTTTGTTCACTTCAGAGACTATAGACATCTGCCCTAAGTACATTCTGTTAATAATTATTTTGAATGTATTCTAAAAATCCACATCATTCCCAAAGAGGGGAAAAACACAAAAGAAACTCCAGTTGGTGAGGAAGGACAATGTGCCACATTATAAGCAGTGCTGGAGCTGCCTGTCGTGATTGCCACTCAGAGATAAAAATCATTCCTCACACTTTGAGACAAAAGTAAATGGCAGTTTGCAATGTTAAGAACCCCTGTGGAAATAAGATGAAATGAGACGAGGCTTCCAGACCTGTGAGAAAAATCAATCTGATGGAAAATTGACAAACTTGTTTAACGTGTCGGCACAAGATCCGAGAGCTGACCCGTAGAGACCTCCACTTAGGCATACCGTGAAGTTACTGTCAGTTCTCTTAATCTGTTCAATTACACAACAGGATCTCAAAGGGGACTTTTTACCAAACATCACTTTAAATTAACTTTTCTCCTTTGTGTTTTAAACTTGCAGTCCTTCCCCGCCTCTTTGCAGCAACATGGGTAAATTATTAAAAGCCCACTTGCTTGTCAGTGTAAATGCTACAGAAAGATCAGTTTAAAATTTTGATTGGAAATAGAGAAGGTTTGTGAGGTTAAAAAAGAGAAAAATGCTCATCTTGTTACATGCCACCAAATTAATTGCCATGATAATTTCTCTGAGGCAAAGGCCTATTGTTTTTATGGTTTAGGGGATGAAGAAATGGTAGCAAAAGCAGCACACCATAATTTTTATTTTATTAGGAACACGAAACCATGCCACTTTTCACAGCCATGGGCCACAAAGTGAAACAGAGAAGTATTCAAAATGGAAGATATACTACTGTACTGAACTGACCCTATATGTAATTTTTTTTCCTTGGGGAAGTGGAGTGGGAATAGAATACGAAGGGAAGATGCTAAATAATGCAAGGGATGAAAGAAATTTAACTTTGAAGATAGGTAGAACAGAATTTAAAAGGAAGAGATGGAATTGCAGATGGCCAAAGAAGAGAATTTGGGATTTTCTGTCTTCATTATTTTATTAAATGCACCATTGTAATAAAAGATTAATTTTCCCCCAGATCCGTTATATTTGAAGTCTGAAGTGAAGGACTCTGAAACTGAGCAGAAAGAGCAGCAGGAATGTGGCCTATCAATTAAACTCAAGTGCCAAGGCTCATTGAGATTGATGGGTGTTACAGCGCAAATGCCCAGAAATATTATTTAACAGGTTCATTTTCCCTAAATGCATTCTGTTAACCAGCAAGCTCATAGAGAATGTCATGACAGCCACAGTAGTCTGTCTGCTATTGATCTGGAGTAGGTGTGGATCATGTCATGTATCTTGCTGCTGAGGTTCTTGTTCTTGTTGATTTCAGTGGAATGAAGCTCTTTGCCTCATTCAGGTATCAGGTTCTTTGCTGGTTTTCCATTTTATTGTTTGATTTTTCTATTGAACAGATTGCAGGTGAGAGACCAACATTAATTTTATATAGTAAGGGATGAAGAATGGTATACTAAGATGAACGATAGTGAATTTTTTTGGGGGGGAGGGGAAGTGCACATGGAGAAGAAATTGCATCTAGGAAGTGACCAGAAGCAAACAGCTTATTTTTTTCATTCAGAAGGGATTAAGAGATTTTCTACCATTCTTGTTAGAACATACTGGGGGTAGAAGGCTTACTTCTGTAACCACTTAAAATATAAAGAGCATCAAATTCTGATGGTCTTTTGTTAGTTTTGTTGGAAGTATTAATATTGTAAGGTCAACAGCTCTTGATAAAACAAAATACAACCAACTGCTCAAATAGATAGCATGTTAAAAAGTTCTGTCTTGATTAATACTGTGTTCTTGGTTTGAAGATTTAAGGTAAAGGTTAACTGTAATTTACATTAAATACCTACTTTATAACCATGTCTTCACCACTATCAGACATACCTCTATTTTAGCAGCACAATAATTTCTAAATGTTTTCTTTTGTATAAGCCACTGTTAAGGCTCACTGGAAACTTGTAAAAAGTAGTATTAACTCTTTTCTCACTTTCTGACTGACCTGAGAAAGACCTTGTTGCTTTTTTTCACCACCAAGAATTTTATGCAAGCTACGCTTTTAACAGGCTTTAAAAACTTCAGCTTCCTCAGTCTGCAGAAATTGATGTAACTCAGGTTAGACTCAATAGTAGACAACCCGTGTTTGTGGAACTTTAGGTAGGTCCTCAACTCAGACTATTTACATCAAAAGGGCAAATTCTGACCTAAGGAGTACAGAGGTCAGTTTTAAGACTGTAATGGAGGCCAACGGGATGCAAATCCATATCTCCATTTTGACAGATTGTTGAATGGTCAGCCCTCAGCAGCTCCCTCAGGCCCGATCCCTCAATCCAAGAGCAGAGGTGGCACATAAGGCTAGTGATTCCAGCTGCTAGCTCCTGTATGTTGTTTACTTGGAGACTACAATAGATAACACAATTTTCAGAGATGCCCTATGCATCTTCTATTTAAGAGAATAAAGTCAAAGTTTGCTCAAAATTAGAAGGGTAGCAGTTCTACTGTTTTATATGCTTTTGGTGGATCTTAATGCTTTGTGACTTCAGCTACAAAGGAGATTCACTATTACTGAGTATTAGCCCTACTACTGATGCCAGTAAAAATGTTAATACTGAGTACTTAGTACTTAACACTAAGTTCCAAGCAAAGGGTCAAGAACAAGGTGTAACTAATATGATAAATCTCATTAACACATATGTAAGAACATAGATCACTATAATGACAATGAAGTGGCCTCCATGCTGTGTTTTAGCTAACTGATATAAAAATGCTAGTGCAGTATTAATGGTTTTAGATGTGAGTTTAACTGAGCCTTGAAGACTGCGGTTAAAAAAATACTTCAGGAGTGACTCCAGGCAGGTCAACACATTAAAAAACACTCCTTGAAATGTAGCTGCCAGCAAGTTAGGCTGGTGGTTTTGCAGACATCCTAAAAGGAAGCACAATCTATGAATCACTTGTTTCTCATTTATATCACTTGTGCTTTCTGTCAGGAGAAAAGACTTTTCACTTTATTAGACAGCATCAAACAAGGGAAGGGAAGGACAGATGTACATGCAGCAAGAAGTCCTTATTTTTGCTTTTATTGTTGCAAACTTGACTTACAAGAGAGAAGTTTCTGTAGCCTTTATCATAACAGTATACTGTCACCTCCTGTTGAATATCCAGTATATCCCAAGGATTTACTCATATAAATGCAGAGGCTTTTGAAATTCTTACCCTTTCTCCTACACCCGTCGTTCTTGTCTATTATATCCTGATGATGCAAAGAGTTACCCTTTAGTCACTATCTGTATCAAGGGTGGGGGTTTTTTTGTTTGTTTGTGGGTTTGTTTATTTGCTTCCCATTCATCTACTTCTCTTATTCTCACATGTTCACACTATGGTAATACAATTTTATCCTCTTTTAGGCATAAAGGGCAATTTTCCAGACTAGAAACAAAAAGATGTGCTGATCTTACAAAAAATTTCTCTTCCTTTATTGTTGCCATTGCCACTTTCCAAACCTATTCTGTCCTGTTGGCAAAGATCCTACATAGATCCTATCCAAAGGCATCTTTGTTTCTGCCAAGTACCAGATCTTACTCTTATGTCATGATACATTGGACTGTAGAACATTTAAGAAAGTTAGATAGCTTTGGTGGGTTTTGCTTAATTCTGTTTATCTTTTCTTTTTCCTTTTT